>CM040832.1:24335616-24610616 GCA_022828995.1 Vimba vimba | reverse complement strand
CTCTCTTCCTGTTGGTCACAGCTTATGACTATAAATTAGAAAGTTGTCCGGCTTGATGAGAACAATACACATAACGATTTTTGTGACTCTACTTAAAACTAAGCCCCCATTTTTGACTAAAGGTGGCGCTACTGAGCCCCTCACCACGCCCGTTTCTGAAACTTTGCACATGTCTACTGGATAATAAATGTGATGTGTCTGTCGAATTTCATGCATTTTCAAGCATGTGAAGAGTCTCAAAAGCATCCGAAAAGAATATTAAAGTTTGATGCGTTGCCACGGCAACAGTATCTAAGATATCAATAATCCTTTCACAGGTCTACATCTGCCGTGTGTTTACATTATACACATAAAGTTTGAAGCAAATCGGGTAAAAATAAGAGGGAGATTTCAAAGCATTTTGAAAGTGACACACTTCCTGTTGCCAGTTGGTGGCGCTATAACTTTGACTCACAAATGTCACATCCATGTGATCGGCCTCTTACAACTAACACACTGCTGAAGTTTCATCAAGATCAGTTAATGTATGCAGAAGTTATAACACACTTCCTGTTTGAATTATTCGCCATAAATTCGTTTCCTTGCCACGGCCAAACCGTTCGAGATATCAAAAATCCGTCCGCAATTTAGCATCCTCAATGTCTTGACTTCATGCCGACCGAGTTTGGAGGCGAATGAATGAATTTCCTAGGAGGAGTACATCAAATTCCACAGCATGCGTTTCCAAACAACCCATAATAGCTGACTTCCTGTTGGTCTGGCGTAAAACTTAGAGCACGAAAGTTGTTCGGCCCGATGAGGTCTATATGTGTACCGAGTTTCATATTATTACATGCAAGCGTGTCTGATTTATGGACAAGTGTTCGGATCCCGTTCCAGGGGGCGCTGTCGAGGCCCCCTGCCACGCCCGGGTACCAGCTTCAGCCCGGCCCTGATGGCCGCGGGTTCTGACCTGTGTGCAAAATTTCAAGAGTTTTCGAGCATGTTAAGGGCCCCAAAAGTGCCCGAAAGGTTGACAAAATAATAATAATAATAATAATAATAATAATAATAATAATAATAATAATAATCCTACCGAAAACAATAGGGCCTTCGCCCTTTCAGGGCTTGGGCCCTAAATATATATATAAATATAGCTGCGAGCAGCGATTGCGGGCCCAAGCCGGTGGCACCGCAACCCCGGTACCTTTAGTTACCTAAAGGCACCGGGGTGGCGGTACCGCCGGCTTTGGCCCTCCATCGCTGCTCGCAGCTATATTTATATATATATATATATATATATATATATATATATATATATATATATATATATATATATATATATATATATATTCACACACACACACACACACATACATATATATATATATATACATATATATATATATATATATATATATATATATATATATATACATATATATATATACATACATACACACACATACATATATATATATATATATATATATATTACCGTTCAAAAGTTTGGGGTCAGTAAGATTTTTAATGTTTTTAGGAGAAGTCTCTTCTGCTCACCAAGGCTGCATTTATTTGATTAAAAATACAAACAAAAACAGTAATATTGTGAAATATTATTCCAATTTAAAACAGCTGTTTTCAATTTTAAAATATTTTACATAGTAATTAATTTCTGTGATCAAAGTTGAGTTTTCAGCATCATTACTCCAGTCTTCAGTCACATGATCCTTCAGAAATCATACTAATATGATGATTGATGCTCAATAAATATTCATTATTATTTTCAATGTTGAAAACAGTTGTGTACAGATTTTTTTTTTTCTAAATGCTTTGATGAATGTAAAGTTCAAAAGAACAGCATATATTTCAAATATATATTTTTTTTAACATTATAAATGTCTTTACTGTAACTGTTGATCAGTTTAACTCATCCTTCATAAATAAAAGTACTGATTTATTTTATTTCTTTCCCCCAAAAATAAAATTTTAATTATTACTAACCCCAAACTTTTGAGCAGTAGTGTTTAACGTTACAAAAGCTTTAGATTTCAGATAAATGCTGTTCTTTTGAACTTTCTATTCATCAAAGACTGTACACAACTGTTTTCGACATTTAAAATAATAATGAATGTTTCTTGAGCATCAATCATCATATTAGAATAATTTCTGAAGGATCATGTGACAGTGACGACTGGAGTAATGATGCTGAAAACTCAGCTTTGATCACAGGAATAAATAACAGTTTAAAATATATTCAAATAGAAAGCAGCTGTTTTAAATTGGAATAATATTTTACAATATTACTGTTTTTGTTTGTATTTTTAATCAAATAAATGCAGCCTTGGTGTTGGTGAGCAGAAGAAACTTCTCTGTTATGTGCGCGCCACAGACTGCACGCACGTCCGCTTAGAGTTCCGCCTTTTGCGTTCCGTCAATATTACGTTATTAGAAAAATATTTTTTTAGAGAATCGATTTTTTGACATTTGTGAATCGATTCAGAATCGTCCACGTCCGCATCGCGATGCATCTAAGAATCAATTTTTTCTCCCACCCCTAGATTTCATACAACAGGTTAATAAACAGTTACAATTAAGTCACTTACATTTTAGATGCAATGTTGACTGTTTTTGTTCTGTTTCAGCAGCGAAAATAGTTAAACAAAGATCACAGCAGAACCATCACGTATCACGTGTTTTCTCATAACTGAACGATTCAGCATTTTTAACGAATCGGTTGACTCAAAGATTGAATGATCAATCCATAAACATCTGTCTTAATCATGATCGACTCATTCGAACGAATCGTTTGAACGAATGAATCAATGACTCGCTTATTAAGATGGATGCCTGGCGACACCTAATGGCGGTTTAGTGTTGTTTAAAAGCATCATTCTTTCCAACGTGTTTTTCTTTCACTTTTATATTAGCGATTTAAAAGCACCCACTCGTGTCACACGTCGATTAACCGGTGGGAAAATATCCTCAGACACATACCTAATAAATGTATATTTAAATACAATATTGGCCTGGTAAAAAGTTTTATATACTATTTTGATGTCCTTTTGGACACAAGAGGGCAGTATAGCCCTATGTTTACTTTTTTTTGTTTAACCAAATAGCACTAAATAGCCTGTTTTTAACTTTTTCATTCTTCTTGAATTGCAAAAACAGAATAAAATGGGTTTAGTTGTGATATTTGTATACTTTTATATAGAAATAAATGGTATATAATTACATTTTTAGAAGATTTGTAGTGTTTCCTTTTTGGACATTACTTTAATCCCTCGCCATAGCAAAACCGTTTGAGATATTTATTATCCATTCACAATATAGCATATTTAATGTAGTTTCATCATGTTGAAAAAGTTTGGTGGGAATAAAATAAATAGTTTAAGAGGAGTGGCTAAAAATTCAGAGGCTGATTTAGCAAAAAAATCCACATTCAGACCAAAATATCTGACTTCCTGATGGCCAGAGCTAATGAATGTAAATTAGAAAGTTGTCCGGCTTGATGAGAACAATATACAAACTATTTTTATTTTACTGTAGTTAAAACTAACCCCCCCACTTTTGTCAAAAGCATGTTGAAAGTGACACACTTCCTGCTGCCAGTTGGTGGCGCTATAACTTTGACTCACAATAGCTACATCCATCTGATCGGCCTCTTACTTACTTCGCCCTTTCAGGGCTTGGGCCCTAATAATCCTAACGAAAACAATAGGGCCTTCGCCCTTTCAGGGCTTGGGCCCTAATAATAATCCTTACGAAAACAATAGGGCCTTCGCCCTTTCAGGTCTTGGGCCCTAATAATAATAATAATAAATAATCCTACCGGAAACAATAGGGCCTTCGCCCTTTCAGGGCTTGGGCCCTAATAATAATAATAATAAATAATCCTAAGGAAAACAATAGGGCCTTCGCCCTTTCAGGGCTTGGGCCCTAAAAACATGGCACATAAAGTTAAACTAATGATTTTTGGGTGTGTGTATTGTAAGTTGTATACCATTTCAATTCGTTGGGTTCGTCTGCAGCATGCTGCAAAGCACACAGTACCCCTCTGCATTACCTATACATTTGTTAACATTAAAAAGTTAAATGTGAATTCTTTGGGCAATCACAGTGTAGCCTACTAAATGTCAACATACACGACATGAAAAATACTATCTCAGAACGGTTCTGAAATTACATTAAATCATTATTGCATTACTTTTTGCAACCTTCAAGTTATTTTGATGTATATCTGGATTGTATTTCTGTATATTTGAATATTCTTACTTGATTAAATACATTTTTAGACTGAAGATAGCATCTAAAGAGGTGTAATATGACATACTGTACATTAAAATACTGTACATACATTACCATTACAGAATTTAAATTAAATTAAATTAAAAATGGAGCACCCCAAACAAGTAATTATCAAAAGAAATGACAGCAGTAGATAAATACCAATAGATTCTTCATTTGTGATGTGGAGGCAAACTATAACTCGGGCTTTGATTCTTTCCGTACATTTTTATATGTGTTTTAGAGATTGAATTCAAATCAAATATTAAGATTACTGCCCTAACTATTTCTGAATAGGATGTCTACTTCATACATATTTGGAATAGTATGGAAATATAAGGTTCAGATCACTAAAAACCATACATGGAAGTCGAAGATCTCATCGGTGGAGTCTGGATGTCATCTAGTGGAAAATTTTGGTACTGCGCACAATGCAATCTTTCCTAAAGCTCATTTATTGAGACATCAACCTAAAATCTGGCCCAGAACTTGTCCAGATATTTAACATTGATTTTCTTGAAGTTTTAGGGTTGAAAATGTTTTGTAAAAAAAATAATAATAATAATTATATATATATATATATATATAAACAACATTATGTATTGTATACATTTAAAATGTTCATAAACTTAAACTACTTTAACAACTTTGTTTTACTTTACTAATCTGAGAAGTGTACCCTTTTAGTACCCTGTTAGTTCGCAGTGCATTAAGTAATGTTAACAACAACTTTTGATTTTAATAAATATTACTAAAGGTTGAAATTAAATTTGAAATTAACATGTAGAAGTGCAGTTCATTATTAATTCATGTGAACTAATGTACTTAAATAATGTATGAAACCTTTTTGTAAAATGTTACCAAAATTACAATTGGAAAATAAAAAAACGGTGTTTTTTCTCTTTCTTTTTTTTGAACTTAAATGATAACTATTGGATTATATTAACTCACCAATTATAATCCCCTCCTCTATAAAATTTGCCATCGATAATTCCATGCTGTTTTGCTTGGGTTTAATGATAATACAAGAGACCTAAACCACATAGGGACAAAGGCATGAGCGAAGAAAAACAAGGCAATTTTATTTTTATCTAAATTTTGATAAAACTGCAATTTAAATATATTATTTCTATAAATTCTACAAAAAAGGACAAAATAGATAGGCTGAATAACCTGATCTATGGCATGTTAAATGGTGGTAGTCTAGTCTATGAACAGTAGCTAAACCCCCCTAAGCCCACAGAAATGGTTAGACCCAAGCCTTCAGCAGCCAATGACACGGACCCGTACAAACTGATTTTAACTCGTATTTCACGCGTCCTTTTCGCCTGGTTGGAAACTTCACACACGTTTGTACTGCCTGTTTGGGTTAACTGTTTACACGTCAAAAGCGTGCGTTTTGTCCTAGTCAAAACACACGTTTTCAACGCCCATTTTTGTTATTATAAACGCGCGTTTTTGGTGACCCCAAAGCGCACGTTGCAAACGTGCGTTTAAAATAGCAGATCACACGTCGAGGACGCGCGTTTTGATGCAAAAACAAAGCGCACGTTAACCCTCTGGGCTTCTTCGTACAATAGTCACACTTAGCTTCCTCCCGCCCGAAAACGGGCGAAGCCTTAAAATTTTACTTTACTTTTTCCCAGGATAACCAATCAAATATATTTTTGTTCTATAATGTTTTCTGATTATTATTTAGAATTTTTAGAATTTTTTATGATACTTTGCATTAATTATATAATTTTTATGACCTATTTTTTCCATTAGAATTAATATATATATATTTTTATTTTATTTATTTTATTTTTCAATAAATGCAACATTTCACATCAAAATAGAGTGCAGGCCTAAAAAAAAAATAAATTTCAAGTGAGAAGAGCGCCATCTAGTGGCTTCAAAATGTATTAATTTGTGTCATGTCCTATAACCGCCTATAGGCGGCCTATAGCTTTTTTATTTATTTATTTGATTTATTCCCATTTGGAAAGAAAAAAAATGTATTACTAAGCAACCACTGAATGGAACAACACAAAAAGCCTTTAAAGCTTAGGATCTCAGCTTTTTAATGCATCTAATTACATTTATTAACTCCTAACGAGTGCTGAGTAATCCCTCTAAAACCGAGTGTACCGCCAGCAGGCGCCACCTAGCTGCGAAAATATTCTTTACCATATTGTAAAAAAATCTTGCCTTGATTAACACAAAGTTGATGTCATTTGAAAGCTTAGAGTCTGAACTTTACAGTGAATGTATCCACTTTGAAAAACTCTCAAGTATTGCTGAGTTATTTGCTGATAAATAGAATTTCTTTTTTTTTCATAACCTATAAAATAATGTACTGCAATGTGTCAAAAACATCATACAGCTCATGAAACATTCTCAGATAATTAAAAATGGCACTTCATTTTTTACAGCATATTATTACAATTAAAATGAGCCCAAAATTAACATAATCTATTGCTTTTATGACAAGATATTCTTCATGGAGAAAAAATTGCCCATGAGGGGGTGTCAAAGACTGTACAAAAAGGCTGTCTCTTTTCCAAATGCTGTAACTTTTGATTCCTTTATCCAAAATTATTATTTTTTTATCCAGATGCAGCTAACATGTAGGGGGACTTCACTAAAAAAGAATTTTCTTCCTACCTTATTTCCTTCCTGAGTTATTCCATGACAAATAAGAAAGATATGCAAAATCATAATAAAAATTATATATGGGTCATTCTACAGAAACGTACACTTTTGGTATGGCAAGATGTCTTAAAATTGATTTCTTTTTCTAACATTTAAACTTACACCACATTATTAGACTACCCTTTGACTTTATGAATATGCATAAATGACAGCTTAATGATTTTTTATATTTTTTGTACATTTATTTAAAGACCGCATGTACCATGTTTTTGTCACTGGTGTTACCTTACTTCTTTGGCAATATTAAAGGTTTTTATGAAATATTATTTCTAATTTTTTTGAGCACATGTAGTCAGAGTTACCGAAAAATAAAATTAATGCAATAAATAAGGAGATTATGTTTTATTTATTTTATTCAGGTTTGTTAAAAGTGTGCTTGAATGAGGTTAGTTCATCTGCGCTACCATCTATTTGCTATAACAATGAAAATATTTCAAAACCAGTTAAAATCAAGTAATGATGCAATCCTTTAAATCTTAACTTTTGAGTGTAGCAGAATTAAATGGATGTAACATTACTACTATGTCACATGTGACATTTTATTTAATGTGACAGAAAAAAAGACAGTAACACCAGTGACACAATGAATCACCAATGGCACGCATAAGACCAAAGATCATTATTCTTCAACTATAATTAAGTATATGAGACTAAATTGTTACATTTGGCATATAATCTAAATGAATAGCTTTGAATAAAGTTTATCTATAAATGGGAGTCACTGGTGTTACTGGTGTTACCCATAAGAAAGGTGACACCAGTGACAGTAACACCCAGTGACAATTTTCATGAAAAATTAATTTTACAAAATGGCTGCTGCAAGGTAACAAACCACATGTTGTCAATCAGGGTATACTAACTAAATTAAGTAGTTTAATCCATTTGTATTCTCATTTTTTAAAAATTACCTAACAGTAAAGTAGGTCATACCAGTGACTTCAACTAAAAGCTTCATATGAAATCATGAGATAAATGAGAAGATTTCTGCTAACTGAAAAGAGACAGTGGATCTACCATGGGCTTTTCTTCATAGATATTCAGGAAATTGGAAGAAGGAAGTCGAGTGATGTCATCAGTGTGATTTTTATTTCAAAATAAGAGATTTTTGTTTAATGGTAACACCAGTGACACAACTCCAGGGGACCACTACTTTCATCATAAATTTTATAATATTTATTCTGCATTTTTTTATATATATCATTTACATAATATATTTGATAGTTATGTATACATTATTGTATTTTAAATGGTGTAAAAATCTATTATTGACCTCAAAATAAAGGATTTTCTCTCTGGACATGACTGTGGGGACGAGCACTTTTGTGCTGCTTGGAATTCTAAATAATTAATAAAAATCAAATATTGCCACATTGATGGCTCAAGAAGGTGTAATTGTTCAAATAACATATTGTTTTATTTTAAAATGTAAAGAAATTGTAACCCTAAAGTGTTTTTTAAGTGTAATATTTCTGTAAAGGCTAGGGACAGATAGAATGACCCATATATATATTGTCTTTTATCCGCTGTTTCTTGGCAGGACAATGTCCAAATGTAATGTAATTTATATTTTCAAAAAATTTAAAAAGAGTTCTTTCAAACGATACCTACCTTTTGACTCTCCTTGCTATAGTTTTGGAGTTATTATGATTATATAATTTTTATATAGTTTGGGGCAAAATTTGCTGTTTCAGTCTTACCAGTTAATTTCTGTGTGTGTGTGTGTGTGTGTGTGTTTGTGTGTGTGGGTGTGTGTGTGTGGGGGGGGAGGGTGTCTTATTTGCACTCTTGATGTTTTAGAGTGTCACCCCTTCATTGCTGTACACTTTTTTTCAGCACAGTGGCTGATCTGTAGCTTGTACCACCAAAAGTTTCTCTGAGTTTTCCTATTTTTTCATATTTCCAATTCATTTCCTATGTCGCCCGTTTTCGGGCGGGAGGAAGCTAAGTGTGACTTTTTTTTTTACGACCCTTTACCATATCAGAATCATCTCCTTGATTTTTTTGTGTGTTCATATAGGTAATAAAACAAAAGTCACCAAGTTTCACCCCCATCCGATGAAGCATAAAAATTAAACAATTCGAAACGTTCAAGTTTTCGCCCGTTTTCGGGCGAAGAAGCCCAGAGGGTTAAGAACGCGCGCTTTTATGGCAAATCGCGCGTCTGTCAAAACGCACGCTTTTGACGTGTCAGTGTGCAATCAGACGCCTGACCAGGCGTTTATGAATACTTTGGCTTGCCATAGTGCAGATGAGATGTCATGCGCGCACGTAGGGTTTGAATGAGCTCGCGAGTTCCCGTTTCCTCACGTGTAGATCTGTTATCCTCTTGCGAATATCATTTACTGCGCGCGCCAGCATCAGCTGTGCGCTCCATTAATTTTGTCATTGATTTGCCGCCATATCAAACACCTTATAAGTGAATTATAATAGGTCCCCTTTAATGTTATCCTCAAAAATGTTCTGACTCTAACTTATTTATTTCTAAGAAGAGAAGCAATATCAAGTGTAAAGAAGATATAATAAAAAGAAAATGATAAATGAAATAATTCAAAATCAAACTTGGCAGAGCTCCAAACACCAAATAGTACGGGCAGAGATACAACTAAAAAAAGTAAATGTACAATTTATTCTTGCCTTTATGAATTGCATTGATGTCACTGATGATCTTAGCTATTTTTTTAGAGGAGCTATCCATCATCTCATTGGTCTCTTCGATGTATTTCTTATTGTCGAGGACTGTGGATACAATGTCTGCAAAAATAAAATAAAGTGGACTTAGTTTTATCCACAAAGTAGGAAAAGTTAGAAAAAGCACTCTCTCTGCTTTACCTTTCTGCTGAAAGAACAGGGTGGAGGCCTCTGTTAACACACTGTCACTCTGAGAGCGCATGAGGCTCAGTTGAGAGTTTAATCCGTCAATATCCTGAGAAAAATATCAAGGGACACGTCAAGTAACGTAATCGGTTACTAACGTAACCTCGGTTCTCTCTAGAAGAGGGAACGAGTATTGCGTAAGTTAGCTTACGCTAACGGGTAAAGTCATCTTTTCTCGAGATATGAAGCCAAAAAATGATCCTTAATTTTTATTCATTGTCAACGCAGTGCAGCAGCTAGCAGACCTGGAGCAGGCTATCTAGCGCGCTCATTGGCTGCTCCGCGGCAACTGCATAAGCCTACCAGTGAGCCTGGCGTGACGTCACGCCCAATGAGGGCGCGCGCGCCCTCACACGTTCCAGCCCGCCAGAATGGGGGGTGGCTAGCGTATAAAAGGAAGGCTCGGAGGCTGATTCTCTGGTTTTCGTCGACTGAAGCGCCATGAGCTCGTGGCACGAGCACGGTGGGTTACGCAATACTCGTTCCCTCTTCTAGAGAGAACCGAGGTTACGTTAGTAACCGATTACGTTCACTTACGAGAGGTTCTAGGGGGTGTAGAGGGGGTTTTAGGGGGTGTAGAGCGGCTCGGCCGGTCTATACAGATACTGACACAACCCTTCTGGTGCAGCTCAACCATGAGAGCTAAATCGAGTAAGTAGCCCGCGCACAATAGTCTGGGCAGGGCATACACACGACTTAGACTGATAGAAGTTTAGCCTGCAGGGCGGGAACTTCCAGGTTATAGAACCTAACAAATGTAGAGGGGGAGGACCAACCTGCCGCTGTACAAATGTCATGAATGGGAATCCCACTGGACCAAGCCCACGATGAGGCCATGCCTCTGGTGGAATGAGCCCGGATGCCCAAGGGGCACTGCAGGTTTCTGGACGCGTAAGCTGCCGCAATAGCGTCCACTATCCATCTGAACAGACTGTGTTTCGAGGCGGCGAGACCCTTGGTGCGCCCTCCAAACAAAACGAAAAGCTGCTCCGAGCGCCTGAAAGCGGCGGAGCGTGTGACGTAATTTCTCAAAGCCCTGACAGGGCAGAGGAGGTTACTATCAGCCTCGCTGCCGGATGCCAGTAGGGCTGAGAGGGAAATGACCTGCGCTCTGAAGGGAGTGCCCATCACCTTGGGGACGTAACCATGTCTCGGTTTGAGAATGACTATCGAGTCATTAGGTCCGAACTCAAGACACGCCGCGTTAACTGATAACGCGTGCAAGTCACCCACGCGTTTAACTGAAGACAGAGCTATCAGAAAAACGGTTTTGAACGTGAGGTATTTCAGATCCACAGTGTCCATAGGTTCGAAGGAATAAGCTTTCAGGGCCTCTAGGACCAAAGACAAATCCCAAATCGGAACCGAGGGGGGCCGTGGGGGATTCATCCTCCTGGCTCCTCTGAGGAAGCGGATGATGAATTCATTCCTTCCTAATGCACGGCCACGCGCCGAGTCGGCGAACGCTGCAATAGCCGCAACATAAACTTTGAACGTGGAGAGGGACCTGCCCCCGTCCAGCAGCTCCTGAAGGAAGCACAAAACCCACGAAACCCCACACGTATGTGGGTTTAGATTTTTCCCCGTGCACCACTTGTTAAACACAGACCATTTTGACGCGTAGAGCCGTCTCGTAGAGGGGGCTCTAGACTGCGTGGTCGTGTTCACGACCCCTTTTGGAAAATCAATGAGTATCCGCTGATTATCCACGCATGCAGAGACCAGCGCTCTGGATGGGGATGCCAGATCGAACCGCGGGCTTGAGAGAGAAGGTCTCTTCTCACCGGGATCGGCCATGGGGCTGAGTCTGCCAGCTGCATTAATTCCGGGAACCATGTCTGGTTCTCCCAGTACGGGGCTATGAGGAGCACTGAGTGGCGCATTTCTCTGATCCTCCCGATCACCTGAGGTAACAGCGGGGGAGATCGGGGGAAAATCGTACAGCGGGACGCTGGGCCAGGCTTGGGCCAGCGCGTCCTCGCTCTTCGAGTATTGGAATATCGGGCAGTGGGCGTTTTCGTCTGACGCAAAGAGGTCGACTTTCGTTCTGCCAAAAAAGGGCAATAGAAGCTGGACTGTCTGGTGGTGCAGAGACCATTCCCCGGGGGGAACATTGTCTCTGGACAGTCTGTCTGGGCCGTCGTTCAGGTGACCGGGCACATGCGCGGCTCTCAGCGAGCGCAGTGAGCCCTGAGCCCAAACGAGGAGGCGTTCCGCCAGCGCGCAGAGGATTTTGGATCTGATCCCGCCCTGATGGTTCACGTAGGACACCACTGACATGTTGTCTGTGCGGACTAGTACATGGTGTCCTCGCAGGTATGGGAGGAAATGTTTCAGTGCATTCTCGACCGCTAGCATCTCCAGACAGTTTATGTGAAGGCATTTCTCCCGGTCTGACCAGAGGCCATAGACCGGTCTGCCCTCGAGAAGCGCCCCCCACCCTAGGTTGGAGGCGTCTGTCGAGATCGTTTTCCGGTGCGAGATAACTCCCATTGTAACTCCCCGTTGGTACCATTCGGCCGCCAGCCAGGGCTGCAGGGCTGAAACGCAGCCCTGATTCACACTGACTCGCGCCGCCGGCAATCCACGCTCTGCGGGGTGCTCTCGCTCTCAGCCAGCGCTGAAGCGGGCGCATGCGCAGTAAGCCCAGCTGAAGCACCGCTGCAGCTGAAGCCATATGGCCCAACATCATCTGAAATGTTTTCAGGGGGAAACACCTGCCTTTCTGAAAAGACGCGGCGAGATGTCGAATACGGCGCGCGCGCTGTGTCGACAGTCTGGCCGTCATAGCAACCGAGTCCAGCTCTATTCCCAAAAAAGAGATTGACTGACTGGGTATTAATGAGCTCTTGGTCCAGTTGACCGAGAGACCCAAGCTTTTCAGATGGCTGAGAAGCGCTAGTCTGTGGGATATGAGTTCTTCCTCTGACTGCGCTAGAATCAACCAGTCGTCCAAATAGTTCAGAATTCGCATGCCCTGTGTTCTCAGGGGAGCGAGGGCCGAGTCCATGCACTTCGTGAACGTACGGGGTGCTAAAGACAAGCCGAACGGGAGGACGGTGTATTGATATACCTGACCGTCGAAGGCGAATCTCAAGAATGGCCTGTGATGGGGTATAATCTGAATCTGAAAGTATGCGTCTTTCAGATCGAGAGAAATAAACCAGTCCTTCGGGCGGATTTGCACGAGGATTTGTCTGGTTGTGAGCATCTTGAACGGCTGTCTCATGAGAGCTTTGTTCAAATATCTCAGATCTAATATGGGTCTGAGAGCTCCGTCCTTCTTCGGAACGAGGAAATAACGGCTGTAAAAGCCCGTCTCGGTCAGGGAAGGATGCACTCGTTCTATCGCCCCCTTGCACAATAGTTTCGCTATTTCTGTATGAAGCAGATGGGCTGCTTCTGTATTCACTCTCGTCTCGGTCCGTGCTCGAAAGCGCGGGGACGGCGAGCGAACTGCAGCGAATAGCCCCGTTTCACAATGTTCAGCACCCATTCTGACACGCCCGGGATAGCCTCCCACGCTTTTGCATGCATGGCTAGGGGTCGAATGGCCTCTGGGTCCCGGCGGGATAGGGGACTCGTAACAGAGGAATTCGCGCGGTGCGCGCGCTGTTGATGCTGGGGAACGGGAGCTCGCTGATAGCGATAACTGGCTGGACAGCACTCAATGACTCGGTCACTTGGGACGGAGAACATTTTGCAGTGAGAAACCCGTGACGCGAGAGCGGCGTGGGCGTTAATGTGTTTACCAGTAAGTGTGTGTGCTTGCAGGCGGACACAGGGCTTACATTCATAACACGGCCAGTGGTGGGGGGCTTTATGTGATCTAACCCCCGAGGCGGTTGTGAGACAGAGCGGGCAATGTGTAGGTGTGGGCACTGGATCGTGGGCACATTTCCTACATTTGACACTCGAGCGGCGCGTGCCTGCTTTATGAGAGTGCGCTCTGTGGGGTACACAGGGGAGATCGTGCTTGTGTGTAGGGGTAAACACTGGGGTGTGGGCACATTTACTACACTCATAACACCGTCGGCGTGAGCCGGATAACCAGACTTTATACTCTTTTTGAGATTTCTCTGGGTCGCCGTGAGAACGGCGTTTGTGTGCAGGCGAGCGAGTTGTGTAACTGACTTGTTGGCTGCGGTTAACACTACTGCAGTAGCCTTTTCTAAGGGGACTGGCAGAGGTAAATATGTGCGTTTTGACGGCGGTCCGGCCGCGGCGGGACCCAACCATCTTTTCCTCCCTGCGCATGCTAGGAGGACTTCGCAGGCTCGGGCTTCAGCGAGATCTTAGGCCGGGGCCCCGAGGGGGAGGCGGCCTGCGCTGGCTGGATGAGCGCGACCTAGGGCGGCCGCCCTGTCGTTGCTGCGAAGACGGAGGTCGAGACGAGCGCTGTGTAGAGCTGCGTGCAGGAGGCTGTGCTTGAGAGCGGCTTGCAGCGGAACTCGAGCGACGCGGCAGGAAGAGGTTCATGGCCTGCAACGCTTTCTGTACCTCCGAAAAACGATCCACGAGGCCGCTTACAGCAGGGCCGAAGAGGCCGGTGGGGGAGAGCAGGGTGTTGAGGAAGACGGACCGCTCAGACTCACCCATGTCTGCGAGCGTTAGCCACAGATGGCGCTCGGTGACTGTAAGCGAGGCCATGGATCTCCCGATGGCTTGGGCCGCGGTCTTGGTAGCGCAAAGAGAGAGGTCCGTCGTGCTGCGCAAGTCCATCAAGGCGGTGTGACTCGGGCCTTTCTCGTCCAGTTGGTGGAGGAGATCAGCCTGGAGTATTTGGAGAACCGCCATTGTGTGCAGGGCGGAAGCAGCTTGTCCAGCGGCAGAGAAGGCGCGGCTGACGAGTGCTGACGTCGTCCTGCAGGCTTTTGACGGGAGGGCAGACTTTGAGCGGCATCTCGCGGATGGGGGGCAAAGGTGCGCTGCGACCGCCTGTTCCACCGGGGGAATCTGAACATACCCCTTTTCCGTGGCTCCGTCCACGTGAGAGAGAGTCGAGGAGACTGGGGAGCGGAGTCTCGCGGAGAAAGGAGCGTTCCAGGATTTGGAAAGCTCAGCGTGGAGCTCGGGCAGGAAGGGTGCTGGCCTAGAGGCAGGCGCTTGGCGGCGGCTAGGCAGAAAACACCCGTCGAGCCTGTTAGGCGCGGGCGCCTTCGGTGGTGACCATTCGATGCCTAAGTGCTCGACAGCCTGAGTGAGGAGGCGGAGAAGCTCGTTGTCCACACTGGCGCGGGCCCGGCCAGATTCCTGGGTCGAAGAGGAGGTGGAGCGGTGAGATCCGGACCACTCTTCGCTGTCCGAAGCCAGGATTGAGCAGCTGTCAATGATGGCGTCCTCATCCGCTTCATCCCCTGAGGCGACGGCAGTGCGGGCAGGAGCCGGCAGCTGCGCGTCGGGAAGCGGGGGCGGAGAGGGAGAGAGCGAGGCTCGCGGGAGAGGCTCCGGCGAAAACCTGGCTGGCCCATCAGACTCCGGTGGTCTCTGTGAGTGGCGTTTTTTCTTACGCGGCCCAGAGACAGGCGGAGTGGCAGCATCAGCGTCGAACAAGGCGAGTCGAGCCCGCAGGGTCGACATCGGCAGTTCTTCGCAAAGCTCGCAGCCGCCCGAAGACGTGGCGGTGGCTGCATGGTCACGTCCCAGGCAGAGAGCGCAGATCACGTGGCGGTCCCTGTCGCTGAGATGGGCTCGGCACGAGCCGCAGGAAATACGAGGCATTTTGCAACAAACGCCTCGGCTCTTTTAGTAGAAGTGTGTCGCGGCGGCGAACACACAGCAGAAGCACTAGTAAAAAAGGATACTGTCGCCGGATAGCGAAGCAGGCACGGATGGCTGAAGGCGGCGAAGACGACCGGCTCCTCAGACGCTGTCCTCGGGAAAAGGAACGCTTCCTCGGGACGCTTTTCCTCGCGCGCGCCCTCATTGGGCGTGACGTCACGCCAGGCTCACTGGTAGGCTTATGCAGTTGCCGCGGAGCAGCCAATGAGCGCGCTAGATAGCCTGCTCCAGGTCTGCTAGCTGCTGCACTGCGTTGACAATGAATAAAAATTAAGGATAATTTTTTGGCTTCATATCTCGAGAAAAGATGACTTTACCCGTAGCGTAAGCTAACTTACGCAATACGAGAGAACCTCTCGTAAGAGAACCACATTAACCACTGTACACAGAGATACATTAGCATTCAAAGGTGTAGATTCAATACAACATTTTTGATGTTTTTGAAAGAAATTGATTCTTTTTTTCACCAAGCTGTATCACCATGTATTCCAAACATTTGAATGATAGACATACATAAAACAACACTTGCATGATATTTTGGAGAAATTTGATGATGCTTTGAAGTACCTTGGAGTACCATGCAAATATCATGATAAATTAATATGGTAATCATTCAGTATGTATGTATATATATATATATATATATATATATACACATATATATATATATATACATATCATGGTATTACCATCTGTTTACCATCACTTGTAGTTTTTTGTAGTTTGTAGTTTTTGTAGTATTTATTTTTTTTTTTAAAGAAAACTGTGAGCATTTTGGTTTTCTATATTCTGCAATGAATTAATTAGTAATAGGAACCAAAGTATATAGCGGATTCAAATTTATTTCATAATAAATTAACTTTATAAGTTATTAAACTGAACTGAACTGAACTGAACTGAACTGAATTGGGCTGAATAATGACACTATTGTCTTGCTACAGCCATTTTACAGAAGAATCTGAACTTGAATTTAGCATCATTCATTTTGTTACCTTCCTGTTTAATATTATGAAGCTGCTTCCTATTTTATAAAGCACTATCAAAAATAAAGTTGACTTGACTTGACTTACGGCATGTGTAGTGCTGGAGATGTTGAGCGCAGTCAGGCCAGTGATGTTAGTGTTATCTATGTTTTTGACGATATTGTCATACACATTCAAGGCGTTCAGGGCTTTCTGCACTCGTCCATTTGCATCACTTCCTTTCAGATTACTAAAGGAGAGATAAGAGCAGCGATTGTCATGTTAGTGATGCTCCTACGATTGTTCGCCATGTCATGACAGTCATGAATGAGAGTACATTTGAAATATCATACAGATAGAGAAATAACATTGGTCATTTCTGGTTTGAAACTCACTACTGAAGTTCTTCAGCATGTCTCTGCAGATCATCAGCGTGATCCTCGGCTCTCAGAACTAGTTCTCTGTCTGACTGAGACATTTTCTCTGTCTTTCTCTCCAGCGACACACGAGCCCCATCGATTTCTGCATGCTGTTCACTCACATTCTATACACACATATTTAATAAAATAACAATTAATATATATGTTCATTGAGGTTTAAAGGGGTTATTGACAATTAACTGTTTATAATTTTTATGTTCTTAAATTTCAATTTGGGTACGGCACACCATTTCTTTGCCTTGAGCTTTTAAACGTGTGCATAGATCTTAAAACACAGAAATCTATCTTAAAACATTTGTAAAAATGTATGAAAACATAGTCAATATTTTGAAGTAGTCTAATTACCAAGGAGCTACCATAAAGTGGCAGTGAACAAGAAAAAAAAAAATCAAGCTAAATATATCTAGTGAGCCATTTTGTCCCATTTAATGGAAAATGGTCAATAGATTTTATAAGTATAAAATATAAGGTGTAGAGTTGAAAAAGATATGGCCTCTTGGATAATATTTCTGTTGCAAGACTACATGCAGTAGCCTACAGAATATGCAGAAATAAAGTTGATAAAAAAGCAGATTTACCGTGATCATATCTTCCACCTCAAGGACAGTCAGGTTTGCCTCAGAGACGATTACACCAGCCGTAACAATAGTTTGATTGACAATGTCATAGATGTCTTTTAGTCGCTGCTGCTGTGCCTGAATTAAAGTACATGAAATATTTCTGACATCAATTCACAAAAACATTACATGACAAAAAATATTTCACAATTTCAGACAATTCACTCACTATTTGTTATGAAATGTGCTTTTACTGTACTGTACTGGACAGCATGTTTGGCATTGCTTAGTCCGGACAAAATCCATTTCAAGAAAAGTCTGTTTTTTTTCTACTGCGGTCGAATTTGCAACGCCTCTCAGCAGCTGTTTAAGCACTCCAATGACAAATTCCAATCGGAAGTGAACATCCCTATGCCCTACTCATTCGGAAGGGCAGAACATGAGCATAAATTATTAAATTACTTCCTTGAAGAGACATTACATGTTCCCTTCACTAACGGAAGTGTGGAAGGGCCCTCCATGAAGGGATTCAATTGGCGCCCCCCTCCCGAAGTGCCCTTCAAGGGTGCAAAAACGTAGTTTGGAATTCGCCCTCAAGACATGCTAGTTTGTATATGGCAACACGGATTCAGACTAATCCTGTTAATTTAACAATTAATTTACCACTGATTTTTTTACTGAAATTACTTACAGCCCAAATAGCCATTCAAATCACTGCAATGATAAGGCTTCTCAACATCATGGCAAAAAGGTGTTGTTATGGTATGTGTATATCCAATATTAGATATCCAGAGAGGCTAGTGAATGGAATTTCTTCTGTTCTAGTTCTGTTTTTTCCAAACCCCCAATCGCTCCTCGGGTACCATAGCAAAAATGGCTGCTCACTGCTCCGGGTGTGTGTGGCCACAATTTGCAGTGTGTGTGAATGTGTGTGTGTGTTCACTACTCACAGTCGACAGTTCTAATGTGTGTGCACTAACTTGGGTGGGTTAAATGCAGAGGACAAATTCCAGCAGGTCAGCGACTTCTCGAGCAGTTCTAGATGCTGCAAAATTTTCCAACCTGTTTAATATTATCACCACGTGGTCTTGTTGTGTAAAATGCAACAATAAGGTGGAACTAATCCAGCCAATCTCATAATCAATCTGAATCCTTCCAGTGCACTGAAACACCCTAAAAAAGTCCCACAATGCACCATGAAAACCAGGGAGCATCGATGCTCACTATGTTCCCTTAACGGAAGTTCAGAAGTGCAAAACTTAAATCATGTGAGCCAACTCACCACACATAAGTTAAAAAGGGTGGGAGTGGTCAAGTAATCGCAGTCGTATGGTCAATTGCCCGACTCACCCACACCAAACGACTGCTTCCTTACCCTACTACGACCATGGTTCTCGCTCCCTGCTCAGACAGCCATGGAAGGACCTGCTTTTCCCTTCCTTGAATACATTCTTTTGCCTCATCTTACCAACCATGTGTACTCTGTATGCTCAGCACAGTTGAAGAGACAGAGAAATAGAATAGACAACACAACAAATACTGGAGATCGCAACAACAACAACTGATGCCCATGTTGACAAGTGCTTGTGCAAGGAGGTTTAAAACCAGCAAACAGATTTTTGTTATAAGAACCTTCTCCAAATATTCAGTGTTGGTTCTGGGAACATAAAAAAATGAGGATTCTAGGAATGTTGATTTGTATTCATTGTATACATTTGTATACATTCCAAGAGCATAAAAATGTCCAGTTTCCTGAATGTTAATAGAATGTTATTAAAAGGTTAGTGTGATGTTCCTGAAACATTCATTCAATCATTCAAACACCTGCAGTGAACAAGCACTGAAAGAAAGAGAAATAAGAACACAAACTACAACTTACTTTAGCCACAGCCTTAGATGAAATCAACTGAAGATAAAAGAAGACATTAAATCTCTCAAGATCTCAGCAGAGGAGCATCACACCTTTTAAAACACGTTCATTTTTTTACGTCCCCAGAACCAACACTGAATATTTGGAGAACGTTCTTATAACAAAAATCTGTTAGCTGGGAAGACACTTGCAAGTTGCAACACTAGTTGAACAGTGACACATTATTGATCCTAACTCCTGGAGAGAAACAGCGCTGTACTCAAGCATTCACAACAAAACCAATGTATACTTTGAGCTTAATATATAATTAATATTAATATTAATATTCTCATAACAAACTGTAAATGTGTTAGAAGGTACCTCTCTCCTCTGTAGTTTGAGTTGGTTGGTCTTGTATTTGTCTAGTGACTGCTGCAGTGTATCGTCAGCTTTGTTGAGGAGATCCTGAGCTTGAAAGAGTCTGGAAGTGAATCGACTCAGCATTTCCCGCATAGGCAACAGACGCCCCTGCGTAGTCATCAGAGTTTTCTCAAAATGGCGCACACGCCGGAGCACTACAATCGGACATATGAAGGGTACAGGTTGAATGAGAGCACACACACACAATCACAAGCAGAATTAAGTTAGAAATAAACACAAACAATCTCACATTCATGGGCCTCGGAGGACTCATCAGTAGCAAGCGGTTCTTTGGGTGAGAGGTCCAGATTTCTCATCCAGCCTAAGATCCGTTCGGCTTCTGCTATTTTCTGCAGCTTTACCTGAGGATCTAACTCCTGATGGACGCCATACAATTCCCAATCCCTAATCATATCTGAAACACATGCACATACAAATGCATTATGTTCATTATCTGTAATCAAGGCAAGATAAGACAATTGAGCTCAGAATAAATTATAAGAGGCTTCTTAAATTTGATATTGAAATTTGATTTCAAGATGGCGGCACCTTGTTGCATGCAGTTACTTCAGAAAGAACAAAGTGACAATAATTAAACTAAACTAAATTGATATAGCTGACTTGTACTGAAACAAAACAAAAAAACGAAACAAAATGCCACCGAAGAAAATCAGTAGCGCAGTTGAGGAAGAGTTGGAGGAGATTAGGAAATCTCTAAACTTCATGTCGGATGAATTGAGCAAAGTTGCTAAACAACAAGCTATGCTACTTGATCTGATGGATGAAGTCAAACAACTGAAGAACCTCGTGAAAGAGAAAGATAAGAGAATTGAAGGACTAGAGAGAAGGATTGATGATTTGGAACAATACACAAGAATGGAGGATTTAATTATAAGCGGACTGGAAACAAAACATCAAACGTATGCTAGTGCATTGGCCAGAGACAAAGTTGGTGAAAATGCCCTGCCAGAGGAACTTCAAACGCTGGAAAATCAAGTAATCAAGTTTTTTGAAAGTAAACAAATGTACATCCACTGCGATAATGTTGTGGCCTGTCATACCCTTCCACGAAGAAACAGCGGAGCGAAGCCCGCCATAGTTGTTCGGTTTATGAATCGCAAGCATAAAACCGAGGTAACTGAAGCAGGCTAAGAAGCTGAAGGGAACGGGGGTATACCTGAATGAACATCTTACAAAAAAGAACGCCGACATTGCAAGACATGCACGTACTCTGAGGAAACAGAACAAGATACAAGCTACATGGACAAGGAATTGTAAAGTTATGATACGGCTAAATGGAACACCTGAAGAAGCCAAAGTACTCACAATAAGAGAACTTAAAGAATTGGAACAGTACGGATAAGTGAGGATTGCTTGGAGGAATATCCTTGTAAAATGATAAATGTAAATCGTGGCTACAAGGGTGAACTATGTGGACTGTTCATATGGATCAACAATATAAAATGATGGACCTTGATCAGGATTTCTTGTTTCCATTTAGAGATATTGACGATGGGGAGTTTGTTAAAATTTATAAGGACTGTGTGTCTGGTCATTTACAAAGTCACTGTAAGTATGAACATTTAAATTTTAAAACTTTCAATCACACAGATTACAAAATGTATGAGATTGATAATGACATAGACCCAGAAAACCACTTTTTCAATAATGTAAATAATAATTGTTGTGAGTACTATACAGAAGAACAATTTAATAGAAATGTGGAAATGGAAGGGGCATTATCAATGATACATTTTAATAGTAGAAGTCTCTATAAAAACTTCGTACAAATTAAGGATTTTTTGTGCAAGTTTAATATATTTGATGTGATTGCTGTGTCAGAGACTTGGCTTGATAATGAGAAAGCACAAGATGTGGAATTGGATGGATATAATTTGTTTACGATTAACAGAGTTAACAAAAAAGGAGGAGGAGTTGCTTTATATGTTGACACAGCGTTAAAATGTAGTTTGATTAAAAGTATGTCATGGACTATAGAAAACATTCTGGAATGCTTAACCATAGAAATCGACTTTGAAAGATCTAAAAATATAATAATTAGTTGTGTGTATAGAACACCAGGAACATGTATTGATACATTTATGAATAGATTAGTAGGTGTGTTAAATAAATGGAATGAGAACAAGTTACAAATTATATGTGGAGATTTTAACATTGATTTGTTAAATCCAAATGGACATAAGAGAACATCTGATTTTATTGATACAATGTATAGTAAAGGTATATTTCCGGTGATTACAAAACCAAGTAGAATAACATCAGACACTGCTACACTAATTGATAATATATATACAAATGAAATTGGAGGGGAAATTGTAGGAGGATTATTTATAAACGATATGACTGATCATCTTCCAGTTTTTGCGATCTTTCAAAGATTTTTTACAAAACCAAATGAAAATAGGACAAACAATGTTAAAATGATTCGACATAGAACACCAGAAGCCATTGCTGCCCTTGGGGAGGATTTAAAGAAACTTAATTGGAGTGAGGTTTATGAAAATGAAGATCCTAATAGAGCCTATGATGCTTTTTTAACCATACTGATTGAAAAATATGAAAAACATTGTTTTTTCAAGAAGTTTGTAAGGAAGCGAAAAAATGTGGACAAACCATGGATTACAAATGGAATAGAGAAGGCATGTAAAAAAAAGAATGCATTATACAGGAAATTTATTGCAACAATGACAAAACAAGCTGAAAATAATTATAAAATTTATAAAAATAAATTAGTAAGTATTATAAGATTTAGTAAAAAGGATTATTATCATACATTATTGAACAAGTATAAGAGTAATACTAAAAAAACATGGGAAGTACTTAATAGTATAATTAAAACGAATAGAGGAAAAGTAGATTACCCAAATTATTTTGTAAATGAAGACTCAGGAATTATAAATAAAGTGAATGACATTGTCAATACATTTAATGAGTATTTTGTAAATGTTGGTTATAAGTTAGCACAAGAGATTGTGGAGCAGAGAAATGAGGAAAGGCCAGATGAAGTAGATATCCCTAGTAATATCCATTCAATATTTATTAGGGGAACTCATGAAATGGAAATACTTGATATTGTTAATAACTGTAAGAAAAAATATTATAGAATATATAGTAAAACCATTTACATATATTTGTAATCAATCATTTTTAACAGGTATATTTCCAAATAATATGAAAATAGCTAAAATTATCCCTATCTTTAAAAGCGGTGATAGACATCTTGTTTCCAATTACAGACCAATTTCTCTGCTTTCCCAGTTCTCTAAAATTTTGGAGAAACTATTTGTGTGTAGGTTAGACAACTTCATAGATAAACATAAACTATTGAGTGAACATCAGTATGGCTTTAGAGCAAATAGGTCAACTTCAATGGCAGTGATGGAAATGGTAGAAGAGATTTCCACTTCAATGGATAATAATGAATATACTGTTCGGGTGTTCCTGGATTTAAAAAAAGCTTTTGACACTATTGATCATGGTCTATTAATGAGGAAACTGGAAAGATATGGTATAAGAGGCAAAGCTTATTTTTGGTTAGAAAGTTACCTTGATGACAGATATCAATTTGTCCAAATAAATAATGTTAGATCAGATTTAATGAAAGTTACTTGTGGAGTTCCACAGGGCTCGGTGTTAGGCCCCATAATGTTTGTACTGTATATAAATGATATTTGTGAAGTGTCAAAAATATTAAAAATGGTTTTGTTTGCTGATGACACTAATTTATATTGTTCAGGGAAAAATTTGGAACAGCTTCTGAATACAGTGGAAATTGAATTGATGATCTTAAAAAAATGGTTTGATGATAATAGATTGTCATTGAATTTAAGTAAAACAAAGTTCATAATATTTGGTAATCGAAAGAGTATTAATAAAGTTAAAATTAGGATTAACAATGAGGAAATAGATAGAGTATATGAAAATAAATTTCTAGGCGTTATAATAGATCATAAATTATGTTGGAAACCACATATTAATCATGTAAAAAGAAAAATGTCACAATCCATTGCAATATTACATAAAACTAAACATATTCTGAATGAAAATTCATTATATATTTTGTATTGTGCGCTCATAGTTCCATACATGATCTATTGTGTGGAGGTTTGGGGACATGCATATAAAACCAATATAAATCCAATATATATGTTACAAAAAAGAGCAATAAGGATTATAAAACATGTTGACTATCACGAGCCAACTAATCAATTGTTTAGTAATTTAAATGCTTTAAAATTTTTTGATTTAGTAAATTTCTATACTGTACAGACAATGTATAAAGTCTATAATAATTTGCTTCCAAACTGTATTCAGAGGCTGTTTGAAATAAGAGAAAGTCAGTATGGAATAAGAGGAATGCATATGTTTAAAAAAATAAGGGCAAGAACTAATACAAAAAATAGATGCATATCTGTCAAAGGGGTTAATCTATGGAATAATTTGCATACGGAATTAAAATTGTGTAATTCACTTTGTAAATTCAAGAAAATGTTTAAAAACAAGGTGGTTAATAATTATTTAATTTAACGGGTATTAAAATATTTTTATTTTTCCTTGTTCTTTCTTTTTTCTTTATATATTTTGTATATGTATGTGTGTCTTGTATTAATCACTATTAGTGAAAAAGTGCCGCTCATTTGATTGATAATTATGTACAAAGGGTAGGCTTAATAAGCAGAGGCTTCAGCCTACACCTTTTCGGTTATTATGTATAACTTTATTTTTTATTTATGATTGATTGTCTGTGAGGACCGGGAAAATTAAATTAAAAAATATATATATATATTTGTTGAAGGGGCACTCAGTAATTTTTCCTCATTCCTGTCTGTTACCTATTACTCCACAGCTCAGGATTGTCAGGGTTTGGGATTGTGCTGTTACTGTGGTGCCATCAGCCAATCTGTGTTTTCAAGAAATCAGGCTTTCCTTTTTTCAGTTCCAGCCATTTTTATTTGCAAGCAATTCACAAAGAAATGTTTGCAACTTTTGTAAGCATTGCCCTCTTGTGCATCTCAGTGGAAGCGTGCAATGACCGATTATTCTTTCTATTGCTTGTTATAGCTATACTTTTCTTTTTTTGACTAACCTGTGCAAATTGCTACTTTTTTTACTGTAAAAGTATGTTATTCAAACATTTTTACATCAGTCAGTGTGCATGCATAAGGAAATGTATTTTGTGCGATAATGTATTTCAGTGGTTGATTGTTGTATGATCTAATAGACAATAAATTAAGTGGTTAACCAAACCATTTAGCGGCACATTGCATCCAGATTTTACTTTTATAACTGGAATGATACTGCACACGGGGTGACTTAATTTGGGTCAAAACATGTGAAGTCCTATCTAGGACAGTTGGCAACTTTCAGAGGGGAATCTGCTCCAGCCAAGAAAGTATCACTGAGATACAGTGCTTGATATTCGCCAGCACAACATAAACAAAAAATACAGATTGCACAAGGTCTCATGTTACCTTCTATGAGAACATTGAGTGATGAGAGGTTAGCAATAAGTGTATTTGCTAGCGTGGAGCTGTCAAGTGTCTCTTGATCCACCCGCTCTCCCAATGACTGCACTGATTCCTCCTGACGAAATAAAACAAACAGTACCTCAGTTTCACCAGGAAGGACATGAGAAAGCATCTGTTTACCCTATTATGAACAGTGTAGCATTAAGGAGAGAGGATATGACAAAAAGGATGTAATATTGAAGAAATTGAAGAAATCTATTTCGAATTTTTGTTGTTCTTCCTCATGTTTTAAATGGCATTGCCATAAAAACAAATAATTACTTGAACAGCTCAGCTTGTCATCTTGCAATTACAGTAATTACAGCATGATGTGAACACAGAAAAAAAAGAATGTAAAAATGTGGGAAAAGACAAAGATTGTGTTCTGAAAAAACAAACACCCTGAGACATATTATATCCATAGGATATTTGGTCACAAGATGTAAAGATACAGGTAAAGGTGAAGGGTTTCATTAAGCAACTTTCCCCCACTAGGCTGTATTGGTACAGTACATTGATAAAAAATCATGATGAACTGTACTGATTGACAAGATTAAGGTTTGATTTTCTATTGTGGTGCTGCAAAAATCATGATTGGATTGCCAAGTGATAAATCCTGAGTTGCCATGTCACTAAAGCCATTCTGCTATCAGCAAAGTTCTCCTGTCCTGAATACTGCAAGCCAAAATTTATTATCGAAACATGTTATGATGTACATGCCACCTGCATAGTAACTCACCATTCTCAGGACCATTCAGTCCAATGGTGGACAAGCACATTTTCTGGATGTTGAAATACTTTCTCCTATGCCAGCTTCATGTGCAGATAATATGTAAGTGTAAAGCAAGTTAACTGATTTTCCTAAAAACTGCAGGCTTTGTGATCCTATCAAAACTGTGGTACTATCAAAATCAAGAGGCACAAAGTTTTTCCGGTACCACAAACGTGGAATGGATTTTACCGATGTCCATCCCCAGAGTATCACCACTGCATGGCTAACCTGTATTCCAGATATGTAGATCACAAACAGATTTTGGACCAATCTGTAATGTATGCCTATCCTTGTGCCTTTTTCTTGTATGTGGACTTTTAGTTTATATTTTTGCTCCCTTATCGTTTCACCTGTTTCTTGTTAGTCTCATTACTCCATGTGCATTAATAGCCCTTTTCTGTATCCAAAATCACATACTGTAAAGTAGGTACTTCATTTGGTTTGAAATTTGCTTTATGATCGTTAAAAAAGTATGTTCTATATACTATGAATGTGTGTAGAATGAATGAAATTCAGACATAATACACAGCCGTATTGACTATGGACTAAGAAATCATGATTTGTTCGTTATAGCAAATAATGCACATTCCTTCTGAAATCCAAATCTTTTAGCCTCCGAACTCATGCATGTAAATCAGGACTCAAGCATCTAAATTACTGGCATGGAGCCACCAGGTCTGAGATTAGATTGTTTTCTGACACCCTTTTACGACTCTGCGATCCTCTCCAGAGACAATCGTACACTTCAGGGCCTAAAACCAACATTCTCGCTCCCCCTGTGGTGAGCTTCAGAGAGATCCACAGGAGATATACGGACTTCCTCCGTGACCCAGACCTTCCACACACAGCATTCCACTCACACACACATGGACTTTCCATTGACTTACTCATATAAAGACATTACCAAATGTTTATGATATATTTCTGTGTCATATTGGGGTATCTACAATTTTATCGTGTGTTAATCAAACTCTAAATGCTTGTAATCATGAATAATCATTTATCTCTGTGTCACTGTCTCGCAAGAATTTCATTTTTGGTGTCTCTGTAATCGTCTAGGCCCAACTGAGTCGAATTTCGACGACAAGTTACAATAATATGCATTATTTTTGTACATAACATCTTTCTGGGTATAACTGCTGAATTGCGACCTCCCCGTAAATTATGCAGATGAACCGTCCCGACAGGACAAAGGAAATATGGTGCGTTCAAGTCATCTCGTATAGATCGTATTTACGAGTTGAACGCACTTGAACGCCACCACAATGTCGTAAATACCAGTGGGGAGCTCGGGATTTTCTCTAAGCTCCGATCTTTACGAGTTGGGGGCGTGTCAGTGATTAACATGGCGGAATACACAATAGGTAAAGGTATTTAGCTGTGATATTGTCAGGCTTTTCTATTAACAGCTCAGTTAGCTAATCGCCAACACAGAATATGATAGTATAATAATATAACAATGCAACATGTAACGATGTGTTGGCAGTGGCTTCATAAAACATAAAAATATAAAGTACACCTGATGCACAATTCTTTGTTCTTCATTTTCTAGAACAAGAGTTTAAGAACCTAACTGTATTTTTGTGTAATTAATTAAGAGAAAGTACTCCGCCATTTTGCTCCGACAAAAGTGACTTGAACACACATGCCGTTATAAGCACGACTTCCCACCTCGTACGTACGAACTTCCCAGTAGGACTTGAACGCACCAATATTCCCGCTCTGAAATCTCTGAAGGTGATTGGTCCACGTACGCGAAGTAGGCGTAAACTAAGACTCTCCATAAGAGACTGACCCAGGAAGTTTCTCCTCGCACTTCGTCAGTGAGAGGTTTCCTGTTCCACAACTCCTTAAGGAGTTTCTCCGTTTTTCTTTTCTTTTCTTTAATCTTTGTCTTTATTTTCGTCTTCGGACTTTTCCTACGTTCAGTGAAGTGAACAGCCGGCAACTTTAACTTTGAGTAGACTTTTTAAACTTCCCGCGAACTGCGTTTGCTCCAGAAGTACGAGAAGAACGCCCAGCTCCAAAAGGAACAGTGTTGGGAGTAACGCGTTACAAAAGTAATTAATTACTGTAATGCATTGCTTTTTGCTGTAACGCGGTAATGTAAGGCATTACAGGGGGAAAAAAAGTAATATTTTACTCGGTACAAATGGCAGTAACGCGCGTTACAAGCATTGTTAGTTAACCTGGAATAAAGTGTTAGTTTTTTTTTCTTCATACAAATTCGCCAAAATCACCGCGAGATCAGCAGAGGAGAAACGTCCGCGCAAAATGTTTCACTTCCTGTACGTTAATCAGACAGAGCCGATATGAGTGAGCCTGCAGCGGATAGTACATTCTCAACAGCGAGAGAGGGAGTTTCCTGCTTACCAGTCGCAGTGGTCCAGCGCCGTTTCCATGGCAACTCTGCGCCACGGCCGCTCCAGTGTTTGAAAGCGACATGAATGTTCAAAGTTCACGCGCACGGCCATTGATTAAACCACGTCAAAATCATGCAGCATTTACAAACATCTAGAATTAGAACATTACTTTAAATAAAAATCTCATTAATATTAAATTATACATTTAAAACTGATTTTGGAGATCTATGACTCGTTCATAGACCAAATGGCCTATGCCCACACTACTGCAGTCACTCACAATAATAATAAAAATAAAATAAAAATATTTGGCTTAGTTATTATTCATTAGTTATTTTTATTTTGCTAAAGTTTAAGCCTAAAGTTTACCCCGGGCTTAAAGTAAAAAGATGTCTGTACCATGCGTCCATGCAAAGTACCATGGTAATATTTGAGGTACCATGGTTATATCTGAGGTAGTATGTACCATGGTAATATGTACGGCAGAATGCACCATGGTTATATCTGAGGTACTAGGGCATGTACCATGGTAAATCTGAGGTACCATACTATGTACCATAGTAACATCTACAGTACCATGCAATGTACCATGGTACCATGATAATATCTGAAGTACTATATAGTATGTACCATGGTTAGATTTAAGGTACCATGGTCCTACCATGGTACTACTATGGTATACCATGGTATGTACTATAGTACATCATGGTAAAATTTCTTATGGGTCCAAGCTCAGTCAGATACCATATCACCTTCTACTGGATGTGTAATGAGCTAATTGAGCATCATACGCTACATTTAGATTGCCAAATCCATATTTGCAGTTATTTTGGTGAGAGTAACTTAAAAGTAATGCAATAGTAGTGTAATGCCTTACATTTTAAATACAGTAATATTGTAATGTAATGAATTACTTTGAAATGACAGTAACAAGTAATAAATAATGCATTACAGTTTCGAAGTAACTTGCCCAACACTGAAAAGGAACACATGCACACTGCTTTCGCAGTCACACCGAGACTTTAATGCAAGTATTACCTTCATTTGAAATCTAAGGCTGTGTTTACTTTTGGGTATTCTTTCTATTCTTGGTGCCTCTCAGAGTTAACTGTGAAAATTGCCATCCTGACATTTTGCTTTCATTTTCTCTCGCTCATCCTCTCTCACTTTCTCATCCTCTCTCACTCACTCTCATTCATTATTCGTTTGTCGTGTATTGTTTTACTGATTGTACTCTGTATATAGCCTACATGTATTCTGTGTGAATTGTAGTATTCTGTATCCGTAGTTTCATTTATTAAAACCATGTATCCCTGATCACTTCTGTTTGCTCAACATTTCAAAGTCCCTGAAGTGTTACGATCTAAAGCTACAAAGCTTTACAATTTGTTACTATTTCAGTAACCTAAATTTTATAAGAACAGGAAGGTGATTTTCGTGGCCAGAAAATAGCCTTCTTCGAATTATAAGAAAGAGATAATTTTTGTTGAGAAATTGATGGGTTAATCTTACGGCCGTTTGCTGGACAAACAACTGCTTGATAATTACATTAATTTCCATTAAAAGTTATTCTGATAATTGATCTGAAGAATGGACCATTGATATATTAATGATTAAATTATAATTCATTGTGATGGGTTATTGATATATACAATTGATCTATTTTTCAGCTTCAATAATTTTATTAACTCTGTATGCAAAGTAAATGAATCATAACCCCGATTCATCATTATTGATTCCCTAAATCATTTGAGCTAAATTTCGCTACACTGTCATGTGACCTACAGCATCAGTTGCTTCGCTTCACTGCCATTCACAACTCCTCTCCCGTGGCCTCATGTTATAGTAAAGTGTCCAGTAGATGCACACTTCAGAATCTTACAGGAATTAGTTGGTCATCCAGTCATACTTTTCGCCCCTATTTTATGAATACTATGAATTTGGACATCACATACTTGGCTCACATACTGTTTTTCGCCTTCTATATAGCATAAAAGTGGGCATATTTGGATGCAGGGTTTGTGTTTCCCTTGTTACTTGTCTGGTGTTGTTCCACGGATGAGTTGTTTGGTTGCTCAGATCTGTTTTCCTTTGCAGTATTGTTATAATTTTATTAAATACTGCAATGACATCCTGTCTCACTCCACGTGTCTAATTTTACCAATCATTACACAATCAGCTGTGAGCACAATGACGCTATAAGTTCCCTTTGTATCTCTAACTTTAAAGGTTGTATCAGTGATTTCAGGCCCCCAAAAAAATTATCACATTCATCTAATCTTTCCTAATGATCCGCTAGCTGCCCGCCCCATAAGCAGGCCGTCAAAAAAACGCATCTCTGTAGGCAGCCTAGGCTCTGAGATCTGCAGACAAAAACAATTGGTTTCACCAACCACTCAAAACCAAAACAAATAGTGTTCCAAACAATCACCGACAGGGGGAGGGTGTTGTGAGGTTTTGACCCCTGTCGGTGATTGGTTGGATCACTATTTTTTTGGTTTTGAGTGGTTGGTGAAACCAATTGTTTTTGTGTGCAGATCTCAGAGCCTAGGCTGCCTACAGAGACGCGTTTTTTTGACGGCATGCTTATGGGGCGGACAGCTAGCGGATCGTTAGGAAAGATTAGATGAATGTGATCATTTTTTTTTGGGCCTGAAATCACTGATACAACCTTTAAAGCATAGCCTACTTAAATGTGTTCATAATGATCCCAGACAGCAACATAGTATCAGCCCAGATCTGGCCCAAATCTGGTTCATGTGGATTTCACACGGTCCAGATGTGGGCCGGATCTGGGCCGACACTATGTTGCTGTCTGGGATCATATTGTTCAAAATGACTTATAATTACTAACTTTATACAGTCAAACCAAAATTTATTCAGACACCTTCATCATTTCTCACATTATCACAGTTATATTGTCACAGTTATATTACTATCGCTATAGTTTAGAAAATGGTAATAAAATATGATAAGAACAATCAGTTATCAAATCAGTTGATATTTCACTGGTTTTGGCCATCCTTCTGTTAGACTGAATTAGGTTGAATAGCTGTCAGCTGTTAAAATTAAGTACACAATTAGATAATACCAATTTAGGTCAACCAATTACCAAGCAATGCTTAATTTTGTTCAGCCTGTGGTGTAAAAAGGTCGCATTAGCAATTAAAGAAAAAACATTAAGTAAAACACGGTCAGGTCAAAGTGTCTGAATGATTTTTAGTCCCAAATTTTTATACATTTTACTGGTAGTCCACTGTATGAAGAATGTTTGGGTATAATATGTCACAGTTTACTTTTATTTTGCTATCCTTGCTTACATAAATGAACTATAGTGTCCTACACCCACTAGTAAAAAAATATACAAAATTATATCTGGTGTCTGAATAATTTTTGGTTTGACTGTAAATATAGTTGTGGTTTTTGGTCCTGTTTTCAGACTACAAGTGGCACAGAAAATATACACTTTTAAACAATATTGAAATAAATTAAATCAATGAAAGCTGGAATGAGTGGCACACCTCTCCTGCGAGCAGTTGCATGTCAGTAAGCAGTTTTTGAGTTTCTTCCTCCAGGTGTCCCGTATCTGCTCTCATCACTGCATACTTATTTCTCCAGCCTACAAACTGAGCCTGTTATAAAACAGTGAGAACAACATACACTCTTGTTTAAACACCACATCCTCTGGGTGTAAGTTTCTCGAAGCGATGTGCAGTTTGAGTGTTGTTACCTGTAGTCTGTGTGCAGTGTAGTTGTAGTACTTTAATCTGTCGTTGGCAGCAGCTCCTGTAGAAATGTTCAGCACGCTGTTCCTCACTTGGTCCAGAGTTTTGTTGGACTGACGAATATCTCCAATCAGATTCCAAATACACGCATCGCAGTCTGGGAGGTGGTAGGGGTAATAATTCATATTGGGTTATCATATTTTTTAATGTTTATAAGATTTTCTGAACAATTGTCTTTTTTTTTTTTATGTAAATGTATACTTGCTTTAAAGATCAAATCTAAATGGTGCTTGTTTGTGTAAGTTCTGGGGATCAAAAGTCAAAAGAGGGCATTCCTAAGTCTACGATGCTTTGGTCCCTCTGGAAAATAATCATCTTTTTCAATTACTCTAACATAACATACTAACATTATAAGTGAACCTTAAGGAACAAATTGAAAAAAGGCATGTCAATGTTATTTCCCTTTAAATGGAAATAAAACCGCAGATTTTAAAAGTGGTCTTGGACTTTTGGATCCTTCTTTAGGTCCTTCTTAACAATTGTTTGAATTGTTTGAATTAGTGTTTTCTCTTATGTCATTGAACTCACTGATATTACACTCGCTGATTTGCGAGGTCTCGGGAAGACACTCTCCTGTGTGCATGTCACAATTCTCCTCAGGACAATCACATTCTGAGGAAGGCAAACACACAGTACACATTTAGTCTATTATACATTAAAACACACAATGGAACACACATCCAAAGCAACTACACAACCCTGATCACAAACAAAAGGCCTTTTCATACTTGAAACAGGTAAAGTTGTGATGAAATGGAAGTAGCGACAGATCTCAATCCAAATCTCAATTAAACGTTCCTTTACTCAAGGTTAAAAGTGAGGTTTAGAGAGACAAGGTTTGTAATGCAGTGAAAAGCCCTAAAGTGCATTACACAACTGGGTCAGCATATTACAAATTGATTTACACTCTTAACCCTCTGGGGTTCTTCATTTATGACTCACACTCAGGACCTTCGGGTCAAAAATGACCCGGAGGGCGGGATTCATATTTTATTTTTTTTCAGCAAAATCAATCAAATGTATTTTTGTTCAATAATATTTTTTCTTTTTTTCTATGGTGTTTTGAGATAATTTTATGATAATAATTAATATTTATGCAATAATTATGATCCATTTTTTCCCATTGAATATAATATAAATTTTTTATTTTTTTTATTTTTTTTTATTTTTTAATTAATGCTGTATTTCAGGTTAAAGCAGAGACTAGGCCTGTAGAAAACAATTTTTGAAGTCAGATTGGTGCCATCTGGTGGATGTAGTAAGCATAATTATCGTGAAATATCATATTTTAACCACTAGATGGATTTACAGCTCTCTGTATAAAGGCTTGTGAATTCTAGTTGTTTTTGCACATATTTGCCTATTTTTTTCAGGTTGTGGATTTTAATATATAATAAGAGATTCTCAGAGACTATTTTTGTAAAGTTTTTTTGTTTGTTTGTTTGGTTTAAATGGTAATTTGAAGTGCCAGTTTTACTTTATAATAGTCAAACCTGAACATTGCATTAGAAAGAGAACAAATGGAAAGCATTTTGTTACCCATTGTTTTAATTCTAACTTAATAAAAATGCAATTCTTTCAGTCATAACATTTTTTTATTAACCTTTTATAATAAACATTTTCATTAAAATTATTTTTGTACAATTCAATGAACAGTAACTCTTATTCAAAACTGGCAACAGCAATTATTAACAAAAAACTAAGGCATTTTTAGAGTTGTTTTGTCTGTGAGTGACACACACAAAACTAAAGACTCATAACTTCAAAACTATAACAAGGAGAGTCAAAAGGTAGGTATCGTTTGATAGAACACTTTTCAAATTTTTTTATTATTATAAATTACATTATATTTGGACATTCTCCTTCCGAGAAACTGCTGATAAAAGAAAAAAGATATATATAATTTTTATTATTATTTTGCATATCTCTCTTGTTTGACATGCAATAACTCGGGAAGGAAATAAAGTAGGGGAAAAATTCTTTTTTGAGGAAGTTTCCCTAAATGTGAGCTGCATCTGGATAAAATTTTGTAGTGATCGCAGAAAGTACTCAAAAGTTACAGAATTTGTAACAAAGGTAGCCTTTTTGTTTAGTCCTCACACATTTGGAAGGCAATAAAAAAAAATGTTTTCTGAGTGACATACACAAAACTAAAGACTCATAACTTCAAAACTGTAGCAAGGAGAGTCAAAAGGTAGGTATCTTTTGAAAGAACACTTTTCAAATTTTCTGAAAATATAAATTACATTACATCTGGACATTCTCCTGCCGAGAAACTGCTGATAAAAAACAATATATATATATATATATATATATATATATAATTTTTATAATGATAATGCATATCTTTCTTATTTGACATGGAATAACTCAGGAAGGAAATAAGGTAGGAGGAAAATTCTTTTTTGGGCAAGTCCATTTACATATGAGCTGCATCTGGATACAATTTTGTGGTGTTTGGATAAAGGCATCAAAAGTTACAGCATTTGGAACCAAATTGTTCAGTCTTTGACGCCCCCTCATTGGCATTTTTTATATTGTTTCTCCATGAAGAATATCCTGTCATAAAAGCAATAGATTAAGTTCATTTTGGGCTCATTTTAATTGTAATAATATGCTGTAAAAAGTGAAGTGCCATTTTCAAAGATTTTTGAATGTTTCATGAGATGTATGATGTTTTTGACACATTGCAGTACATAGTACAAAAAAGTATTTTATAGATTATGAAAAAAAAAATTCTATTTATCAGCAAATAACTCAGCAATACTTAGGAGTTTTTCAAATTGGCTACATTCACTGTAAAGATCAGACTCTAAGCTTTCAAATGACACCAATTTTGTTTTAATCAAGGCAATATTTTTGAAAAATATGATAATGAATACTTTCGCAGCTAGGTGGAGTCCGCGGGCGGTACACTCCGGTTTAGCGCAACTAGTCAGCTCTCTTTCAGAGTTGATCGAAGTGGTTGGATGCTTTAAAAAGCTGAGATTCTACGTTTTAAGATGATACATATTTTTTGTTATTCCACGTTTGAAAACAAGCACGGACGGTTACGGAAAAATTGGAAAACACTTTGCACCCCGGAAAGATGAGAGACTTGTTTTTTAGCCAAGTATGCATAACTTCGTGAGGGATATCTCGTGATAAAGCAATGGATTGTGTTGTGTTTGGGCTCTTTGTAATCGTGAGAATCTGCTGTAAATAAAGATGTTCATTGTTTCATTGAGTTATGAGCTGAAACGTCACATCAAAACAACATAACATCACTGCTACTGCTACTTCCTTGGTGCATCTGTGGTATTTTTTGTGTTAGAACACCATGAGGAATATCTTTAGATCTGATTGATGGAATATATTGATTATATATATATATATATATATATATATATATATATATATATTATATATCGTTTTAATCGTGAGCTCCTGCTGTGAATAACGATGTGTCATTTTTCATGATTGATGTATGTTTCATGAAGATACGAGTAAAAAGGGCAAGTCTAAGCTACCTTGTTTGGCTACGTGCGTCTGTGGATTTTTTTGTGTGTTAGAACTCCATGAGGAATATCTTTAGTTCTGAGTAAAGAATTATGTTGGGTTTGGACTCTTTTTAATTGTAAGCATCTGCTGTAAATAATGATGTGTCATTTTCCACAATCGGAGCATATTTCATGAAGTTACGAGCGGAAATGTGTCTAAAATTGAGTATCCATATATGGGTCTTTTGAGGGGCGTCTTTTACAAAAACCTTGCTTAAATTTAGTAAAAAGCCTGAAACAATTATGCTTGTTGTATTCTTCTCATCGAGACCTTTCAAATGACATATGACACAGGACTATCAGAACTGTATGATGTCTTTGACATGTTGCTGTATGTAGTACAAAAAAGTAGTTAAATATTCATTCATATAATAAACGATGAAAACATTTTTTTTCTATTTATCAGCAAATAACTCAGCACTACATAGGAGTTTATCAAATTGGCTACATTCATTGTAAATTTCAGACTCTAAGCTTTCAAATGACACCTATTTTAAGTTGATCAATGTAATATTTTTGAAAAATATTATGATTATATTTTTCGCAGCCAGGTGGCGCCTGCGGGGGGGGGGGGGGGGGGGGGTACACTCCGTTTTAGAGTGATAACTCAGCACTCTTTTGGAGTTGATCAAAATGATTAGATGCATTAAAAAACTGAGATTCTAAGCTTTAAAATGATACCTATTTTGTGTTATCGTGGCTGATTTGTAGATTGTACGCACAAAAAAACTCTGTATTTTCATATTTTTGCCAATTTCCCATTCATTTCCTATGGGGGTCATTTTTGACCCGAAGGTCCTGAGTGTGACTATTTTTTTTACAGCCACTTAGACTATTCAAATCCTGTCCCCAATATTTTTGGGTGTTCATATACCAAGTACCAACAAAGTCACCAAGTTTCGGACCATTCTGATGAAGCTACGATTTTTAATATTTTTTTTAGGGCCGGGACTCGATTAAAAAAAATAATCTAATTAATTAGAGGCTTTGTAATTAATTAATCGAAATTAATCGCATTTTAATCGCATATACATTAGGGCTGTCAATCAATTAAAAATTATTGTGTTGAACATGTTATTGAAATGTTCAAATGGTGAGCATTGGAATAATTGTGCCTAGCAAATAATCAATACAATACAATTGAACATTATTAAATTATTCAACATTATTAAATTATACATTTAATATTAAACATTAAATTAATAACATTTACACTTGCTTTACAGGTTTTTAACATTAGCCTACTTCGAAAATGCTGCAATTTAAAGTTTGAGATGTTTTTCATCTGTTTTAGAAAGTATTTTTAGACTTGTTTTTTTCAGAATAAAACTTGTTTTACAATCTTTTGCATGTGTTATATTTTTATTAAATGTGTTTAATTAAGCCATTGCTGCAAGTAATTTGACAGTTAACAATATTTTAGTGTACAGTTAATCACAAATTCAGTCAGCATTGTCATGACTCATTATCCCATGATGGACGGTGAAACAACGTCACGATATCAAGTTGAGTTACGTTGATTCAATTTGCAGCAAAACCGAAGCATAATTTAACATTGGTTCAACGTCGACATACAATCTTTGTTCACCCATATTGAAAGAAGAGACAGTGAAACAACGTCACAAAATCAACAATGAAACAACGTAACGACATCAACAGTGAAACAACGTCACGATTTCAACGTTGATTCGTTTTGCACAATCGAAACATAATCCAACATTGATTCGACCTTTATTCGACCTTGGTCCCTTACGTTCACCGGTGAATTAACGTTGAAATGCCGGCAAGTAAATGTTCCAATCAATGATCCAGGCAGCGCCAGCGCGTTCTCGTCTCCCTCCTTCATTTTACAGTCGAATGGTGGCTAGAACGGCTCCAGGTTCAAAGGTCAATACGGAATGGATTAATCTGCGTTTTTTTTTTTAACGCGTTATTTTTTCTCAGATTAATTAATCGAAATTAACGCGTTAATGTCCCAGCCCTAATTTTTTTATTTAAACGCTTCGGGTCATTTTTGACCTGAAGGACCCCAGAGGGTTAATTCTAAGAAAGAGACACACCAGTGGTCACTAATACACTCTAAGCAGCAGGAGTTCAACTGAAACATTTAAAAGTTAAAAGTGAGGTTAGAATGACGATAATATGGAAGCTTGTTTCCGCCATAAAATAAAAAAGGTAATTCCGACATTTTATCTCACAATTGTGTGATATAAAGTCACAATTGCGTGATAAAACATCACAATTGTGTGTTATAAAGGCAGAATAGCCTGATATAAAGTCGCAATTATGTTTTATAAAGTCAGAATTGCGTGATATAAAGTCGCCATTGCGTGTTATAAAGTCAGAATTCGCAATTCTGAGAAATAAAGTTGCAATTATCTTTTAAAATGTTTTATTCTGTGGCGGAAACAAGCTTCCATGCGATAATGCAGTGAAAAGCCCAACAGTCTATTACACAAATGGGTCAGCATGTTACAAGTTGATTTACACTTAATTCAAAGAAAGAGACACAAACTAAAACATTAGATACCTTTTTGAGACAGACCATTGGGTCACTAATACACAGCAGGGGTTAAACGGAAACATTTTCCCAAAAGAACAGTCAGAACAAATTAACTGCATTTACTAGAAATAAACTTCAGCAAAGATGCCCTCATTTCTCTCTCATTTCCTATTTGACACACTGTTTTAACACACTGACATGAACTCAAAACTTTCACGCGTCACAACTGGGGCTGGTATGTTGAGATGGAGGTGATGATGTCATGGGAAATAATGTAAATCCCTGTTCTTATGTGCAGGTGGCCAAGTGTGTGTGGGTGTGCAGATCCCTTAATGAAATCAGGACTGACGGCAAACAGCTGTTCAACTGTTCTGCTCAGGACAAGGACCTTTTGCATTCTCCCACCAGATTCACAGGCCAGATGGAAGGGGTATTGCAGTCAACAGGATAACTGCCATGACGGCGCTGTTTAAATTACTTAAAGGAACACTCCACCGTTTTTTTAAATAGGGCTTATTCACCTTCTTTCCTACATTTAGATAGGTGGGCAAATGCATTTTTGTCTCAGTGCATGCATTGTTTTAGTTTGACAGGGTCGGCGCTAGCTTAGCTTAGCTTAATGAATGGAATCCTTTGTTGCCAGCTAGCATGTCCTGAGTAAAAGTGATAAAAAAAAAAAACACACCTAATTACTTCTTGTGGCCTGCGTATTCACAACGAGTACAAATAGCGATGCAGATTAACACTAGGTGATTTCCTAGGCAGATATTGACTTGGGACTATATTAGGGGGAAGCACAGGCGAAGCACTGCTACTTAGGCGAAGCACTGCTACTTGGGCGCAGAGATATCACACATGAAATCCCACGACTTCTGTCAACATACCGGCATGAATAGTAGATGGCTATTTTTCCTACAGTACATGAATGGCAATGAACATGGCTAATTTTGTGAGAGACGAAGAGGGTGACTTCTCAGACAGTCAAGAGCCAGAGCCAGAACCATACCTGAGTTTTCAGAAGATGAGCAGCGTGCTTTGGAAATAGAATGACAGGAGGAGGAGGTTGCGATCGTTCAACAGCCTGAGGACGTGAGGATGAGAGCCAACACGAACTGGTGGTGTTAATGTGGGGGAATATGCCAATCTATCCCGACTGAAATAGTGTCTGCTGTGGAGAGTGGGACAAGTTACTGCCATCGATGACCAGGCTCAGCGTGTCAGATCAAGATGAGCGTGCCCGCAGTTGTGTCACAGCTACCGAGGATTTCACGGCGTTGATCCATCCTGCAGTAACTTTTACTCTATTTTTTTCCCGGTGTGATAAAGTAAACTGGAAAAAAGCCCCACGCTGAATGGACCAAATGGACAACTGTCCACAGAGTAAGTGATTATTTTAAACATGACGCATGTATAGATTGACCCATATTATACCTGTATTCACATTCACATATTATACCACATATTCACATTTCATGTGTTGCATGATATCTCTGCGCCCAAGTAGCAGTGCTTCGCCTAAGTAGCAGTGCTTCGCCTGTGCTTCCCCCTAATATAGTCCCAAGTCAATATCTGCCTAGGAAATCGCCTAGTGTTAATCTGCATCGCTATTTGTACTCGTTGTGAATACGCAGGCCACAAGAAGTAATTAGCTGGGTTTTTTTTTTTTTAATCACTTTTACTCAGGACATGCTAGCTGGCAACAAAGGATTCCATTCATTAAGCTAAGCTAAGCTAGCGCCAACCCTGTCAAACTAAAACAATGCATGCACTGAGACAAAAATGCATTTGCCCACCTATCTAAATGTGGGAAAGAAGGTGAATAAGCCTATTTCAAAAAACGGTGGAGTGTTCCTTTAAAACTGTTGCTAAGTGAAGAATTTATTGCTGATTTTTAGCTGTTGACTACTTTCATTATAAAGGTTTTGGTGAGGTTCTCTTGAAGTCAGAGTTTGGTTTGATGAGTCTTTAAACAATGAAATATGGCTTTTAAAACCAAGTGTCACAGCCTTATACATGTAATTTATATAGAATAACTACTTACTCTTGTTCATATTGAAGACTAAAATTTGTATTATTTAATATTATTATTCTTTATTAGTATTCATAATCATTTGTAATCATTGCATTTTGTTAATCATAGTGTTCTTGAATATATGTGTGAGTGTGGGAGACAGGAGTGTGTGTGCTGGAAAATAAAAGAGATCTCTTGACAAAATAACTGGTGTCTGATCCCGTGAATTAAACAACAAAGGGGAAAAAGCTTATTTTTTTAAATCTACAATACTGTATTGATAATGTGATGCATATTAGTAATGAAACAGAATCTTTGATTCACTTCTCTCAGTATACACACTGCCCTATATGGAAGAATATTTGCATAGGTTGCAATTTTTGTAAAAGACAACAGGCAGTGAAATGTGCTGAACCTCCTCCAGCCGTGAATCAAGCCGTACGCAGTGTTAAACAGACTCACTCTTGCAGCCGGATGTGCTGTAATCCCAGAATCCTGGCAGGCATCGCTCGCAGTATCGGCCTCCAGCCCCCGAGTGGCACTGGCAGCTGTGTGTGAGAGGGTGGCAGGTGCCACGCAGGGCAGCAGAGCCACATTCACACCGACGGCATCCCATACAGCTGCCAAAGCCAGAGTAGCCCTCCTACACATTAAAAATGTGAAGATTCTCAAGAAATATTGCATATTAAATGTGCTCAGTGTGCATATGTGTGTATTTGGGTTTATGCATTTTAAGAAACAGACACTGAATATGGAGTTTCTGGGCCAATACACAAATAATCAACCACTTTTTAAGGCAGATACAAAAACCAATCATTTTACTTATGCGTTTGAACCATTTCAACTGCCAGTGTTAGTATATTAATTAAAAACAGACAATTGACACATTTTAAAGCAAAGACTTTACAAGGAATATATTCGAAAATCATAGCTATTACACTGTAAAAAGTTAACATGCAGTTGCTGCTTTAGCTGCATAAAAGTGAAAATCACAATTGACAGCGCTATACTCTTCACCACAATGGTAACCACAACATCCAATAACAGAAACTCCTCAAATATCCAACAGAACATTAAACATCCACTGGCCATGGCTGCATTTCTCAAAAGCATCATGAGCTAAGTTGATCGATCTATATAGGCTTACGACGTTAAAGGGATAGTTCACTTTGAAAATAAATTTTGGTATGTTTTAGCTTACCTCAAGGGCATCCAAGATGTAGGTGTCTTTTTTTCCGCAGTAGTTTCAATTTTGATATTTTTAGGTCAACCCGTTCTTGTCTGCCAGTCATATAATGCAGGTCTACGGTCACTGTCTCAAAGAGCATGCACAAAGTCCAAATTAAAACAATTCCCCATCGTCCAAATTAAACAATTCCCCATCGTAAGTACACACTGATGGCCTAAGACACGAAACGAGCGTTTTTTGTGAGAAAACGAACAGTATTTATATCGTTGTTATCTCTTGAACACAGCCGCGTCCGAATGATCTGAGGGCGCGGGCGGGTATAGATATATATACTAGATGTCGCCTTGGCTACGGTTTCGTTCCAATGAACTGCAGTAGCGAAGGCGACATCTATGTATATATCTGATATATACACTAGATGTCGCTTGGCTACGGTTTCGTTCCAATGAACTGCAGTAGCCAAGGCGACGTCTAGTGTATATATAACTATACCCGCCCGCGCCCTCAGATCATTCGGACGCGGCTGTGTTCAAGAGATAACAACGATATAAATACTGTTCGTTTTCTCACACAAACCGCTCGTTTCGTGTCTTAGGCCATCAATGTGTACTTACGATGGGGAATTGTTTAATTTGGACGATGGGGAATTGTTTTAATTTGGACTTTGTGCATGCTCTTTGAGACAGTGACCGTAGACCTGCATTATATGACTGACAGACAAGAACAGTTTGACCTAAAAAATATCAAAATTGAAACTACTGCGGAAAAAAAGACACCTACATCTTGGATGCCCTTGAGGTAAGCTAAAACATACCAAAATTTATTTTCAAAGTGAACTATCCCTTTAAACGTAGCCATGGGCAGTGGATCTGTAGTTCCCAGCATGCTTTGCAAGGGACCGCATTAGGAGAGAGTAAATTTAGGGATTAAGTGTTTTTATGTGATGAAAATATGATTTTATGTGTTTTAAGGGAAAGATGTTGGTAGTTTATGTTAATGTTTAATGTTCAGTTATGTTGGACATTTAGATTAGTTCTGTTATTGAATGTTGTGCTTACTTACCATTGTGGTGAAATATAGCCATATAAGCATAGAAGTATGTCAATTGTGATTTACACTTTGATGCAACTTAATGCGTTTAATATCCCCAAATCACAATTTCTCACTGCGCATGTGTTGAATGTGTCCATCTTTAATGGAAATTGTATGTTGGGTCAATGTAACTCTATTAAATTAAAACAGCATTCCCTTATTTTATGTTACATCAAACTAATTGTGGTTACAACAACAAAATTAGAATTTGTAGGTAGAATCAGGAAGAAATATTTCCTTAAAGCAACAACTGCACGTTCACTTTTTATATTCTATGTTTTACATCATTTCACACCAAAAAAAAACTAAAAAACACCTAGCATAGTAGTTTAGGGCAGCTGGGGTAAAGCCCCACCAAAATATTCATCCGCTTGATGAATAAATAATATTAAATTGTTTAAAGAAATTTGTAAATGTGTTCAGCATTGAGCAACATGAGTTTCTAGACTATTTGAAGGTGAAGTGTAAATATCTATATACTGTATATAGTGACAATTTGTATTTCTTTGAATGTCCATACCTCACACCTGTCACAAAGGTGACCTGTGACCCCGGGCTTACAGTGACACACACCTGTCCGGTCATCACATGATGCAGTACCACACTTATCACACTGACACTCTGAAACAGAGAGAGAGAGACATCATAACAACCCTCTAAACAAGAAATTCTGTAATGCACTTGAGCCATAAAACATACATGAAATATAGTAAACATATTTAGAACAATCTAACTGACAATACTGAATAAACCATTGACGTTACTTTGGACGTGACTATCTATGGCCGACAGCTGGATAATTTGGAGAAACCTGTTTGAAAATTATTTTTGCATTTCTGTTTGATTCAGCAAAAGAGGCATAACTTACACACATCTTTAAAGTCATGCCACTATAGATTAAAAATAACTAGAACTACAATCTCCACAATACTCCACATACTGTAGGGTGACCAGACATCCCCGTTTACATAGTACAGTCCTGGATAACAGGGGCTTTCAGCAATTTAGCTTGCAATGCATCTGTGAAATTTGCAGTTAAAAAGGCAGCTGTGGTTGCAAGAACTTTACCGTAAAAAAATACAGTAGCAACATTAAGTTTTACAGATTGAACTTAAATTTACAACAACAAAAAAAAAGAAATATTTCAATATTTTATTAACTGAAATAATATTCACATACCAATTTACTAAAATCAGTTTTTTTACATTTATGGTAAATGTTCTTTTTAACTTCCAATAACTGTACATTTAAAAATATTTTACTGTAAAATTACATTAAATATCCCACTAGATCTATTGCATTTTTCACTGTATAGAGTATGGGAATTTACTGTTAACCAAATAACAGGTTTTTACCAAAGCATTTTGACAGTCTTTTACCATTAAAATTAAGAATTTATTTTACAGTGTACTTTGTTAATCTTGATAAATGCTTGAACAAAAATGTATTGCTAGCATTTGAAAGATGATGCAGGAGCTTCGGCTGGATGAGGTGCAGTTCCATTAGTACATAAGAAAACTTGAAAGCTTTTGTTTGATAACAAAAGAGAATACAAACTGCTGAGCCATTTCCCTTGACGAATGGCTGGAAATTAATTTGGACCCATACTTTAAAGTCTCCTTGAAGTGGCTTGATAAGAGCAGTTTTCAAATATTGAAACATGCAGTCAGGGTATAGACGAGCATGAAGAGCATGCCTTTTTTTTAATAGCTAAAAGCTTTTGTTTAAGTCACAGCCTGGCAAATCTGCACATAGTTGTTAATGCTAACAATCCCAGCTGGAACTGAATGCTAATATTATAGGTTCTAAGTTCACTTTATTAACGTTCAGCAGTTAAACGTGTACACAGAAACAAAATATAATATAATCTATAACTGCTGGTAATTTTGACTCAAGGCCAAAATATGTCGAGTCATGGGAGCAATCAAATGTATTTTGCCATAAAATTTACAACTTTAGAAATTGATGTATGTATTTGCTGTCTTGTCCAGATAATTTTTACACTGTCAGCAATATATTTTACCATTTCTAGCACCTACCCTGACAGTCCTTATCACTGATGGCTTCACCATAGAAACCCGGAGCACATCTTTCACAGTTGTCACCAGCGGTGTTTGCCCAGCAGTTCAGGCACTGGCCTGTCATATTATTGCATTCATTGAAGATAAGGTTTGGGTCTGAGTTGCCATTACAATCACACTTTTTGCAGGAATTGCCCACGTCCATGGGATTGCCATAATAACCTGGAGCGCATCTTGGTGGTGAGAGAAGGAAAATGTAATTAGTAGTAAAATACAAAAATCTACTTAAAAACTGTTTATTTCAAGCCATTTTGCCAACCAACCTCTCGCAGTAGTGTCCAGCATATCCTTCCTGGCACACACATCTCAGAAAATTACCCCTCTTATCACAGTGATCTGCAAAGCTGAGAAAAAAAGAGAGAAGAAGAAAAAACAAACATCAGACATCCTGCAGGACACTATTACAGGATTTCCACACCTTTTGAACAACTCAGCACACACAAAGAGCAATGTCATAAATTCATTATTGAAAATTCCATAACTTTTTTAAGATCTAATTAGGCATAATACAAACAAGCAGATCTACACATAATATTACTACCTATACGTAAGTAACCACTCAATGCGGGCCTCGAACCCAGGTCGCCGGCATGGGAGGCGGGCGCGCTAACAAGGATACTAAAGACCATAGTCTCTAGCACCAGCCACTAGTGATGCTCACTCTCTTGAGATCAGGGGAGTGAGGTTTACCTACACAGCTCTCAATAGCTGGCCTCCGTTACACATATAATAGGATACACAGGCCTATAAGGAAATAGCCTACAAGGCCTAATATCATTATTTAATTATACTAAAGGTGTGTTACAATCAACCATAAGTGCACATCAAAATGGACTTCACAAAGTAATTTACCCACCAATCACTGAACCAGACCCAGATGTAGTTTGTATGTGATTATTAGGGTAGGAATGTTGGTCGGGGCATGGTCTTATGCGAGGCTTGTCGTAACTACCAATGAGAGCGAGCAAGCTTCACCAACCCGATGTTGCAAACTTTGATAGCTGAAACATGGCAGCCCCGAACATGTCACGAAAGTAGAGTTGAGAAAGATCATATTCTTTTTCTCCTTTTTTGTTTTTCGCTGCAAAACAGAACGCTCGCCAGGAGAGCCAATTGAACGTCCTCCATATTTGTTTTTCTTCTGAAGTCACGTTTGATCACACAAGTTCTGTGAGATCTCATGTCTGTGGAATTGCCACTGTGAAATTGAGTGTGGTCTTGTGGTCTGGCCACATCTGCGTTAACGTACTGCAGTCCAAATTCAAAATATCGGAGATCGTTGTTTCCACCGTCCCCTCCTACTCACACTCTACGCTCTCACGGGTTGCCAGTTTGAGAACACGCAACAGGAATGAGCACAATTGACAATGAAACCCAATGAGACTTACACACTGTAAGTTGATGAGTTGATTTATCTGCGTTTTAATATGCTCTCGTTCATAGAAATTTTTAGATGGATATCAAGGCTTTTTAGGCTGGGTAATATCTGCAATCTCTGACCCAGTTTGTTTGCTGGCTGCAATACGCTGTGTTTCCTGCCAAATGGGATCCCGGGGTGTTGAAATACTATTGGGTGAACTGGCAGTGGGCGAGATCATACAGACCAAAACAAAAACAGACATTCCAACATGGAACGCAAATTTCAAAGTAAAATAACTGGCTGTAGAAGTGTTTTTCAGAGAAACGAGTATGTGAACTTAGCATGTTTCATAAAAATCTGCAAACATATTATGGTATTTTATGTTTTAGTAGAGTGAAAAATTACATACAGCACCTTTAAATCAGATGAAACGGCCTCAACATTCCCAACAAGACTGATGAGAAAACATGAGAAACATTGTGCCATGAACAAAGTTGAAAAAACTTTTAAAATCCCCAAATCACCACCCTTACGAACATTTACAGTACCATGAATGTACTGTAGTAACACTGACTGTATTTACAATGGTTTGAGGAGAAATGTGGAATAGCATATAGATCCATTATATCATTTGACTGTGGTAGTGACTAGCCAGCATGGTTTTACCTGTGGTTACCAAGTCAGTCTCACTGTCATTACAGAGTGACATATGTTAGTATGTTCGTAAGCGGTGAAATCATTTCATATAGGGGCATGAGGGGAAAAATGGAGCAGGTCAATCAGATTATCTCAAGGATAAACGATATATCATTGTTTATACCCAAATCTTTCTATAAAGAGTTAGACAAACATAATCTTTTTATAAGGAGTTAGACAAATATCTTTCTTTATATGGAATAAAAGCATTCCAAGAATTAGAAAAGCATTTTTAGAAAGGCAGAAAGATACAGGACTGGCGCTGCACAACGTCATGTTTTATCATTGCTCTTGTAATATTGATAAAATTATTTATTGGGCAAAGCATTTGAATCAGGAGAATGAACCTGTTTGGGTGAAGATGGAACAGGAGTCTTGCAGGCCAGTCTCTGTTTTCAATGCTCTGTGCCCTGCTACCACTAAACAGGAAGTATCTAACAAGCAATCCATTGGAAAATCAAACAAAGGAACACGTGATGAATGAAAACAAATTAAAAGTCCATGAAAACAGAAACTAACTGAATATAAGTGTAATATTACACTTCAGGCCTCTCTGAAAAAGGTGTGACCTCGCGGCACAACAGAAAGTTGGGGCTCTGGAGGAGGCGAAGGGATGTTGAGATGAAGGACGCAGACAAAGTTCGCTTTCTCGATGCGAACATCCAAGTGGCCCTGAGACGGGTGGCCCAGAGATGGAGGGAACTGCTCTGTTACAAGAGACGGTGAAGGCACCGCTCCATCCCCCAGAAGAGGGCCGGTTGGAGAATCTTGTGTTTCATTTTATTTCTGTTCTGTACCCGCCTTTTTAATAAAAGAGCAATTTCCAAAACCTCTGGGCTGTATTGGGCCTGTGTTGACAGTGAGCGGCGCACTACTTCCTCACTCTCGGCCACACCCTCATTCGCCACGGGCAGGGATTTCTGAGTTCGCGCTGCCGCCCCGCGCCTCCCTACCCAGTCCCTCACGGGACCGACGGAGCCAGGTAAGCGCACTACACTCACCGCCTCGATTTCTATAGAATCTATATCCAATGTATATACCAAATGATTAATCAATTAAATATCCGCACGGTACAACAGATTAACACAAAAACATTACAACAATTTCAGAAAACAGAGAACTGAAACAGAGCTGAAGTGAAAATGGAAACAATGGAAACCAAATGAACTGAAGAAATGAAATGAAGAAAGCTTCAACTTAGGAGACGTTTGGTAAACACAAACACAGGATACGTGACAACTGCATCCAAACTCACAATCAATGGTTTACTGTTACTTTTATGTGACAAAATATGCAACATTAATATTGTCAACTGCATTTTGCGATTCAGTAATATCTTTTGTTAATGATTTTTGTCCATTATTTTATTTATTTTTCCATTTAAAGGCTTTCAAGATGTTTACTGGGAAACATGTGGGCCAAATGGACTGGATTTTTCCAGGGCCAAATTTTAGCCCCAGTCTAGCCCTAATGAGAGATAAGGCTGTGTGATAGGTGAAAAGAACCTTTTTACATTATGAAGTCCAGGCTATGGATGTTTGTTCATGCTAAAAATATAAACATGATGCAATCACACAAATAACAATACTAGTAAAGAAGACAACTTTTTTGCTGTATGTCATATTTCACTTTAAACTGGATAATAAGGACTCAAGTTATCCTGAAATAAGAGCAAGAAGTTTTTTTTTTTACTGATTTATTTATTTTTGCTGTTGCTGTTAGGGATTGTGTCGGCATGATTTAGGTGTAAATGTCTGAGCTCAAGTCTGGACTCACTTGTTAGACTCCAGTGAAATCGGGCAGGCACATGGTCTACACATGAAGGTGCCATCAGGAAGAAACACAGGTAGAAATCCATCTTCACATTGCTCACAGAAATCTCCAACAGTGTGATCCTGACATTCCTGAAACATGGGATGCAGAAAAGAAGGGAAGTGCATTTCAGAAAAAAACACACACAAATGCTGGTTACACTGCCATGGTTACAGAAATGTTAAAATCAACACCATATGTGCCAGTGTGACAGTTACCACATCGAAGAATTTCAGTTTCTGTTTAGCTTGTTTTTATTAAAGCACTTACATTAAATTATTAAAAATGTTTTTACTTTAAAGAGTTTTGAAACTAATACTTACAATGCATATCCCAGTGATATCCTCACAGCTATCAGCGTGGCCTTTACAGTTACAGGGGAGACAGGTTTCCTGTTCACTCAGGAAGAATCCTCGAGCACATACCTGCAATAAAGTCATTACTAAACATGAACATGAACTATCAACAGTCATGATATGTGCCATATCTCTACAGTATGAAAGTGTTCCTTCAACTACAGTCACTTCATATTCCAGGTATTGTTTTTTATTAAAGCTTAAATAGGATATTTTAATTTTGCTATATGAAGGTCATCTAAAAAAAGTCTTGTAAACTTTTCTCAGGGCTGTACATTTACATTTATGCATTTGGCAGATGCTTTTATCCAAAGCGACTTACATTGCATTTCAAAGTACACATTTACATTCTTACCAGTTCTTGCTTTCCCTGGGAATTGAACCCATGGCCTTAGCGTTGCAAGCGCCAATGGTCTACTGTTCGAGCTACAGAAAAGCAGGTGTACAAGAAACACACTAACCCTAACAGACAATAGCTACATGTGTAGCCTACTCCCTAATGTTCAAAAAATAAATAAAAATACTTCTCTCTAAATTAATTTAAAGTAAACAAATACAAATCCATAAGATTTTCTCCAGTGTAGAGAAGTGTAGGCCTAGACCTTTCTAATGATTTATAGGTATATGCTTTGGAGTAAGTCTACGAAGCCCCTAAAGGGACATGGTGGTGGAAAAAATATTGGATGGTTAGAACAAATATTTTTCAAAGCTTTTGTGCTCCAACGAGAAACTTTACGATCTCTATGAGCAGGCGGCTGAGAGACAAGTCCGAAGGTGAAAACCCCGAAAAGCGTTAAAAATAGTCAAACTTCAATGTTCCGAATTCAGTTCACATATCAACTGGGAACATTGAAGTTTGACTATCTAAATTTTTATTTTATTTTTTATGCAAAAAGACTTTTTTATCAAACTAAGTGTTGTAGTATAAAGAGAAGGAGAGCATTGATGTGCAAATTGAATTTGGTAAGTGTGTAACATTGAAGTTAATGATTATTTTGTAGAAACGCTTTTGGGGTTTTGCACTTTGCAGACGCCTCTCAACCACCTGCTCATAGAGATCAATTTATATTATAAAGCTCGTTTTTAAGAAAATTAACTTTACAGAACTCCTTAAACTAAGCACTGACCATATTTCTTTATACTTAAGTCCAATTTCAAAATAAAACTCTATGAACTGCTCCATTGTTAACGTACTGAGCTGTCTTAAACACACTGCCAGTGGGACATTAAACAGGAAGTTTTTGTCTGAACTCACAAGTTTTGCGAGAGAACGGAAAAGCTTTGATTTTTTCCTCCCATCCCATATTTGTTTCCACCACCATGTCCCTTCAGTGGCTCGTAAAAGTCTAATCTGTTACAGTCCAATTTATTCTATTTATTCTCAAATTTTGGTTCAAATCTTAAATTTAGATTTATTTTTCAAAAATATTTCTTCTTCAAAGGAAAAACATTCATGCAAATTAAAAGGATTATTTATTATAAAGACCATATTACTGGGGAAAAAAGTGTGTTGGATTTACATTAATTGATTAACATGTACATCAGTTCCACTCATGAGACTTTTCGGGCAAAGGATCGTGGGAAGCTGAAGCTTCCTGTTTGAGTCATCATCACTGCTTAGGAGGAACAGTGGGAGAAACAAAACCTCTTCTTTTAGTGTGTGATTGTGTATAGATTTGAGAGTCATGATTCATGATGTTTACAGTATGTTGTTGGGGTATATTTACTGTACTATAAGATACATTACAGTCTTTTTAATTTTACTGACTTAAATAATATACTACATACCTACAGGCCAATTTGCATTTTTGTATACTTTTTTTTTTTTTTTTTTTTTTTTAAACTGAAGTTCAAAACATAATACAAAACTGAATAAAACAGTGTTACTACGTTAAAGTCCCCCTGAGGTGAAAATGAAGTTTTTAATGTTGTTTATATGTCTATGTGGTGTTTTTAATTTGCTTTAAGACAAACCTTGTGTAAATGCATAAGTCAACACCATTGCTGATTATTTTCTCCTTAAAACTGCAGTGAACCAAAGACAGTCTCAAAAACACGGTTTGAAATCGCTGTTGTTTCTGACGTCACAAACTACCTTTTAACCAATCAGATCAACGTGTCAGCGGGTTTTAGCATATCATTAACAGTGAACTATAGTAGAGGAGTCTCCAGAGATGCCAGGTTATCCCGGTATATTTTTCTGTTGATGTGAAAAATTGGGTAGATTTAGCAATATAGCAGGTGTATGATATTGCGATGTTATGATGAACTATATGCTTTTCTCCATGACGTTCTGAGTTGTTCAAAGCGTTTCTTAAGATGCTGATTTTTAGTTATTTATGTTTATTTATAGATTATTTAGGGAACAAAACTTTACATTGAATGTTCGCCAGTTCCCGTCTACTTTTTCCCTGAGAAACTAAAACAAAACACAGTAATTTGCTACATTTCTACAGTAATAATATATTAAAATATATTCCAAATCTAAAAAATTAAACACTATCAAAAAATGTTATGTAACTGAACACTTACACAGGTGTTAGTCCTTCTATTTCATTACCATCTATACAAAAGGAGACAATAATTTTGTAACGTAATGTGAACTTGGGCCTTGTAACAGACAGTATACTGCAGTGAATTCTATACAGAGTGTCATTCTTGTTTTGTAAAGAAATTTTACAAAAGAAAATGTACAATGCTACCTGTTGTTAGTGTTTGTATTATGTGTTAGTTAGCATGAATGACAAAGTGTGTTTGTTGTGTGACAACCAGTTATGTAAGAATGAGTTGATTTTAGACATGTATGAAGTGCATTTTGGATGTGAAATTTGCTGCTGTGTCAAGCTGGAAGTTGGTAAGGAGAACTGTGTGGAGAGTTTTGACAAAGTGACCTAAGTATTGAGAAATTGTATATAAAATATATATAAAAAAACTGTCATTTGAATATTATCTCTATGCAAATTGCCGGGAAATTGCCAGAACACCTTCTGTGTGAACGCAAACACAAACCCGGGATTGATGCCGGCATCGCATCGATGCCGGGTTGGGGACCTAGTAACATTGCAGTGTTCAGTCCGGTTCAGTCCCAGAACCATAGACTGTAAAACGCGCGCTGTGTGAACAAAAGCCGTCATCAATGCCGTGTCGTAATGAGGCTGAAGCCGGGATCGTTCGCCAGCTGTGAAACGGTACGTAGGCTAATGCGCTAGTTTATGATCGAATCAGAGGGGAAAAAAATGCACAAGCGTGGTTTCTCGAGAGAGAAATCGCAGCTCATAAGCAAACTAAGACGCTGCTGAGACATTACATGTCACGTCGATGTCACGTGTCTTTACGGGATTTTTACGGCTTGTGTGTGAATCTGATTCCGGAAAATCACTGGCAGTGTAAAATCAAACGAACCCGGGTCAAATCCCGGGTCATTTTATCCGTGTATTTTCCGGAAATTTTCTCTGTGTGAAAGGGGCTTTAAAGTGGAGTAAATATTTGAGCAATCTCTTTTCCAGTTTAACTCTGCTCTGCAGAACAATTGATGGACTAGAGATCACATTTATTTCATAAGATGAATTACTGAGATGAGGTTCATGATAAAAAATGCAAAATGATAATAAAATAATAATAATGATCTTAATAATAATTTAAAATGCAGAAATTATTTATTCTGTATACATTAATTTCAACATATCTTTAAAAAAAAAATCAAAGTTGATTTATAAGTGTTTTTATTACCCTTTTTCAACCATTTAGCATTAAACATTATTTCAACATAGTTTCAACATTGAAACAACAACTGCCATTATTTCAACCTTATTTCAACGTTGAAGGTTGGTCATGTACCAGTTGGTTTTCAACCATTTAGCATTAAACGTTATATCAACGTTGTTTCAACGTTGAAATGACAACTGACATTATTTCAACCATATTTCAACGTTGAAGGTTGGTCATGTACCAGTTGGTTTTCAACCATTTAGCATTAAACGTTATATCAACGTTGTTTCAACGTTGAAATGACAACTGACATTATTTCAACCATATTTCAACGTTGAAGGTCGGTCATGTGCCGGCTGGGCTGGCTCTCAGTTCTTACATTTCATACTTTTATAATTACAGATATAGAGTACGAACAATTTAAAGTTTTAAATGTTGAATTGGTGTTTTCTACAGAAACCTCAATTATCAGACAAGTCCTTGGCACAGACCCCATAATGCATCATGCAAACCAGCTAGGTCCGCAACACAGACCTAGTAGCCTAAGACTGTCATGCAAAAACTCATTGATACTCCCGTTGTCTGCTGATACTGCAACTCTACCTCCATGATTTCAACCTGCCAGTCAGACTAAAACTTCTTCCTAAATGGTGTCTCTCAATTCTGTTGTGGCACACGCCGGTCTAACAAGCAAAAGGAGCAGCTTTAAAAAAAAAAGAATAACATCGGTTACAAAAACATAGTCTTGTGCTGTAGCTTGAAATCATCATTCAGCTTATTTTCATTGTATTCGGCCAGAGGAGAACAACCTCCTGTTACAACCCTCATGACTGAGCCTGGTTTCTCTCAAGGTTTTTTTCCCCACTACTTTGTGGAGTTTTTGTTCCTTGCCACTGTCGCACTTTGACTAAATCAATAGGTGGGAAAAATACAAATACTATTCAGTTAATTGCACTGAAACTATTGAATGAGAACAGAATAATTTAATTGAACTGAATAATTATATACAGTATTATCTTCTGCAGAGCTGCTTTGTAGTTGTAATTAAACTGAATTTATTGTTTCCTGATCGAAGAATTTTGCATAATTGATTCCGTTTCTTTCCTGAAACTACTCTGAAGCAATCTGCTTGCGAACAATGTGCATGGACATCATGGACTGATATACTTTCTGCTTTAGTGGGCAATTATTGGCCAGAATAAACAGCAGTGGACCAGATTTTATGTCGACAGTCAAAAGTCTGGCAACACAAAAATATCAGTTACACAACTGGCTACCAATGTCAGGATTGGCTCTTGCATAAGTTACAATCTAACTTGGTAATTGTAACCATATTGGATGGTTATTCTTAATCAAAAATGTCATCAGTCCCTAGCTATAATAGTAGGGGTCCTCAGCAACACACACATGATTATGAATTTCTGTAGCTCTAACAGTAGATCTTCGCAGAAACACTGCCATTGTCATAAGTTTGAGTCCCAGGGAATGCATGAGCTCATAAAATATAAACTTGATGTGTTACTTTGGTTAAAATGTAAATAAATGGGTAAATGTAAATGTACAAAAGACCCATAGGCTCTCACAACAGCCATTTCATTCTTGCTTGTAACTCATTTCTCTCTCCTTCTCTCTCACACACTGTTTACATTACTTCAGTGAAACCACACACCAAGTAAGAATCACATACCAGATCATAAAAACAGAGGACAACTGAACTTCAGCACTGTTTGCATGCATTCTAATTATACTTGGTCCATTTATAGTACAGGAGTGTAATTGTTAGTTTTGGTCCTCAAATTTGATTGGCCAAGCAATGTTCTAAGACTTCTGATATACTGTACAATATAACCGCAATGGGACATTTCACTCTTCTTGTCTGTGTTCAAGGCATTCCAGACTATGCATGAATAGTAGGGCTACTAAATAGAATGGAATTTTCAAAATTATGAGTTTATATCTTGCAATTCTGACTTTATAACTGATCTCACAATTAATATTCAACAATATTATTGATCTGCCTGCATTAACACCATTATATGAGAACTGAACTGAGCTGGACGATGACATCACAGTTTTCTACATATAAATGCGCCTATATCTATAAATGAACTAAATTAATAACTTTTTTACAACAGAAATGAATCATCACTGAACTGACTTAAAGGAACACTCCACCGTTTTTGAAATAGGGCTTATTCACCTTCTTTCCTACATTTAGATAGGTGGGCAAATGCATTTTTGTCTCAGTGCATGCATTGTTTTAGTTTGACAGGGTCGGCGCTAGCTTAGCTTAGCTTAATGAATGGAATCCTTTGTTGCCAGCTAGCATGTCCTGAGTAAAAGTGATAAAAAAAAAACAAAAAAAAACACCTAATTACTTCTTGTGGCCTGCGTATTCACAACGAGTACAAATAGCGATGCAGATTAACACTAGGTGATTTCCTAGGCAGATATTGACTTGGGACTATATTAGGGGGAAGCACAGGCGAAGCACTGCTACTTAGGCGAAGCACTGCTACTTGGGCGCAGAGATATCACGCAACACTTGAAATCCCACGACTTCCGTCAACATACCGGCGTGAATAGTAGCTGGCTATTTTTCCTACAGTACATGAATGGCAATGAACATGGCTAATTTTGTGAGAGACAAAGAGGGTGACTTCTCAGACAGTCAAGAGCCAGAGCCAGAGCCAGAACCATACCTGAGTTTTCAGAAGATGAGCTGCGTGCTTTGGAAATAGAATGACAGGAGGAGGAGGTTGCGATCACTCAACAGCCTGAGGACGTGAGGATGAGAGCCAACACGAACTGGTGGTGTGAATGTGGGGGAATATGCCAATCTATCCCGACTGAAATAGTGTCTGTGCTGTGGAGAGTGGGACAAGTTACTGCCATCGATGACCAGGCTCAGCGCGTCAGATCAAGATGAAGGGGGTGGATTTGAATCCACTGCTGCTTCAATGTATTTGTAAGAAGTGATTATAATCAAGGTATTAATCAATATATATATTTTTTTTTCCTTCTAAATATCACATGAGTTGGATGACTTCTCTGGAGATTTTACTTTGTTATAGAAGTTACCAGTGTGATTACTGAAATGTTATTTTCATGTATTCTTTAATGTCAGTATTTGATATTTGAATGTAGTAACATTGCTTGCCTATTTACTATTTACATTACTTGTCCATTGCTTCCATAAATTAAATAGGGACTGGTTTTGTGTTTGAGAAAGGTCTTCAACATGTTAAAACACATAGGGGTCATTGAAGTCTATAGTTTAAGGGACCATTTGTCAGTTAAATCCTATAGTTTCCATTTAGACTAAAGTGTCCTATCCTGAGAGAAAGAACTTGTTATCTTGATGTTTTGAGACGAGACTCCTGTTTATAGTTAGAGCCTGGCCAAATCCAACCTTGGAAAAGATGTGTGTCGGGTGTGTGTGTTAGTCTTCTTGCTTACAGGTTAAGGAACCACTGGCATTATTGGAGATTGACTGAGTTGTTGTTCGAGACATGCTGGCACCCAGCAACCCAAATCTGCGACCTGGAAGGTCACGACGTGCCTAACTTCAGGGTCCGAGTGTCAGCAGCATAATCTATAGAGATATGCTTCTGTCTATCTGTATATGTGTGGAAAATTACTATGTTTATCAATTTCTTGGCCAATCAGAATCATTCAGCCTGTAAGTAATGGCGTAGCTTAGACCTTGGAAATGGTATAACTGCTGTGATCTTTGTAACTGTAAGGGGGCAGCCTACGAACTCCTGTGTGAGTCTTGAAGCTGACTTCTGCTGATGAAACTGCAAACTTTCTTCAGTAAAACTTTTCTTCAATTTTTTTATAATTCTGACTCCGGGTCTTCTTTTCAAACATCTGGTCCATGGGTCCTAAACTGTTAACCCCTAACAAAGATGAGCGTGCCCGCAGTTGTGTCACAGCTACCAAGGATTTCACGCCGTTGATCCATCCTGCAGTAACTTTTACTCTATTTTTTTTCCCGGTGTGATAAAGTGAACTGGAAAAAAAGCCCCACGCCGAATGGACCAAATGGACAACTGTCCACAGAGTAAGTGATTATTTTAAACATGGCGCATGTATAGATTGACCCATATTATACCTGTATTCACATTCACATATTATACCACATATTCACATTTCATGTGTTGCATGATATCTCTGCGCCCAAGTAGCAGTGCTTCGCCTAAGTAGCAGTGCTTCGCCTGTGCTTCCCCCTAATATAGTCCCAAGTCAATATCTGCCTAGGAAATCGCCTAGTGTTAATCTGCATCGCTATTTGTACTCGTTGTGAATACGCAGGCCACAAGAAGTAATTAGCTGGGTTTTTTTTTTTTTTTGGATCACTTTTACTCAGGACATGCTAGCTGGCAACAAAGGATTCCATTCATTAAGCTAAGCTAAGCTAGCGCCGACCCTGTCAAACTAAAACAATGCATGCACTGAGACAAAAATGCATTTGCCCACCTATCTAAATGTGGGAAAGAAGGTAAATAAGCCTATTTCAAAAAACGGTGGAGTGTTCCTTTAAGCTGGACTTTGACACTATTTTCTTTTAGATCTGCTGTACAGCTGAAACAAACTTTGTTGCATTATTTTCCTGTTATCACTATAAAGCTGCATTGAAACAATCTGTATTGTAAAAAGCATTATAAATAAAGGTGACTTGACTTGACAATTCTGACTTGAGAAAAAGTCAAAATTACTTTTTTATTATTTTATTCAGTGGCAGAAACAAGCTTCCATACTCATCGGCTAAAACATATACGCATATTATTTGCTTCTGTGGAAATTGCAGTAATTTGCAAGAGACAATTTCTCACGTTGATCACACGAATGCGTGTGTCGTTTATTTAAATGGGAAAACACAGAGTAAACAATGGCATTGCCAAGCGCCCCACGTCATCACACATTCAGAACATTTTAAAGGGACCGTGATCCCTGAACAGTTATGAAGAAACACGCTAAGAACAAAGTGCTGCATTTATAATCAACAGTGTATAGAACTACGCTTAACAACAAAGGTGAATTATGTATGTCACAATCACTACACACGTCCCCCCAAAATTCACCATATCAGAAGAAGAACCAGTCAACGGGGAGGTGGGCGTATCAACCGGCCACAACAGCTGCGCTGTACCGAAGGGTCGAGGAGACCCCACCGCAGTAGGTGTCCTGTCATGACCCAGGTGTGGGGCATGGAGTGTAGGAGGCTCGGGAGGAAGGGGAGCAAGGGGAGGGTGCAGAGCAGGGGACCGTCCGCGTCGTGGGGGCTGGGCCAGGTCAATGGGCCTGGCCACGTCCAAGTGAGCTGGTTTGAGGCGGTCAATGGAGAGTCGCTCCGGTTTACCGCCCCTGTCCACCACAAAATGTTTGTCCCCCGTCTCCAGAACCTGGAATGGGCCCTCGTAAGGCGGGCGTAGCAGCCCCCTGTGGGCGTCGTGGCGAATGAAAACATAGTCAGCCGTCTGAAGTCCAATGGGGATGTGTGACTGAGGGAGGCCGTGACGGGAGGAAGGGACTGGTGCGACAAGCCTCGCATTGTCCAGTAGAGTAGACCGCTGGAGAGTAGCAGACCAGGGAACCGTGGTGCTAGGGACAAAATCCCCTGGCACCCGCAGCGGCTGTCCATAAACAAGCTCTGCGGATGAGGACTGAAGGTCCTCCTTTGGCGCAGTCCTGATGCCCAGCATCACCCATGGGAGCTTGTCGACCCAGTTGCTGTCTTTGAGGCTGGCACGCAGGGCAGCCTTCATCGACCTATGAAACTGTTCACAGAGTCCGTTAGCCTGCGGGTGATATGCGGTTGTGCGGTGGAGTTTCACTCCGAGGCTCTGTGCGACAGCGTCCCACAGCTCAGACGTGAACTGCGTGCCTCGGTCAGAGGATATGTCTGAAGGAGTGCCGAAACGGGATACCCAGGTGCCAATAAATGCCTGTGTCATCTCGACAGACGCCACTGACGTCAGTGGCACAGCCTCAGGCCAGCGGGTGGTCCTGTCAACCATGGTTAACAGATATGTGAAACCGTGAGAGGAGGGCAAAGGACCGACCAGGTCCATGTTTACATGGTCAAAACGTCTCTCTGGAACTGGGAACGACTCTAACGGGGCCTTAGTGTGGCGGTGTACTTTGGCCCGTTGGCACTCAACACAGGTGTTAGCCCAGTCCCTAACGTCCTTCTTGAGGCCGTGCCAAACAAACTTTGCTGCAATCAATCTCTGTGACGCTTTCGAACCTGGGTGGGAGAGACCATGAATGGCATCAAAAACTTGTCATCTCCATCCCGAGGGAACGACCGGCTGAGGACTACCTGTGGAGATGTCACACAGGAGCGTGGTCCTGGAATCGCCAAAAACCACATCCTCGATCTGAAGCCCTGTAGTCGAGGTCTTCAGGAGTTGCACGTCCGGGTCTGTGGTCTGAGTCACTGCCATGCGGTTGTAATCCAAACCAAGATGGACTGCCCCTGCCACAGCCCGTGATAGGCAGTCCGCCACGCGGTTGTTCTTACCGGCAACATGCTGCAAGTCCGTGGTGAACTCTGAAATATAGGACAGATGCCGTTGCTGGCGGGCGGACCACGGCTCAGCCACCTTGGCCATGGCAAATGCAGCGGCTTGTGGTCCACAAAAGCAGTGAAGTGTCGGCCTTCCAGCAGGGAACGAAAGTGTCTGATGGCGAGGTAGAGACCCAGCAGCTCCCGGTCGAAAGTGCTGTACTTCCGCTCACAGGGGCGCAGCTGACGGCTAAAGAAAGCCAGCGGCTGCCAGGCCCTGCCTACCAACTGCTCGTAGACAGCACCGACAGCGTAGTCTGAGGCGTCTGAGGCGTCTGAGGTGATGGCGATGGGGGCTGTAGGAGAAGGATGCCCCAGCATGGTGGCGTTCGCTAGGGCTTCCTTAGTGGCAGCAAAAGCCTTGTCTCTGCTCTCAGTCCAGTCCACAGCATGCTTGGGTTTACCTTTCAAGGCCTCAAGGCAAGGGGCGCATGAGCTGAGCAGCTCGAGGGATGAAGCGGTGGTAAAAATTCACCATGCCGAGGAACTCCTGCAGGGCTTTGACAGTGAGCGGGCGTGGGAACTGTGTGACTGCCTCCAACTTTGATGGGAGAGGGACTGCCCCATCCTTAGTGACTCTGTGTCCTAGGAAGTCAATGGTGGAGAGACCAAACTGGCACTTGGCGGGGTTGACAATTAATCCATGTTGGTTAAGCCGCTCAAAAAGGGTTCGTAGGTGCGCCAGGTGCTGAGACTTGGACATGCTCACTACCAGGATGTCATCCAAGTACACAAAAAGGAAAGGCAGGTCCCGCAAAACAGAGTCCATGAGGCGCTGAAAAGATTGGGCGGCATTTTTAAGGCTGAACGGCATGCGCAGGAACTCAAACAGACCAAACGGCGTGATCACTGCCGTTTTGGGAATGTCCAGTGGGTGTACCGGCACCTGATGATATCCCCGGATGAGGTTCACCTTGGAAAAAATCACCTTGCCAGCCAGGTGTGCTGAAAAGTCCTGTATGTTCGGGACTGGGTATCGGTCAGGTGCCGTTGCCTCATTAAGTCGCCGGTAGTTGCCACACGGACGCCAGCCGCCGCCAGGTTTGGGGACGATGTGGAGGGGTGATGCCCACGGGCTGTCAGATCGGCGGACTATGCCCAGGCATTCCATGTTTGCAAACTCAGCCTTTGCAACGGCAAGCTTGGTCGGGTCGAGGCGCCGAGCGCGGGCGTAGACGGGTGGACCAGTAGTGGTGAGATGGTGCTCCACACCATGCTTCACGGCAGATGCAGAGAAAGTGGGCTGAGTGAGGGCTGGGAAACTGGCAAGTAGACGGAGGAAATCATCGGAAGCTGAGAGCATGCTAGACAGTCGTATGGAGTCGGCCCCGCTGACGTATGACGTATACGAACAAAACGTGACGGCGTCAATCAGACGGCGGTTCTTTACGTCCACCAACAGTCCATGTGCACACAAAAAATCAGTGCCGAGGAGGGGGACGGAAACCTTTGCTGTAACAAAGTCCCAGCCGAACTGCTGACCTCCGAAACACAATTCGATGTACCTCGTTCCATATGTGCGGATAGGGCTACCATTGGCAGCATCCATAGGGGGGCCGTGGCTGTCGGTCAACATGTCCATACGGGATGCAGGCAGGACGCTCTTCTGTGCTCCCGTGTCACACAGAAAACGGCGTCCGGAGATGCTGTCGTGGATGAAAAGCAGCCTGCCTACGCGGCCGACACTCATGGCCACTACTGAGCGCCGGCCCTGGCGTTTCCCTCACGCCGAAACTGCATGGTGACCGGCATTTGTTAACCTTAGTTCCAAACTTTGCATGGCAGAAACACAACCCTGAAGGCTGTTGGGGGCCAGAAGACTGCTGCCGACGAGAAGTGGTTGCAGCGTTGAGTGTGGAGTCGTCCCGCGATGCAATGTGCACGGGAAAAAGCGCAGCCGCGCAATGTCCCTGATTCGCCAGGAAAAATTGATCAGCCTCTTCAGCCAGTCTCTGACAGTCAGTGATTGTGGTGTTGGCAATTGCAGCTCTCACTTGGGAAGGCAGCTGATGCAGAAAAAGCTGGATGAAAAAAAATCGGGTCTGTGCTCACCCAAAAGATCCAGCATACGGTCCATGAGCTCAGATGGTTTGCTGTCACCCAGTCCTTGAAGTGAGAAAAGCCTGCTGGCTCTCTCAGTGTCCGACAGTTCAAACGTTTTCAACAGGTGCTTTATACTTCTCAGTTGCCGGAGGATTTGTAAGAAGGCTCACCACTCTGGATGCCGTTGAATTTCCGAGAGCCGACACAACGTAGTAGTATTTTGTTGTATCCGTGGTAATCTCATGCAACGCAAACTGCGCTTCAGTCTGGGCGAACCATGCCGATGCCGACGATTCCCAGAATTCGGGGAGTTTGAGGGTGACAGCGTTCGCGGTCATGGTCGTGTCGTGTCTCTGGATACGTCCAGCAGACTAATGTCGGGGTCACCAGTGTGGAAATTGCAGTAATTTGCAAGAGACAATTTCTCACGTTGATCACACAAATGCGTGTGTCATTTATTTAAATGGAAAAACACAGAGTAAACAATGACGTTGCCAAGCGCCCCACATCATCACACATTCAGAACATTTTAAAGGGACCGTGATCCCTGAACAGTTATGAAGAAACATGCTAAGAACAAAGTGCTGCATTTATAATCAACAGTGTATAGAACTACGCTTAACAACAAAGGTGAATTATGTATGTCACAATCACTACACTTCCTTAAAAAGTGATGACCCGAGTCTAAGTTACATTCACACACAAATCATGTCACAGTTGTCATCATGGTTATGTTCTGTTTGCTTTGTGTTCTAGTTTTGGTTTTAACCCGCCTGCTCGTCTGTCTGTGTGCTTTCCTTGGTTACTGATTTAAGTCACACCTGTTCTGAGTTACGTTAATCATCCCTCTGTGTATTTATAGCCTTGGTTCAGTATTTGTCCGTTCCCGTCTCCTCCTATGTTGGTTGTTACGTTCATGTTTTTGATAGTTTTTGTTACAATTTAAATTTGTTTAAATAAAATTATTGCTGCAACTAAATACAGCCTTTGATTTCACCCCTGCTGCAACCCAACGCTGCAACACTTCTATTGCTACATGCGTCTGTTTACATGACACCGTTTTCAACAGAAAACATATAACTCTTTATGTGTTTTGGCCATTCGTTTACACGACAATAGCGTTTTGGGTGCCTGAAAATGTAATGTTTCATCGCCATCTAATGGCCCGGCAGCAGAAAACTGTGTTTTTAGTCATTTTCGCGGATCCGTGTGAAATGGGATCGTTTTGACAATGGTGCCGTCTGTATGTGGAAAACTCAAAGGAAAAACTTCTCTGTTTTAAGCAGATTGTTGTTGTGTAAACGTACCCTTAGCTGCCTACTTTGAGAAACAGCGTTTGTATCGGAAACATGTCTATAAAGGCTCTAGCTCTAAAATTTTGCTTTGGAACACAACTTGAATTTGTTCTGATCCACAGAGAATGTACCAGTAAGGAAGTTTTCCCATACTCTTGGGTACTCACTAGAGCAGTATTTCCCAACCCCAACAGATGGCCTCCATTCGCTCTCTGTTGCATTTCCGGTGGGGAGTGACTATTAGACCTTCTAGACTCTCAACAGCTGCTGGTTGGGTAGGTGGGGGTAGGAGCAAACTTACAGAGCATAAGACGCATAAACCCCTCTCTCCATTTAGACCATTTTAACTGTTTGTTTTCATAGCATATTTAACACTGAAGTTACCTGATGTTTAATGTAGCATTAGATTTAACACAGCAAGTCCACACCCAAACAGCCAAGTCAAATATTTCCTTCAGATAAACAACTATTGACGATTCTCAAAATCTCCAGTAAGAACAGCCCATAAGAAAATGCTATTGCTCTAAAGTTCTGATGTTTCATTTAAGTCAAATTTATTTATATAGCCTAGTGCTTTTCATTCTACACATTGTTTCAAATCAGCAACTTTATCTCTGATATTTTCCCTTTAATTCTTCTGGAGAGATAAAAACACATAAATGAGGTACTCAATGTCATACAATAAGAACTAGCATAGCCTCACTCAAATAATTTGAATGCTGAATTTGATTAGAAATATTAGAGCATATTGAAATCTCTTTTGATTGCTGTCTTTAGTATCTGATAATTTTGAGTACATACAGAGTTAAAAAGAATGCAACACTATTAAGGAAATTGCTCTGGATAAAAGTATATGTGCAACATCTGCAAACAACATGTAATAAAGAAACTGAAGTGAATCATTTTAGTTCTATGTTCATTTTGAAACCTTTAGCACATGATGTTAATTCAAAAGAGAGGTCTTACCCTGTAGACTGTGTTAAACTGCTGCGATGAAGCTGTATGCGTGAGTGCTGACAAGATGTAGAGAACGCAGATAGATCCCAACAGCAGAGAGGCCATGATTCCCCCTGCAACTATTCTAAAAGCCCAGCAGTGTGTGTGGTTGTGTTCCCTGCTGTAGAGTCTTTCTCACATCTACTTCTTCCCAGGCTATTTTTTGTCTTTTCTCAAGCCTATGTAGTTTGTGCTGCTGTTCTCTTCTTCTCTCGCTTACGCCCTGCCCTGCCAAGCTGGACTTCCTCCCTCGAACACCCCCGGCCCCCCTCTTCCTCACTCACACTTTTCCCTCACAAGATCTTGAATGGAAATCGCATGCAGCTGAGGAAAAAAAATTTGTTTAAAGAATCCAAATTGAGGGAGTGGGACTCTTTATGTATTCTACTGTAACTTCTACTGTTGTTACCCTAAAGGCGAATAAATGTTGCCTGATTGGCAGAGAGAAAGTAATGGTCAGCTCACAGTACCCTTTGACCTTGGCTGTGGCCCTCCCCCTCCCTGTGGATGTCTCTTAACCTCTCTAACCCACTGGAAATGCCATCTCCTACAACACACACACATTTAGATGAGATGCATGACAATATTAGGTACAAAACTGGGTCAGTTTTCTGCTCTTGTGTTGTTGTTGTTTTTTTTTTTTTTTTTTGTTTGTTCGTCCAGTGATTCTTAGTTCATTGATTCCTCTCAATTCCTGGAGACTCGTTGCTCTGCACATTTTGAATGTCTCTCTTATCTGACAGTCTCCTAATGAGCTGATGATCTGAATTAGGTGTGTTAGATAAGAGAGAAATAAATAAAATGTGCACAGCAGTGGGGTGCCAAGAATGGAATTGAGAACTACTGGGGTAGTCACTTATGAAAAGTGTAAAATCTGTGATTATAGTTTGTAGTCTCCCTCTGAGATTTTAATGTTTATAGTTCTATCACTTTTAATTCACCCAAAAATGTAAAAATTGTCATCAATTACTCACCCTCATGTTGTCACATTTCACTCATCTTCAAAACACAAATGAAGAAATTTTAAATGAAATTTCTGTCCGTCCATTGACAGTCCATGCAACGACCACCTGAAAAAGAAACCTAAATTATATCTCTTCGTCACATAAAACAATCGTGTCTCTTCAGAACAACGGCAGGGTATTAACTTTTTGAATGCGGCTGACTGTCGCTTCGCCTCCTGAAACCTCTCGAAGACAGCATTGACTGCATCGCCGAAGAGGCCAGAAGGCGAAAGCGGGGCATTGAGGAGGAAGGCGCTGTCCTTCTCCCCAATGCCCGACAGATTCAGCCACAGGTTTCTCTCCGTGGCTACCAATGCTGCCATGGAGCAGCCGATGGCACGGGAAGTCTCCTTGGTAGCACAGAGAGACAAGTCTGCCGCTCAACAGAGCTTTTTAACATCGTTGAGCACAACCTCCCCACTGTCGTCCATCTCTTTAAGGAGGTCGGCCTGGTATGCCTGCATAATCCCCATCATATGCAGGCATGCACCAGCCCGACTCACTGCCATATATGCCTTACCCACCAAAGCCGATGTAGTGCGGCAGGGTTCGGAGGGCAGTGCCGGAGTCTTTAGGGATGACACAGCATCGGGTGAAAGATAAGATGCTAGTGTGTCTTCCACCCGCGGCATCACTCCATAGCAGTTCTCTTTTGAGCCCAAAATCGAGGAATAAATAAGGACATTTGGGGTTATTGGGGTTAACAACGGCTTAATCCACGATCTCGACACCTCGGTGTGGAGATCCGTGAAAAATGGAAGGCTCGAAAAGGAACTTGGTACACATATAGATCTCATTTATCCAATTGCCACCAAATTTGGTCAGCATGAAGTCAAGACATTGAGGATGCTAAATTGAGAGCGGATTTTTGATATCTTGAATGGTATGGCCGTGGCGTTGAAATTAATTTATGGCGAGAAAAGGGAAACAGGAAGTGTGTTATAACTTCTGCTTACATTGACTGATTTGGATGAAACTTCAGCTGTGTGTTCATTGTAGGAGGCCAGTCACGTGGATGTGACAATTGTGAGTCAAAGTCATAGCGCCACCAAAAGGCAGCAGGTAGTGTGTCACTTTTCAAAACGCTTTGAGATCACCCTCTGAATTTGCTTCAAAGTTCATCAGTATAATGTCAAAACACAGCAGATGTAGGCCTGTGAAAGGATTATTGATATCTTAAATACGTTTGCCATGACAACATGTCAAACTTCTAATATAAACTGTCAAACTAATATTCTTGGATGTTTCTGAGACTCTTAGCATGCTTCAAATTGCATGAAACTCGACACACACATTAGAGTTGGGGAACTTTCTAATTTACAGTGATTAGAGTTTATATGATTCACACCAAACTTTTTCAACATGATGCAAAGACACTGAATATGCTAAATTGTGAACGGATATTGGATATCTCGAACAGTGTTGTCATGGTGAGGCATTCAAATAATGTCAAAAAAGGGTAAGAGGAAAAGTCCCATATCTTATCTATTAATGTTATCACATTGGACTGAAACTTAGTGACTTTGTTCACAAAGGGTACACAGCAAAATCCCCAGTGTTAAATTAACACTCTAAGTGTTTATATGAGTCCACACTCAGAGTGTTATAAGTAACACTGAAGCAGTGTTAAAGTTAATGAGATAATTAAGTGATTAATTGAGTGATGATTGAGCATTATTGATGGCACCTGATGTTAACAAGCAGAATCACTGAAGGAGAAAACCGTAATTGGTTTGTTACCATTATGGTGATCAGTGTTTGCTTTAGTTGGGCTGTTGACCCTTAAGTCATTAACTTTAGATTTTGTTTGGCTGCTGTACCTGAGTTATAACAGTCAGATGAACAAAGACAAAAGGTGATATGATGGTGTTGGTTGTGTTTTAAAATAATCATTATTTCACAATCATTTTACCTGAATCACTGAACTCATATACAGCCCAATTTCTGAGTTAGATTTATTTTATTAATTATAGCAGCACTATCCTTGAAAAGCATAATATTTTTAACTTTTACAATGTAATCCAAATAATTTCTTAAAAGTTGTTCACATCCAAAAACTGTTTTTTGTTTGTTTGTTTGTTTGTTTGTTTGTTTGTTTTTTAAACAGAGACATCAAGAATCAGCCTGTGAATCTCAACAATGGTGACAATATAAAGCATGTTGCAGTGCATTCTGGGTGCCACCAATCAAAACTCATTCATGGCTCCCATCATGCATTGCTGCATGAATAAATAATGAGCTTATGTTCAGAGTTGATCTGTCTGTCACCATTGTTGAGATTCATACGCTAATTCTTGATCTCTGTGTGTGCCTACCTGAAATACTTTTTAAGAAGGTTTTTTTTTTAATTTTTTTTATAAATAGATTTGATCATTTGGATTTCATTGAAAATGCTAAAAATGGCATGCTCTACAAGGACAGTGCTGCTATAATCCATAAGGTAAACTTAACTCAGAAATTATGCTCTCAATGAGTTCAGTGATTCAGGCCAACTAATGATTATGGTAAAACACAACCAACGGCATCAGATCACCTTTTCTCTTTGTTCATCTGGCTGTTATAACTGAATTACAGCAGCCAAACAAAATCTAAAGTTTAAAAAGTAAGGGTCATGAGCCCAACTAAACTAAACACCAATCACCATAATGGTGACCATTTACATGAATTTTCTCCTTCAGTGATTCTGCTTGTTAACATCAGGTGTCTTCAATAATGCTCAATAAATGACTCTTGCGCCCGACGCAAATCTAAAATGGGTTGGTCTGAAGTAGCTTCATTATTCATAGGTGTGGTTTGGGCGTAACTTGAAATAAACCAATCAGAGCGTCATCTCACATTCCCTTTAAGAGCAGGCACGCTTGTTCTATAGCGGATTCCTATTATAACGGCGGATTTGCCAGGCGCGCACCAGGAGCAGTTCACAGCCGAGGAGACCGACGTTCTCGTCAGGGCCGTAAAACACAGAGAAGTGACGTTGGGGATGGAGAAACACACCCAAATTAACTTCGGTTAAACAGGCGTATGATAATTTGGGTAAATGTGTAAGCTAGATGTATGCTTTTATAATAAACTGTCTATATCTATCTATCTATCTATCTATCTATCATAATAATGTATGATTTGCAAAAATGAAAACGATACTTGGTTACTCACGTAACCTCGGTTCTCTCTAGAGAGGGAACAAGTATTGCGTAAGCTTGCTTACGCTGCGGGAAAAGTCTTCTTTTCTCGAGATACTGAAGCCAAAAATTATCCTTAATTTCATATTTTGTCAACGCAGTGCAGCTGCGGGCAGCTGAGCTAGAGCGGCATACTGCACGCTCATTGGCTGCCGCGCGGCAACTGCTTAAGCCTACCAGTGAGCCTGGCGTGACGTCACGCCCAATGAGGGCTCGTGCGTCACAGCCCGCCAGAATGGGCGGCGTCAGAGCGTATATAAGGAAGGCTCGTAGGCTATATTCTCTGTTTTCTGTCGAATGAAGCGACACGAGCTATAGGCTTTAAGCACGGCAGGGAACGCAATACTCGTTCCCTCTCTAGAGAGAACCGAGGTTACGTGAGTAACCAAGTATCGTTCTCTTACGAGAGGTTCTCTCGTATTGCGTAAGCTTGCTTACGCTGCGGGAACCCCTTGTCCACGCCGTGCGTGCCTAACGATCACATATGACTCTTTATGAAAAGCATAGAGGTGAAATGACAGGTGGCCAGCGGTGCGGGCCAACACATGTTCATAAGCACACCTAGGGAACACAAGAACGGGACCTGGGTCGGCCGCGCTGACGCTGCTGCGAAGCTGGAGGTCGAGACGGGCAAGAAGTCTCATTAGCTCGGGGAACCACGGTTGGTTTTCCCAGCGCGGCGCTATGAGGAGCACTGCGCAGTCTGCCTCCCTGATCCTCGCTAGCACTTGAGGCAGCATCGAGATCGGGGGGAACGCATACAGCGGAACGCTGGGCCAGGTCTGGGCCAGCGCGTCCTCGTGTTTTGAGAAAAACCTCTGGCACTGAGCGTTCTCGCTCGCGCCGAAGAGGTCGATCTCCGCTTCGCCGAAACGACGCCAAAGCGTTTGGACCGTCTGGCGGTGTAGAGACCATTCCCCTGGGGGAACGTTGTCCCTGGACAGTCTGTCCGGGCCGTCGTTCAGACGACCGGGTACATGAGCTGCCCTTAGGGAGCGCAGCGGGCCCTGAGCCCAGGATAGGAGGCGCTCTGTGAGAGCGCGCAGGGTTCTGGATCTGATTCCGCCCTGGCGGTTCACGTAAGACACCACTGACATGTTGTCCGAGCGAACTAGCACATGGTGTCCCCGTAGAAGCGGTAGAAAGTGCTTCAGCGCTTTCTCGACCGCCAGCATCTCTAGACAGTTTATGTGAAGGCTTTTCTCCGTATTCGACCATGGGCCGCAAATCGGACTGCCCTCGTGAGTCGCTCCCCAACCCATGTTGGACGCGTCTGTCGAGACCACTTTGCGGTGTGCGATGACCCCCATCGTCACTCCCCGCTGATACCATTCGGCCGCCAGCCAGGGCTGCAGGGCTGAAACACAGCGCTGAGTCACTCTGACTGGTGCACGGCCCGAAATCCATGCTTTGCGGGGCACTTCCGACTTTAGCCAGCATTGAAGCGGGCGCATTCGAAGTAAACCCAGCTGCAGGACCGCTGCGGCTGACGCCATATGGCCCAAAATCCTCGGAAAGGTTTTCAGGGGAAAAACTTTTCCCACTTGAATGGAAACGGCGAGGTGTCGAACACAGCGTGCACGCTGCGTTGACAATCTGGCCGTCATCGCCGCCGAATCCAGATCTATACCCAGAAAAGTGATAGACTGGCTGGGGGTTAGAGAGCTCTTGTCCCAGTTCACGGAAAGACCCAGGCTTTCCAAATGACCGAGAAGCGCTTTCTTGTGAGAAACTATTTCCTCTGTTGAGTGCGCTATAATGAGCCAATCGTCCAGATAGTTCAGAATTCGCATTCCCTTCGATCTCAGGGGTGCGAGAGCCGCATCCATGCACTTCGTAAATGTACGGGGTGCCAGGGACAGGCCGAACGGCAGGACGGTGTACTGATATACCTGACCGTCGAAGGCGAATCTCAAGAATGGCCTGTGACGGGGTATAATCTGAATCTGAAAATACGCGTCTTTCAGATCGAGAGAGATGAACCAGTCCCCCGGGCGAATCTGCGCGAGGATTTGACTGGTCGTGAGCATTTTGAACGGTCGTTTCACGAGCGCTTTGTTCAAATATCTCAGATCTAATATAGGTCTGAGCGCTCCGCCCTTCTTGGGTACGAGGAAATAACGGCTGTATAAGCCTGCCTCGGTAACCGGAGGGTGAACTCGTTCTATCGCCCCTTTGTGCAGCAAATTCGCTATTTCTGCGTGAAGCAGATGAGCTGCATCCGCCTTCACTTGAGTCTCGACCCGGGCGCGAAAGCGCGGGGGGCGGCGAGCGAATTGAAGCGAATAGCCCTTTATCACTGTGTTTAGTACCCACTTCGACACTCCCGGAATAGCTTTCCATGCATTCGCACTCATAGCTAGGGGTCGAATCGCCTCCGGGTCCCGCCCGCCGCACAGCGCGGGACAGGGAGCCTGTGGCGGTATGTGCGCGAGTCGCGCAGTGGCAGTGAGGGGAGACGGGGGCTCGCTGATAGCGGCAGCCGGCTGAGTGACGCTGTGAGAGAGCGTTGTGTGTGACGGCTCGCGGCGCGGGAGCGGGGCGGGCTCGTGAGTGTTTACATGAGAGTGTGCGTGCTGTGTAGCGGGCACAGGGCTCTTTATTAACACACAGCCGGTGGCGGAGTGCTCTGGTCCCTGAATGTGTGAGACAGAGCGAGCACTGTGTAGGTGTGAGCACTGGGGCGTGGGCACGTGACCTACAACTAACACTCGAGCGGCCGTAGCGCGCTTTATGTGAGTGCACTCTGTGGGGTACACAGGGGAGATTGTGCTTGTGTGTAGCAATGAACACTGGGACGTGGGCATGTTTACTACACTCATAACACTGACGGCGTGAGCCGAATGACCAGATTTGACACTCTTTATTTGATTTATCTGGGTCGCGGTAAAAATTGCGTTTGTGTGCAGGCGAGAGAGTTGAGAAACTGGCTCGTTGGCTGCGGTGGACACTACTGCAGTAGCCTTTATCAAGGGGACTGGCAGAGGGATACAAGTTAGCTTTGACGGCGGTCCGGCCGCGGCGGGACTCAACCGTCTTTTCCTCTCGACGAGTGCTAGGAGGACTTCGCAGGCTCGGGTTTCAGCGAAACTCTAGGCCGGGGACCCCGCGGGGGTGGCGGCCTGTGCTGGCTGGTGGAGCGGGACCTGGGTCGGCCGCGCTGACGCTGCTGCGAAGCTGGAGGTCGAGACGGGCACTGCGTGGAGCTGCGTGCAGGAGGCTGAGTGTTAGAGCGGCCTGCAGCGGAGCTCGAGCGGCGGGGCAGAAAGAGGTTCATGGCCTGTGACGTCTTTTGTACTTCAGAGAAGCGGTCCACGAGGCCACTCACCGCAGGGCCGAAGAGACCGGTGGGTGAGAGCGGGGCGTTGAGAAAAACGGACCGCTCTTGTTCCCCCATGTCGGCTAGCGTTAGCCAGAGGTGGCGCTCTAAGACGGTCAGCGAAGCCATGGAACGTCCGATAGCTTGGGCCGCTGTCTTCGTCGTGCGAAGGGAGAGGTCCGTCGCACTGCGCAGGTCGGTCAAGGCAGACTTATCCAGTTCTCCCTCGTCGAGTTGGCGGAGGAGGTCGGCTTGGAGAACTTGAAGGACCGCCATTGTGTGCAGGGCCGAGGCGGCTTGCCCAGCGGCGGAGAAAGCGTGGCTGGCAAACGCCGAAGTAGTCCTGCAGGCCTTAGACGGGAGGGCAGTCTTTGAGCGCCATCTCGCGGATGGGGGGCAAAGATGCGCTGCAACCGCCTGTTCGACCGGTGGGATCCGGTCATACCCTTTCTCCGTGGCTCCGTCCACGCGGGAGAGAGCTGATGAGGCCGGAGAGCGGAGTCTGGCCGAAACTGGAGCGTTCCACGATTTAGCAAGCTCCTCGTGAAGCTCTGGTAGAAAAGGCGCTGGTCTGGACGCTGGAGCTTGTCGACTGGCGGGCAGGAAGCATCCGTCGAGCCTGTTGGGCGGGGGCACCGCTGGCGGAGACCATTCGAGGCCCAGGTGCTCGACTGCCACAGTGAGGAGGCGGAGAAGCTCGGCGTCCGCACTGGCGTGAGTCCTGCTGGACGCTCTGGTGGAGGAGGCGGAGCGGACAGAACCGGACCATCCCCCGCTGTCCGACGCCATTAACGAGCATGTGTCCAGTAGCGCGTTGTCATCCGCTTCATCCCCTGAGGCGACGGCATCGAGGGTGAGAGCCGTCGGCTGCGCGTCGGGAAGCGGGGGTGGAGAAGGAGAGAGCGAGGCTCGCGGGAGAGGCTCCGGCGAGGCCCTGGCTCGAGTCTCGGGCTCCGGTGGTCGTTGAGAGCGGCGTTTCTTCTTTCGCGGCCCGACGACGGTTGGAGCAGGCTCCGTGAAGAGGGCGAGTCGAGCCCGCAGGGTCGACATCGGCAGCTCTTCACAGAAGGTGCAGCCGCCCGTGGAAAGCGCGACGGCTGCGTGGTCCCGGCCCATGCAGAGAGCGCAGATAAGATGGCGGTCTCTGTCGCTGAGCGTAGAGCAGCATGAGCCGCACGTGGTGCGAGGCATTTGCAACAACGCCTCTGCTCTTTTAGATAGTGCTGCGGAAGCAAAACACACACACAAAGAGCTTTTGCAATGAAAGGATATCGCCGGATAGCTGAGCTGGCACGGCAGGCTGAAGGCGGCGAAGATTCGTCCGGCTTCCTCAGGCTGTCCTAAGCTGGCTCGTTAGCTGTTCCTTGCAGGACAACGGCGACGGCTTCGATGCGAGTGCTTCGCTGAAAAGACAGAAATCAGAGAATATAGCCTACGAGCCTTCCTTATATACGCTCTGACGCCGCCCATTCTGGCGGGCTGTGACGCGCGAGGGCGCGCGCGCCCTCATTGGGCGTGACGTCACGCCAGGCTCACTGGTAGGCTTAAGCAGTTGCCGCGCGGCAGCCAATGAGCGTGCAGTATGCCGCTCTAGCTCAGCTGCCCGCAGCTGCACTGCGTTGACAAAATATGAAATTAAGGATAATTTTTGGCTTCAGTATCTCGAGAAAAGAAGACTTTTCCCGCAGCGTAAGCAAGCTTACGCAATACGAGAAAACCTCTCGTAAGAGAACTGCTGCTTCTGTGTAGTTGAGAGAATCAAAGTGTATGCGCGTTGTGCACACACTACATTGATTATGGCCAAGCATGCGCCCTTAAAATAGCATATGAATAACATGCGCAACGTGCCACTGACTTTAAACTAGTTTTTTTCGGTCAGTGGCGGAATTGTTTTCTAAACCTGCAAAATAGCATGAGGGAACGTTTGCGCCGGAACACGCCTCCTCTTTGCGCTGAACCGCCCCCGGGAGCCCAAGTGTATTTCTTAGTTAACCGACGTGCGTCTGTGGAGGGAAAAGTCCGCTGTGCGCGGGTGCAAAATAGGAATGATACATGCGTCGGTGTACAAAGTCAATTGCGCTGGGTGCAAGATAGGGCCCTGAGAGTGTTGATTTAACACTGGGGATTTTGCTGTGTATAACTACTTCTTAAATGTTTTTTGACAATTTTTTGACTTTTTTAGGGAGGGTTTTGTCACCTTGTTACACTTGTGGTGTTCTCGGTCAAAAATGGCCAACAAAAAGTAGCTTATAAATCACTCATTATACTATATTATCACCCAATATTGGATTCAATCTTTTTGTCAACTTGTTTTCTTTCAATTAGGACTGGTTTTATATTTCTATTTGCATCTGATTAACAGTAGGCCTCATTTATTTCAGAGTAAGCATCTCATTTTTTGAGTAAAAAAAGCATTATTTATGAATAATTTTCACAATATTCATTAAAATATGAAAAGAATTTGCACTGTTGATCACACTAGTCTTGGACCTGTGCATGTGTGGATACATGCATACACACGCTACCCAAACACACACACACACACACACACACACACACGTTGAAACAAACTATTTTGAGTGTTACACACTTTTTCACAGAGAGAAATTTAATCCTACCCTGAACTGCATCTGACATTAACACACACACACACACACACACACACACACACACACACACACACACACACACACACGTTAAAACAATTATTTTTCAAAGAATGTCCTCTTTTCTCTTCAGTTGATTTCATCTTAGCTGAAGTCAGTTGTAGTTCTACCAGAAAGACTCGGGAGAATAAATACTGTGACAATTATACATTTATTAACAGCCCAGCAAGCAATAAAGTTCTTTGCCGTAGGCTCCATCCATAGCTCGCAATCTGAGGGTCCGGACTCTGCATATCCTGCCTGAAGACAAAGGCAGGGGCGCAGCCGACCCCCTGTGAGGTATGGGAAGGGACCATCCTGGTGGTGGTGGTGGGGAGGATGGTAGGAAGGATTCGTCTTGGAGGTGGTGGGGAGGATGGAGGTGAATGGAATAAACAAATAGCATCTGCGAATAGCATCTGCGAACTCAAACGTGTGTAAGTACCAATCTTTTATACCACGAGTATAAGAATGTGATTGGATAGATGAGAAGGTCAAGTGACATAACAATTGAGTCTTCCCAGCAGAACTTATGCTAAAGCTTTCATTTCTTGTGTTTCTGCTCGTCTCTTTTTCTGTTCTCTTCTTTCCTTCAGTGATTCTGCTTGTTAACAGGCTTATTAAGGCTGAGATGACTCCAGTCCATATGTAATATACACAGATTGTGTGGCTTAGATAAGGTCCAGTTCTGGTTTATTTCTTTGCTCTTGGCTAACATGTGGCATTGCTATGGCCTGCTTGTGGTCCAGATCTGGCAAACAGGAGTGAGCCACCCAAGGGCCGTCATTCCACGCTGCATGTGGGCCAGATCATCTTTCCACGTGTGTCAGATGTGGGCCAGATCTAGGACGTCACAATGTTGCTATGTGGGCAGAAGCGCAGACATTGAGTTAAGTCACATCAAGTCACCTTTATAAGGTGCTTTTTACAAAACAGATTGTCTCAAAGCAGTGATAACAGGAAATTAACGCAACAAAGATTGTTTTGGCTGTACAGCAGCGCTAAAAGAAAGTCATTTACCAGTTTAGATAAGTTCCGCGTTGATTCATTTCCATTGTAAAAACCATGAATTATTAATTTAGGGGCCGTTTACATGACACTGTTTTTAACTGAAAACAGAAACCTTTTTATGCGTTCTGGCCATTCATTGGTGGCCTGAGAACGCAAACTTTGAAATAGGTTTCAATGTCAAGTTTTTGAAAACAAGTTTTGAAAACGACATCGTTTCCATCTCTGTGTAAACTTAAAAAAATGTGCATCTGTGAAAATGGTGACAGAATGCACATGCGTATTACATGTTTAGTCTATAGGTATGTGCTTTTGAATGCGTATGTGTGCAGGGCGTAGTCTTTCTTCACAAAGTGACATGCAATAATACAGCGTTTTTAGTCTCTTTCGCGGATCTGTGTGATGGGTAATCATTTTGATCATGTTGTCATCTGTACAGAGGAAAAAACTTTTCAGTTTTTTGTACATCATTGTCGTGTAAACGTACCCTTAGTTCAATTATCGATACAGCATCTCTGTTCAGTTCTCATACAATGTTGTCAAAGGGCAGATCTAAAATATTATGAATAACACGTCCCCAACTGAGCAAGCCAGAGGCGACAGTGGAAAGGAACTGAGGAAAAAAACTAGCAAGACAGAAAACAGGAAATGAAGGCAAACTAAACAACACAGGGAACATGTGACAATAAATAAATGTTTTTTAATTCCAGTCACTCGGAGAGAGCTCCATGAACAGAGTGGTGGGTCACCATGGTCGGAATTTAGAACCACTGCAATAAATGCTAAAAAATATATAAATAATTATAATGATCTTAATAATTATTTATAGGCAGATTATTCTTTTTATATATATTTTGTGGAAGACATTTTGTTGATTCATCGTACAGATCTTGATAAAACTTAAACATTGATTTTATAAGTCATTTTAACAACCATTCAGCATTAAAGGAGTAGTTCACTTTAAAATGAAAATTAACCCATGATTTACTCACCCTCAAGCCATCCTAGGTGTATATGACTCTTCTTTCAGACAAATACAATCGCAGGTATATTAACAACCAATTGTTGTGGCAAAAATATTCATTAAACATTCATCACTGCGTAAGAGACATTTCTGATTCAAATTGTCTTTTAAAAAGTATTTATTCTTGCAAGAAGGCCTCAGTTGCCCACAGAAGTCACAAGTACAGTCTGTAAGCAAGTGCGACGACGGGAGGAAGGGCAGAAGAGCCTTTATACTGCTTTCAAGGTCTTCTGCTCACAGGCTCTTATCTATACAATGAAAGGTTTCTCTGCTAGTGATTAAATGTAAAAGTACATTTAATTAATACATGCAGTTATAATAGTCATTACAATTCAAGTCTTAATCATAACTGGTCAAATCTGACAGTATTTTTTACTTTCTTTAGACCCTATGCTTAGACAATATACAATATCACTCAATATTACTGTTAAATACTATGATAATGCCATAAATGAGTCTTACCGGTCGCGACATTCCCTACTCTGCCTTTTATTATACAATAACCTTTTTATCATAGTAAAATCTACATATCGTTCCCAACAAAAGTATTGTTTAGCATAAAACATGTTGAAGATTAATGGACAGGCAGACGATTAAGCTATTTCCTCACAAGCGGTTTATTCGGTGTAGTGAAGCCTCTTCTCCATTGACATCCATTAAAAGAAACAGTCTCTGGTCTCCTTCCCTGCGTATCAACAACAGCCGAGCGTTACCATTAGCTGTTATGCTTTTTTGGCTAAAAGTTGCAGACTTGATTTAAGACTTTAGTACTCATTTATATGTAAATCCATAATTATTTTTGTTTTCTTTGAAATGTGATTAAAGTGTGCTACTGTCACAATCACGTTAGTTTGGACTTCTTGTGTTTCATCATCTGCCTTAATCATTAATTTGTTGTCACGGACACTAATTCCATTCAGCTGTGCACTCAATCACCATCATTATCACCTGTATGTTCGGTTCTGTTTCAGTTCAGTGTCTGGTGTCATCTATTGTGGATGTGTTGTATGTTGCTCTGTTTGTTTGGATTACCCTTGGATTTATAAAATATTACCTTATTGCCTTCATCTTTGAGTTTGTTTATACATCCAGCCCCGAAAAGAGCTGAAAAAAAGAGTATGTATAGTTAAGTGCAGGGTCCTGTTTACAATTATTTGGCTCAGATTTGGTGCATTTATTGTTTATCTGAAGGGATGGAATGTTTGCTTGCTTCTCATGGCTCTTGGAACTTGAACAGGAATTTAGATACTGCCTGCTCTAATTAATATCAGATGTGAGGGATCAGGGAAAAGAGAGAATAGACTACAATGCACAGCAGTAAGTCATTTATTTGTGTGTGACCACAGTAATGGAATAAAGAACAGACAGTATTATAGACTGACAGAAGAATGCATTGATATCACTGTCAATGAGTCCATTCATCTGGAGGAGCAAATAGTATTCAATGTCCAAGGTCAGACCATGAACACGCAGCTGCTGTCACACACATTTTTTCTACTGTATTACATAAAGTGGGCTCATATAGGGAGGAACTCTGTGGAAGCTCTTGAATTATAATACTGACGCCAACCTTCCCCTCTGTGACCTCTGACCTACAACCCTACAACATGGTTCAACTGACACAGATATTTTAAACTATGGTTTAGAATTCACTAGCTGTCTTGTGGGTTTATCTTATGAAACACTTGCGATGTTCAGACACTTAAGTATATGACCACATTACTACTTCAGCCTGTAGCAATTAGCGATTAGGGAAGGGAATTAGTATTTATTATAAATATTTCTATCAGCTGTAAGAGGTAACTTTCAGTTGGCAATTAGTGTATTCAGATGTGGAGAAAGGTGACCTAGTATTAATTTGTTAACACTTTAGATTAGAATAATGGTCATTCATTATTAAGTATCAATGGAAGTAATATAGGACAAATGAGCAGTACTACATTAAAGGGATAGTTCATCAGAAGCTCATCCGTATATGCTTGACGAGCGAGAACAAACCTCTTGTGGAAGCTCAAACATGCTGCATAACACGAGAATGAACCTCATTGGTTCTTGAAGTTCAAACATGCAGGGTAACACAAGAATGAACCTCATTGGTTCTTGCAGAGGCTCAAACGTGCTGCGTAACACGAAAATGAACCTCATTGGTTCTTGCGGAAGTTCAAACGTGCTGCGTAACATGAGAATGAACCTCATTGGTTCTTGCGGAAGTTCAAACGTGCTGCGTAACACAAGAATTAACCACATTGGATGTTGTGGAAGCTCAAACGTGCTGTGTAACATGAGAATGAACTTCATTGGTTCTTGATGAAGCTCAAATGTGCTGCATAACACGAGATTGAACCTCATTGATTCTTGATAAAGCTCAAATGTGCTGCGTAACACAAGAATGAATGTCATTGGTTCTTGATGAAGCTCAAATGTGCTGCGTAACATGAGAATGAACCTCATTGGATCTTGTGGAAGCTCAAACGTGCTGCGTAACACAAGAATGAATGTCATTAGATCTTGTGGAAGCTCAAATGTGCTGCGTAACACAAGAATGAATGTCATTGGTTTTTGATGAAGCTCAAATGTGCTGCGTAACACTAGAATGAACCTCTTTGGTTCTTGAGGAAGCTCAAACGTGCTGTGTAACATGAGAATGAACCTCACTGGTTCTTGCAGAAGCTTAAACGTACTGCGTAACACTAGAATGAACCTCATTGGTTTTTGCAGAAGATCAAATGTGCTGCGTAACACGAGATTGAACCTCATTGATTCTTGATAAAGCTCAAATGTGCTGCGTAACACAAGAATGAATGTCATTGGTTCTTGATGAAGCTCAAATGTGCTGCGTAACACGAGAATGAACCTCATTAGATCTTGTGGAAGCTCAAACGTGCTGCGTAACACGAGAATGAACCTCATTGGATCTTGTGGAAGCTCAAATGTGCTGCGTAACACAAGAATGAATGTCATTGGTTCGTGATGAAGCTCAAATGTGCTGCGTAACACTAGAATGAACCTCTTTGGTTCTTGAGGAAGCTCAAACGTGCTGTGTAACATGAGAATGAACCTCACTGGTTCTTGCAGAAGCTTAAACGTACTGCGTAACACGAGAATGAACCTCATTGGTTCTTGCTGAAGCTCAAATGTGCTGCGTAACACGAGGGTTCACATTGGTTCTTGCTGAAGCTCAATCATGCTGCATAACACGAGAATTAACCTCATTGGTTCTTGCTGAAGTTCAAACTGCTGCGTGACACTTTATTTTCTTTCCTTTGTTTATTTATGTAGCACTGCTAAATACAACCGAGGTTGCCCAAAGTGCTTTACATGAAAATAAAAAGAATAAAAGATAAAAAATAAAACATGCATATTAACAAATCTCACACCACAGACACCACATATACCACATTGAGATTACCTGTTATAAGCGGTCAATAAAAAATTGCACCTTGAGCAAGTTCCTGAATACTGATAAAGATTTAGCAGATCTAATAGATAGATCTCACACAAGAATGAACCTCATTGGTTCTTGCTGAAGCTCAAACGTGCTGTGTAACACGAGAATGAACCACATTCGTTCTCAAGAGTCAAGCGAACATGCTTGAGCTTCTGTTTGCCATATCTGATGTGTGAGTTGATGAATGTTTATATGTGAATAAAAGCATAAATAAAATCTGTTCAACATATAAAGCGATCGAGTCTCTTCAGAAATTTTGGACTAAACCGCTCAATTCATATGTATATTAAACCGTACTCGGTTACTAACGTAACCTCGGTTCTCTCTAGAAGAGGGAACGAGTACTGCGTTTTTGTAAAAACGCTACGGGAAAAGTCTCTTTTCACGAAATACTGAAGCAAAAAATTATCCTTAATTTTCCATATATGTAAAGCGCGTTGCAGCAGTACACAGCTTATGGCGAGACAGCTTGCTCGCTCATTGGCTGTTCTGCGGCAACTGCATAAGCCTATCGAGCGAGGCCTGAAGTGACGTCAGGCCAATGAGGGCGCTTCGCGCCCTCCTTGCCACTTCCCGCCGAGACGGGTGTGGCTAACCTCTATAAAAGGAGCTCGAAAAGACTGATTCACTTGATTTTCATCGCCGAAGCGAACCAGAGTGAACCGTACGCACGGCAGAGAACGCAGTACTCATTCCCTCTTCTAGAGAGAACCGAGGTTACGTTAGTAACCGAGTACGTTCTCTTACGAGAGTCCTCTCGTACTGCGTTTTTTGTAAAAACGCTACGGGAACCCCTTGTAAAACGCCGTGCGTGCTGGGATAAAACACCGATCACTGGAAGCTAACCCAGGTATACAGTGCATAATCACCAGATAGACTCACAGAGAGTCTGGGAATAAGATAAGAGGTGCCAGGGAATTCCCTATATTGTAGCGTCCGCAGACGCAAAACATGACCTCACAGAGAGAGTCTAGAGACAAAAGGGGAATCCCTCCGTCCTTATATGGCCGCGTCAGCAGACGCGAATATGACATCACATAGACAGGGTGGGGAACCTGAACTAATGTGGGAAATGTGGGCCTTACACAATTCTGCCCATAAAACAGTCGGTAGCACGCTGCGCATGCGATTTCAGTGTTCTAGTTAGACAGCTGATTCGACTACACCGATAGTAGCTTAGCCTGCAAGGCGGGAACCTCTAGGTTGTAAAACCTAATAAATGTAGACGGCGAGGCCCAGCCTGCCGCCATACATATGTCCTGTAAGGAAATCCCGCTAGACCAAGCCCACGAAGAGGTGACGCCTCTCGTGGAGTGCGCTCTAACGCCCAACGGGCACTGGAGGCCCTTGACAGTGTAAGCCAGCGCTATGGTGTCAACTATCCATCTGGATAGGCTCTGTTTCGAAACAGCCATTCCCTTGGAACGTCCACTGAACGAGACAAAGAGCTGCTCAGTCTGTCTGAAGACAGCAGAGCGGGACACGTAAGCTCTGAAAGCCCTAATGGGGCAAAGAAAACTTGAGTCCCCTTCCTCACTTGATCCCGGCAGGGCAGACAGGGAGATAACCTGAGCCCGAAACGGCGTGTTGAGGGATTTTGGCACATAACCATGCCTAGGTTTGAGTATGACTTTAGAGTCATTAGGTCCAAACTCTAAGCACGCTGGGCTCACGGAGGGCGCGTGCAGGTCGCCTATGCGCTTCACCGAAGCGAGAGCCATCAAAAACACTGTTTTAAAGACAAATGTTTGAGGCTAATAGATTGGATAGGCTCGAAAGGGGCACCTTTCATGGCCGCCAAAACCGTAGAAAGGTCCCACATAGGGACTGAAGGAGGTCTGGGAGGACTCCCCTGAGGAAGCGGATGACTAAATCGTTCCTTCCTAGTGACTGACCTAGCGTTGTTCCAGAGAACGCTGCAATAGCCGCCACATAAATTTTGAGCGTGGAAGGGCATCTGTCCTTATCCAACAGCTCCTGTAGGAAGGAGAGAACCTCCGTCACCTCACAATCGAGGGGTGATAGGCCCCGAGCTGTACACCAGCCGGAGAAAACCGACCACTTTGAGGCATAAAACCGCCTAGTCGTCGGTGCTCTAGCCTGAGTGATGGTATTCATCACTCCCTCTGCGAGATCAACGGATATCCGTTGAGCGCCCACACATGAAGGGACCACAACTCCGGGTGTGGGTGCCAAATCGAGCCCCCGGCCTGCGAGAGGAGATCTTTCCTCAATGGCACTGGCCATGGAGCGATGTCTGCTAACTGCATCAGGACTGGAAACCATGCTTGGTTCTTCCAGAACGGTGCTACAAGCAGTACTGAGCATTTTGTTTCCCTGACCCGCTCTAACACCTGAGGCAGGAGGGAGACGGGGGGAAAAGCGTATAGCGGGCAGCGCGGCCACATCCGGGACAGCGCGCTGTCGTTCTTGGAAAAGAACACGGGGCAATGAGCGTTTTCGCGGGACGCGAATAGGTCCACTTCCGCTCTGCCGAATCTCTCCCACAACAGCCGGACTGTTTGTGGGTGTAGAGACCATTCGCCCAGGGGAATGTTGTTCCTGGACAGTCTGTCTGGGCCCAAATTCTGGAGCCCAGGCACATGCACTTCTCTCAGCGAGCGCAAACTGTGCTGAGCCCATGTTAGGAGGCGTTTCGCCAGCCTGTACAGGGATCTGGATCTGAGACCGCCCTGGCGATTTATGTAGGACACCACGGCCGTGTTGTCCGAACGGACTACGACGTGTTGGTCCTTGATTTGGGGACAAAAACGCGTCAGCGCGTTGTGCACTGCCAGCATTTCCAGGCAGTTGATATGTTGGAGCTTTTCTCGTTCTGACCACAGAACGGTCTGCCCTCGAGCAGCGCTCCCCATCCCGAGGTGGATGCGTCTGTCGACACCATCCTCACTCCCGAGGAAGTCCCCAGGCTTACACCTGATCGGTACCAGTCGTCCGCCATCCAAGGTATCAGGGCTGTCACACAGCTCTGATTGACCTTGAGACGTAACCGGCCGGACACCCACGCTCCGCGCGGTACTCGCGCTCTCAACCAGAACTGCAGAGGACGCATGCGGAGCAAGCCCAGCTGAAGAACTGGCGATGCTGAGGCCATGAGACCCAGCATCCTTTGAAACTTCCTGAGCGGGGTAGTCGCACCGCAGCGGAAGGATCTCGCCGCGCGCTGAATGTGCAGCACGCGCTGTGGCGACAGCCGCGCTGTCATAGACTGTGAGTCCAGAATGGTACCCAGAAACGAAATCGCTTGACTGGGGTTCAGCGAACTCTTTGTCCAATTGACCATGATACCAAGATTCTCGAGGTGATCGAGTAAAATGGTTCTGTGCTCCACGAGCAGTGATCGTGATTGAGCTAGGATCAGCCAGTCGTCCAAATAGTTCAGCACTCGCATGCCTCTGAGTCTGAGAGGGGCGAGCGCTGCGTCCATGCACTTCGTAAATGTACAAGCCGAACGGCAGGACTGTATACTGGTATGTCTGACCCTCGAAGGCGAATCTCAAGTATCGCCTGTGATGTGACGCTATCTGTATTTGAAAATACACGTCCTTCAGATCTATCGACATAAACCAGTCTCCTCGGCGAATATGCGCGAGGATTTTCCTGGTCGTGAGCATTTTGAAACTGCGTTTCACTAATGCTCTGTTCAGCTGTCTTAGATCCAGTATGGGTCTGATACCACCGTCCTTTTTGGGGACAAGAAAGTATCTGCTGTATAGCCCCCCCTTCGCTTTGAGCTTGGGATACATGCTCTATCGCCCCTTTGCTCATCAGTTTTGATATTTCGGCGCAAAGTAGGTGTGCTACTTCTAAAGTCACCGTAGTTTCGACGCACGCTGTGAAGCGGGGAGGGCGTCGACAAAACTGTAGCGAGAAGCCTCTGTTTATAATGTCTAGCACCCAGTCCGAAACCCCTGGAAGCGCTGCCCATGCCTCTGCATGGCTGGCTAAGGGTTGGATGCGAAGCGCGCTCTGTTCGCTGTGCAACAGAGGTGCTTCGGGGCGCAATAACATAGGCGTTACGCCTGTGACATTCGAGGCGGGGAGCGCGCTTATTACAGCGGGCAGAACGCTCGTCCTCGACCCTACTACAGTGCTTAACTGAGTGAGGGAGGGCTGAGAAAGTCTCGTGGGACTCATGCTGTCTGCGAGTAAATGTGGGCGGGAAACGGGCACATTCACTGCTTTGGACGCGCTGCCTGCCTGAGCAGAGCGAGCGCGCACAGGTCCCGTTTTTACAGAGAGCCTGTGATCTATGAGACATAGAGTTCGTGGGCACTGGGAAGTGGGCACTTTTACTATGTTGGAAGCGCAATCGACCTGAGTCGATTTTATGTGCGCGAGCCCTAGGGGGAAGCGCGCTGATCACAGTGGACAGAATGCCTGCACTCGACCCCGCTGCGGTGTTTAACCGAGCAAAGGAGGGCTGGGCGAGTCCCGTAGGACATATAATGGCCGTGAGTAAGTGTGGGCGCGGGAGAGCGGGCACAGTTACTGCAATGAGTGCACTGTCTGCCTGAGCAGAGTGAATGCACACAGGTTTCGTCTTTACAGAAACCACAAGGCATGCAGAACATAGTGTTTGTGGGCACTAGGCAGTGGGCACGTTCACTATGTTGTGTGCGTGATCGACCCGAGTCGAATATATGAGCGCGGGCCCTGTGTGAAGGGCTGTGCTAGTGTGTAGGGATGGGCACTAGGCAGTGGGCATCTTCTCTACACATATAGCATCATCGGCCGTGGCCGGGACTTCGGTAGAAGTCCGGCCATGTACCACGTGCTTGTGGGCTGCAAAAAACACGTCTGCAGTTGCCTCTCGGGGAACAAACAGAGTGATTTGCATTCGGCGGCATAAATATTTTCTGCCGGCAGACCTGGGATTCGAACTCGGATCCCCCGCGCGAAAGCCTAAGAATCTACCACTGGACCACAGTGAAGATACATAGACAAAGTCAGCGCAAGTATTATCCACACTGGCGTTTGCTTGCAGGCATGTACCACGTGCTCGTGGGCAGCAAAAAACACGTCTGCAGTTGCCTCTCGGGGAACAAACAGAGTGATTTGCATTTTCAGATGCCTGCAAAATGCCAGAATGTGAGAAGAGTGGATATCGCCCAGTTTCAGCGGGGCTGAAAACACTCCATTCTCCTTTCGCCAGTGACGCACGGGAACCGTAGAAATGGTGTTCGGTTGCAGGCAAGCGGGTACTACGCGCTCGCTGGCTGCAAAATGCATCTCTGCAGTCGCCTTCAGGGGACTGACAGAGCAAAGCATTGGCGGCATAAATATATATGCCGCTAGACCGGGATTCAAACTCCGGTCTCCCATGTGGAAAACCTATAAATCCACCACTGAGCCACAGGGGGATACAGGCTTTTGAAAGCGGCGTCAACATGTATTCTTCGGCGTTTGCTGGCAGGCAAGCGTGTTATAACAGACTCACTTGCTGCAATAATATTTCCAGTCGCCGAACAGGGAACTGAGAAATGTGAGAGAAAAGAGGTCAGACCGACCAACGGTGGGACTAAGAACACTCTTTTCTCCTTCGCCGGTGAATGACGCGTGCAGAGGCAGGGTAGCTTTTCTTGTAACGTAAAGAAAAACTAATCCCGCCATCCGCTTCCAGGAAGGGCAGCCTCAGAAAGGATGCCCGGCGAGTCCTCAGAGTCACCGTAGGCAATTGGCTCAGAGTGAAGGCGTTTCGCCGTCAGCGAACGCGAGCGCTGCATGAGAAGGCATCTTGAAAAAGACGCAGCTCTTTTAGGGGTGAGTGTTGCAAAGCGAACACACACACACACACATACACAAGAACAAAGAATGTAAAGGATATGGCGTCGGAAAGCGCAGCAGGTACGACGGTAGAAGGCGGCGTTGGCAAGCGGCTTCGAGGGCTCGTCCCGCTGAAATGCTTGCATCAGACGACGCGTGCTTCCTCGTGATCCAGCGATGCGTGAGCTTCGCTGAAGAGATGAAAAATCAAGTGAATCAGCCTTTTCGAGCTCCTTTTATAGAGGTTAGCCACACCCGTCTCGGCGGGAAGTGGCAAGGAGGGCGCGAAGCGCCCTCATTGGCCTGACGTCACTTCAGGCCTCGCTCGATAGGCTTATGCAGTTGCCGCAGAACAGCCAATGAGCGAGCAAGCTGTCTCGCCATAAGCTGTGTACTGCTGCAACGCGCTTTACATATATGGAAAATTAAGGATAATTTTTTGCTTCAGTATTTCGTGAAAAGAGACTTTTCCCGTAGCGTTTTTACAAAAAACGCAGTACGAGAGGACTCTCGTAAGAGAACCTATACCGACTAAGCTATTGAAAGAGATGCTTCCAGAGGTCATAGATCCTCTTCTTAATATGTGACCCTGGACCACATGGGTCAATTTTTTGAAATTGAGATTTATACATCATATGAAAGTTGAATAAATAAGCTTTCCACTTATATATGCTTTGTTAGGATAGGACAATATGTGGCTGAGATGCAACTATTTGAAAATTTGGAATCTGAGGGGTGCAAAAAAATCGAAACATTGAGAAAATCCCCTTTAAATTTGTCCATTTAAGTTTGCTATTGTGCTGCATTCACTCACTAAAATAAATGTTTTATATATTTACAGTAGAAAATTTATAAAATATCTTCATGGACAATGTTGTGCAAGTTACTTCCAAACTGTAATACATTACTTGTTACTGTTATTTAAAAGTAATTCTTTACCTTACAATATTACTGTCTCAGAATTGTAATGCGTTACATTACTCCTGTATTACTTTTGAGTTACTTTCACCAAAATAGCTACAGAAGTAGAACTTAACATTCTAAAATCAAATGACTAGGGCTGTAAAGATATGTCATATGAAACCGCGACACTCAGATCCACGAACATGTGTCACGGTGCACGGTGTGAGAAGGCAGAATCACGTCACGACACACCCCTTCCAACCCCCAGAGTTATCCTTCCCGTCCAGATCCAAAGCTACTACATCTTTAAATTACTATTAGTATTATTTGAAATTAACATTATAAAATACGTAGACCTACACCACAAAACTAGTTGAGGATAAATTCTTTAAAATTGGGCAATTCCAGTAGCCTGGCTACCGTCAGACCTCTTCTCATTGAGGCGTGATCTGGGAACCACATGTTCATTTTCTCGTATTTGAGGCGTGGTTTACGAATGCCCAGAGCCGTTTATTGGGCGCTACGAATGTCTATCAAATGCGCCTGTACGTAGCTCATAGCCAATCGTTTCAATTATACCAGATGACGTATGTAGAGCGACAGAAATTCGACGAGGAAGAAGACGAAATAAACTTGCGTTCTAAACTACTTAGAACACTATCTAAGGCTGCATCGAAAGGTAACTTCGTGTCTGATGCCATGTTGGATCCATAGATATAAACAAACTGCTTCGGTGTGTCGCATAGACGTCGTCATCGTCTTGCTGCTCCCTCCCCGTTCTGTGATTGGTTTCCTTTTTGAGGGGAAAATCTGGTCCATGGTATCCAGGCTGCCTAGCAGCGTGAATAAAATCGCACTGCGCTCAAGGCAGCATGGGGAAACCCAGGCTACAATTCCAGCGTTATGGACGGGACATTTGCAGTCAAAACTTGAAATATAAATTCTCAGAAAATGTATTTAATACCAATATATTGAAACGTCTGTTTATATAGGCTATCCATAGGCTACTCCCTTAATAAAGGAGTCCGGACATTAGAAAAATATCAGTCTACACATGCGTTTTATATTTAATATGAGGGAAATAGACATGCATGCATGCGTGACACACAAAATCTTTAACTTAGGTAGCAAAATATTTTTTAGTAATTCTATGAATTACACTAAGCAAACCAAAAGTAATACTACCCACCAGATGAAGAAGGGTTGGCTCTCCATAGAAGACATAATATATTCATTTTATTTAATTTTTCGTGTTTGCATTTATGAGGAAAAAACAATGTTACGGACGTGTCAGTTCCTGGTTACGGACGTGACAGTTCTGAAAGCAGCACTAAAAGACTGCTTTAAAACTTTCACAGAGACCTCAAACAGAAAGCACAAAGCCTTTCTTTAAAGTGAATTTCGTTTCATCAACCAATTGCCTGGATTTAATAAATAAGTAAATATAGTAGCCAAGAGATAATCAGGACACGGAGGCGCCGGCGCGTGAACCTGGAGCTCGTCTTATAAATGAACCGAAACTCAGCGCCTACTTGCCTCACAGTCAGACATGTCTACTTTTAAACAGAACAATTCTAAACGAAAGAAAACAGACTGCTCTCTAGTTAGAAAGAAAACACAGAACAAACAGAGTAATGCACATACGTCCATCTCGCGAATGTAGGCCTGTCTTCTACCATATTCTCCCATTAACCGCTTTTCCACTGGCCAGCGCGAGCACAGAGACCGAAATCATGCCTCGCGGCACTCCTGTAAAACCTGCCCTAAACACGCTTTTACTGGACTATGTCACACAATACAAAGGTACACCAGCAAGAGGGATATGAATGAAATAAATCGCCATACAAATATATCAGAAGCTGTCATTTAGTCGTTATTTACAAACTTGGACACCACACGCGGCTATTGACTGACCACGAACAGGTAATAACTTGCTTGCATTTTTCATTCGGGAATGTCTCGCGGTCTGGCTGGTTTTTCCCCCCGGGTTTTTTTTTTTTTTTTTTTGAACAATTAAATTTTGGGCTAAAAGTGTGTTGTAACGCAAGCGTTACTGAACATGTACTGAGTAAAATATTACTGAAAATTGATTAGTAATGCCTTACACTTCTGCGTTACAGCAAAAAGTAATAAGTTACTGTAATGCATTACTTTTGTAACGCATTACTCCCAACACTGTTCATGGAACATGATCTTTACTTAATATCCTCATGATTTTTGGCATAAAAGAAAAATCGATAATTTTGACCCATACAATGTATTGTTGGCTATTGCCACAAATATACCGTGCGACGTGTGACTGGTTTTGTGATCCAGGGTCACATATCATTAATTCATCTTTCATTAGGATACGTACCAAAAACTTTTAAGCTGGCTATGATCAAACAGCTTGTTAAAAAAACGCAACTTGATCCTACAGAATTAGTCAATTACAGGCCGATCTCGAATCTACCTTTTCTGTCAAAGAAACAAGAAAAGGCAGTATGCTCACAACTATGTTCCTTTTTAGAAAGAAATGGTATCTGCAAGGATTCCCAGTCAGGATTTAGACCGTACCATAGTACTAAGACAGCTTTCAGAGTCACAAATGGTTTGCTCTTATCATCCAATCGTGGTTGTATCTCTCTATTAGTGTTACTCGATCTTAGTGCTGCATTTGATACTATTGACCACAACATTCTTTTAAATAGACTCGAAAATGATGCTGACATTAGTGGAATTATCAGTTATCAGTTTGTAGCAGTAAATGAAGAAATGTCTTATCTATCACAAGTTCAGTATGGAGTACCACAAGGCTCAGTACTAGGACCGTTGCTGTTCACTCTGTACATGCTACCCTTGGGAGATATTATGAGGAAGCATGGCATTAGTTTTCACTGTTATGCTGATGATACTCAGCTCTATATTTATTCATGGCCTGACGAAACTTACCAATTCACAAAATTAACAGAATGCATAGCGGATATAAAAAACTGGATGAATAGTAATTTCTCATTTCTACTACTTAATTCTGAAAAAAAACAGAGATTCTAATTATTGGACAAAAAACTTCCTCACGTAATAACCTAGAATACTGTCTAACACTTGATGGCTGCTCTGTCAAGTCTTCATCGTCGGTTAGGAACCTAGTTGTGCTCTTTGATACCAATCTTTCATTTGAAAGTCACGTTCTAGTATATGTAAAACCGCATTTTTCCATCTTAAAAATATATCTAAATTACGTCATATGCTCTCAGTGTTACAATCACGCCAGACTCCACCCTCACTCAATCACGATGCACCTCCTCTCCCGAATACTGATCACACACACCTGCTCATCATCAAGTCTTCAATCACCTCCAGCACTTAAACCCCGCTCTCACTCTCACTCATTGTCCGGTATCGTTTGCATCTAGACACTATCTCCTTGCTTACCTTCAGGACTCCACTGCTACTTACCTGTTCCGTCGATTCCTCTCCCAGCCTTCCAGTCTTCCTCGTGGGTCTTCGTCTCCTGTGTCCTCCTGAGTCTTCTCCGGGTCTGGTATCTCCTTCCGTTCCCCATCTGCAAGAAAATCAAACTGAGTCATTCAAGTCTACATCATCGGGACTAATTCAGATCCACTCACCTTTCATCTGCACTGCCAAACTCTCTGCTGGTTGATTATAATAAATACTCTCTTTACCTTATCCGTGTGTCTGCCCTTCTGTGTTGTAACAGAATACCGGACCCAAAACAACGCACGCCAGCATGAGCACTTCGGATCCCTTTGATACCATCGCGGATGATCTTCGTCAGGCACTTCCCCCGGTTCTACCCGCACCTCCACTTGCTACCACTTCCGCAAACATCGTCACTTCTTCACCCCCGGTAATCGCCAGTCCCATGGCCCGACCGGCGCCCTTCTCAGGATCGGCGGAGGATTGCAATGGATTCATCCTGCAATGTTCGCTGGTCTGGGAGATGCAACCGCATTTCTATCCAACTGACATCTCAAAGGTAGCGTTTGTAATCTCACAGATGAATGGTAAAGCGCTTCGTTGGGCCGAATCACTCTGGTCACAGAAGAGTGACAGTATCCAGACGATCTCCAGTTTCATCACTCACTTCAGAGAAGTTTTTGGAACGCCCACCAGGGATTCGTCGATTGGAGAACGACTGTATCAGTTGAAGCAGAATAATATGTCTGTGAGTGATTATGCCCTACAATTCCGTACATTAGCTGCTGCCAGTGGGTGGAATGAACAAGCCCTGATTACCACATATCGTCAAGGGTTAAATCCACATATACGGTTGCATCTCGCTGCATACGAGGATTCCATCGGGCTGGAACGTTTTATTCAATTCTCTACACGCTTCGCCACTCGTTTGCAGCCATGTCTCGAGGAGCACCCAGACCAGCCGCTCACTCTTCCATTCCTCCGCCGACCTGAGTCCATCAGCCCTCCAGAACCAGTCCACGAGCCCATGCAGCTGGATAATGCAAGGTTATCACGCGCTGAACGTCAAAGACGGATAACACAGCATCTATGCCTATATTGTGGTTCTACTGAACATTACATCTCAAGATGTCCCATTCGTCCTCCTCGTCCCATGGTGAGTGCAATAGTTCCTTCTATTGAACAGATGAAGCCTCTCACTACTTTAGTAGAACTAATTACTGCCGATCTTGTTATTCCAGTCCGCGCTCTACTCAACTCAGGCTCCGCAGGAAATTTTATCTCCGGCGCCCTCTGCAGGCAGCTCAAGCTCAAATCCACTGCCACGAAATCCGTCTACCAGGTCAACTCGATAACTGGCAGACCTCTCAGTCGGAGACGGGTGAGTTTCAGTGCTGGACCCGTTCAACTTCTAGTGGGAGCATTACATGTGGAACAACAACATCTACTGGTTCTGGAGGAGTCCACCGCTGATGTGATTCTGGGGCGCCCATGGTTGGAGCAGCACAACCCCATCATCTCCTGGAGGACAGGAGAGATCCTGAAGTGGGGCAGTAGCTGTTTCCCGAGCTGTTTTCCTGCACTTCCGATTCCACGTTCCAAGAGGTTACACCTTTGCTCTACTTCCATCGAAAGCCCTGTGGAGAAACGTTCTGTGGATATTCCTCCTTGTTATGCCCACTTCAGTGATGTCTTCAGTCCCCAGCGAGCCTCCAAGCTGCCTCCACATAGGCCATGGGACTGTGCCATCGATCTGCTTCAGGGTGAGCCAGTGCCCTGAGGTAAGATTTACCCTCTATCACTGCCGGAGGAGAAGGCCATGGAATAATATATCAAGGAGGCCCTGGAGCAAGGCTACATTCGTCCGTCTACGTCCCCTGCTGCTTCCAGTTTCTTTTTTGTGGCAAAGAAGGATGGAGGCTTGCGGCCCTGTATTGATTACCGTGCACTCAACCGTATCACCGTCAAGTTCCGCTATCCCCTTCCTCTCGTCCCCGCTGCACTGGAACATCTCCGAGGTGCCACTGTTTTCTCCAAGTTGGACCTCCGCAGCACCTACAATCTCATCCAGATACGTGAGGGGGACGAATGGAAGACGGCCTTTGTGACCCCTACTGGACACTATGAGTATCTGGTCATGCCTTATGGATTGGCCAACGCCCCCTCCGTATTCCAGGAATAAATCCATGAAGTACTCCGGGAGTTCCTCCACAAGTCAGTTCTGGTCTACATCGACGATATCCTGATTTACTCCCGGAGTATGACGGAACATCGCCACCACGTTGCGGAGGTCCTGAAACGCCTGAGGGAGTTCCAGCTGTTCTTGAAGGCCGAGAAGTGTTCCTTCCACCAACCCTCAGTGCAGTTCCTTGGTTATAACATCGATAACAGTGGCATTCGGATGGACGAGGGGAAAGTGGAGGCCATTCGCAGTTGGCCCATACCTACCACCATCAAAGAACTTCAACGATTCCTCGGATTCTCCAATTTCTACCGCCGTTTCATCCAGAACTACAGTACCATCTCCAGTCCACTTACTCACCTCCTACGTAACAAGCCCAAGTCTCTGTCCTGGACACCTTCTGCCACCCACGCCTTTGAGTCCCTCAAGAAAGCCTTCACTTCCGCTCCTCTCTTGATCCATCCAGATCCAGAAAAGCCCTTCATCGTGGAAGTTGATGCTTCTACCACAGGAGTGGGTGCGATTCTATCGCAGCAGCAGGGGACTCCAGGTAGACTTCATCCATGCGCCTTCTTCTCCCGCAAATTCAACCCGGCGGAGGTCAATTACGACATCGGCAACAGGGAGCTGTTAGCCGTTAAGCTGGCTCTTGAAGAGTGGAGACATTGGTTGGAGGGCGCACAACATCCATTCGTGGTGTTGACAGATCATAAGAATCTACAGTATCTCAGAGACGCCAAGAGGTTAAATCCACGACAAGCAAGATGGGCACTGTTCTTTACCCGGTTCAACTTTACCATCTCCTACGTCCCTGGGTCCAAGAATGTCAAGGCGGACGCCTTATCCCGTCTCCATAATCCAAACGAGATTACGAAAGAGTCTGAATCCATTCTGCCTGAAAGACTGTTTGTAAGCCCCATCACCTGGTCTGAGGAAACCTTGCCCTCCTCCAATGTCTCCGCCAACACTCCGCCGGGTTGCCCACCAGGATTGACCTACCTTTCTCGGACTCGACGCATTCCTCTCATCCACACTTCTCACACGTCACTGGGCACTGGCCACCCGGGGGTCAATGAGACCCTCTCGCTGCTGAAAGAACGCTTCTGGTGGCCTAATATGGCAGCGGACGTCAGAAGGTACGTGAGAGGTTGCAAGGACTGCGCCATCTCGAAAAGCCCTCGTCATCTTCCATCTGGCAAACTACTTCCTCTGCCCGTTCCCAACAGACCCTGGTCACACCTAGGAGTTGATTTCATAACGGACTTACCTGCTTCTGATAACTGTACCTGCAGCCTAGTAATCATCGATAGATTCTCCAAGTCTTGTCGTCTACTTCCCCTGAAAGGACTCCCCACTGCCATTCAAACTGCCGAGCTGATGTTCAACCACATCTTTAGAGTTTATGGAATTCTAGAAGACATTGTGTCGGATAGGGGACCTCAGTTCATCTCCAGGGTATGGAAGGCGTTCTTCTCACTCCTAGGTGTGACCGTTAGCCTCTCCTCTGGTTACCATCCGCAGTCGAACGGGCAGACAGAACGGAAGATCCAAGAGATCGGACGTTTCCTCCGTACCTTCTGTCATGGCCACCAGGACTCTTGGAACCAGTTCCTGGGTTGGGCCGAGTACGCACAGAATTCTCTACGGCAACCTACCACTGGACTCACTCCCTTCCAGTGCGTGCTCGGCTACCAACCTCCATTGTTCCCCTGGACTGGGGAACCATCAGATGTGCCTGCAGTCGACTACTGGTTCCGAGAGAGCGAGAGGGTTTGGGACTCAGCACACCACCATCTACAACGGGCATTGCGCAGACGTAGGATGACAGCCGATCTTCGTCGCTCTGACACCCCTTCGTATCAACCAGGTCAGAAGGTTTGGCTGTCCACCAGGGACATCAGGTTACGTCTGCCTTGCCGAAAGCTGAGTCCCAGGTTCATTGGCCCCTTTACCATCGTGAAGCAGATCAACCCTGTCACGTATCAACTCCAATTACCACCACAGTACAGGATTCATCCTACCTTCCATGTCTCCTTATTGAAACCTCACTATCCTTCTGTTTCTGTTCCCTCAGAGTCTGGCGCAGCGGCGGAACCTCCCCTTCCACTTATCCTAGAAGACGGTGCTACCTACCAGGTTCATGAGATCTTGGACTCCCGGCGTCGTGGTGGTCTTCTAGAATATCTCGTGGATTGGGAGGGCTACGGTCCCGAGGAACGTTCATGGGTACCCAGAAATGATATACTTGATCCCAACCTGCTTGATCAGTTCCATGCCACTCATCCGGAAAGACCCGCACCTCGGGGAAGAGGCCGACCGCCACGACGTCGGGGTCCTCGGCCCTCAGGAGCGGGCCGTGGAGGGGGGGGTAATGTTACAATCACGCCAGACTCCACCCTCACTCAATCACGACGCACCTCCTCTCCCGAATACTGATCACACACACCTGCTCATCATCAAGTCTTCAATCACCTCCAGCACTTAAACCCCGCTCTCACTCTCACTCATTGTCCGGTATCGTTTGCATCTAGACACTATCTCCTTGCTTACCTTCAGGACTCCACTGCTACTTACCTGTTCCGTCGATTCCTCTCCCAGCCTTCCAGTCTTCCTCGTGGGTCTTCGTCTCCTGTGTCCTCCTGAGTCTTCTCCGGGTCTGGTATCTCCTTCCGTTCCCCATCTGCAAGAAAATCAAACTGAGTCATTCAAGTCTACATCATCGGGACTAATTCAGATCCACTCACCTTCATCTGCACTGCCAAACTCTCTGCTGGTTGATTATAATAAATACTCTCTTTACCTTATCCGTGTGTCTGCCCTTCTGTGTTGTAACACTCAGTTACAATGAGGAACAATTAGTTCAAGCATTCATGACATCAAGACTAGACTATTGTAATTCTATTATGGGTGGTTGCCCAGCATGCTTAATAAACAAACTACCGCTGGTCCCAAACGCAGCAGCTCGAGTTCTTACCAGAACCAGGAAGTGTGACCATATTAGCCCGGTTCTGTCAACACTGCGTTAGCTCCCTATTAAACGTTGTATACATTTTTAAATATTGCTGATTACTTACAAAGCACTAAATAGGTTAGCTCCCCAGTACTTGAGCGAGCTCTTAACGCATTATAGTCCTTCACGTCTATTGCGATCTCAAAATACCGGCCAGTTGATAATACCTAGAATATCAAAATCGACTGCTGCCGGTAGATCCTTTTCCTACTTAGCCCCAAAACTTTGGAACAGTCTTCCTAACATTGTCCGGGAAGCAGACACACTCTGTCAGTTTAAATCTAGACTAAAAACACATCTCTTTGACCTAGCATACACATAACACATTATAAACTTCTATAATTCAATGTTAGGCTGCATAGATTAGGTCAGCCGGAACCGGGAACACTTCAGATAAATCCTGATGTACTCGTTATATCATAAGAAGAATGGCGTCTACGCTAATATTAGTCTCTCTGTTTATCCCGAGGTTTACCGCATTCCGTGGATCCAGGCCGTATCAAGAGCTGATGAAGGACCTGCGCCTGGACACGACGACAACACAGTCCTGAAGTGTCAACTAATCTCTCCCCTGTGAAGACCTCCTTCCTTTCCCTCTAACTCTGCACAGATAAAACATCAAAAATAATTACAGTTCACATGGACACATAGAAGCGATAAATAATTCTGTATTATACATTTTTAAGGCCAGACAAGTAATTTGTTGAGGTCAATTTCTAAAGAAAGACTACAGGCCTGCGCACATATTCAAACCTATAGATTAAACACGTAATATGCATGTGCACACCATCAGCATTTTTGAAGTTTGCACAGAGATAACTTTTTTTCTCCCCAAATTTTTCAAGGCTTGCACCTTGGAATCTATTTCAAGGTTTGCGTTCTCGAGCCACCAGGCACTGTTGTGCGGATGAGCGGGCCGGAGCACGTTAAGGGTTTTCTGTTAGAACGGTGTCATGTAAGCGGCCCCTAAGTTAATAACTAATGATCTTTGCAACGGAAGTGAATCAATCAAAACTAACTTTAGCTGGACAATAACTTTATTCTAGAGCTGCTGTGAAGCCAAAACAATCTCTGTTACTTTAATTTCCTATTATCCCTGTAAAGCTGCTTTGAAACAATCTATATTGTTAAAAGCGCTATATAAATGAAGGTGACTTGACTTATGGGTTTGAAACAACATGAGTGTGAGTAAATGACAATTTTCATATTGTGAACTAACCTATCTTTAACTGCTATCCTAACTAAAACACTTCAGCTACTACTATAAACTAATATGGAAACAAGTTTAACTAATCAGTAAGTAATATAAAATGTTGGACTAAGTTAGTTCCGAATTACCAATTAATTACTATTCACAACATTATCTTGTGTCTGAGACAAAATCAATCATCTTTTTTTACTCTGATTATAGTTATAAAATATAAATAAAATAAAACAAAATGTATAAAAATGTATAAAATAAAATAAAACAAAAAGCTGCTTTGAAACAATCTATATTGTTAAAAGCGCTATATAAATGAAGGTGACTTGACTTATGGGTTTGAAACAACATGAGTGTGAGTAAATGACAATTTTCATATTGTGAACTAACCTATCTTTAACTGCTATCCTAACTAAAACACTTCAGCTACTACTATAAACTAATATGGAAACAAGTTTAACTAATCAGTAAGTAATATAAAATTTTGGACTAAGTTAGTTCCAAATTACCAATTAATTACTATTCACAACATTATCTTGTGTCTGAGACTAAATCAATCATCTTTATTTACTCTGATTATAGTAATAAAATGCATCACTAATTATTCACGTGTTACCTAATCAATCTGGATGCATTACTAGTAATCTGAACCATTATTCAGAAGTGAAAAACATCTTCACATTAAAATAATGGTCCAGATCTTGAAGATTGTATCTTTTTTTCTTTTAAACACAGAATATGATCATAAAATGCATCATACTTACTCAAGTGTTACTCAAAAACCCTCCACAGACAGTAATACATGGTTAAATGACTCAATGAGTGATAATTTAAATAATAATGTGTTTAACAGGAGCCAATTGGTTATGCAATGTTGAAATCTTGAGCAAACACTTCTTAAAAGTGAAATGATTTCTGTAAATCCAGTAATCAAATGCTGTGTGGGTCTCAGTTTTCAGTGATCGTCTCATGACTAGTGGCTGGTATGTGTGTGTGAAATTCCACAAACCTGGAAAACCATATAAACATATATTAGCAGTAGGGTTTTTTTTTAAAGGAACTTTTAATAGATAAACTAGTAGTATGGACAATCAATGAATTATGAATAACTTACTGCCATTGTGAAAATAACATGTCATCCATACAAAAAGTAACTGTAGAACGAATACGAGTATTTTAAAACGTAATATATTCTACTAACAAGAACTTAATTTTTGGAATCTGATTACATAATCCTTACATTTAATGAGTTACTACACAGCACTATGTATAAAGCGCTAGGCTATAGAATTAAGGGACTTGACTATTATACTACCTCATACTGATAACTTGTATAATATTTATTTACTCTGTACTGTTTGTAATACTGTTCATGTTAACATACTTACTTGCTCTTTGTCAGTTTAATTGTAGACCCCAAATTCCAACATGCATTCAAAAATTCCTCCCTAAATCCTTGATCTTGGACATCTGTCCATCTCCAACACACCCATCCATTTCTGTACCCAACCCGAATACTTTGAGCGCCACCTAGCGTAATTTAGTTGAATGATTGAATAACTGATGACAGGACCAGGCAAAATCCCAGTAAAAGTACATAACACATAACACATAAATTTCACATGTGTTCCACATGTGATCACAATAGTGGCTTTTGACATGTGGATCACGTTAACACATCACAAATACAGCTTCACTGCTGTTACGTGTACCCTGGTGTTTTGTATGTGTAATGTATTGTTCTCATTTCCTGTCCAGTAATGGTTGAAGTACCTTGTAGTTTTCCTTGTCAATAAGTTAGTTGACATACATTTGCAAAGTTAGTTAGTAGAATGTCTAAAGAAAGTGTAACCCAAGACTATTATTTTGAAGTTATGAATCATGCTTACTTTAAGTTTTAAAAGATCATCATGACATTTAATTCACATTTATTTTAATGACATATAAAAAATTGTAGAGTTTATATATATATATATATATATATATATATATATATATATATATATATATATATATGTGTATATACAATGTTAGTTTCACTTCCTGTCTCCTGAGATAACTTCATCTGATTGATTTTTGAAGGCAGCATAGATGTATCCTTTGCTGCCTTTGATATCCCACAATCCTGTGCTTTCCATTCTGTGACAGTTGAGCTAGAAAAATAAAGATGGCGTCTAAAAGTTGTGGCTGGTCGTCAGTTTGTGTGTTAACATACATTTTTTAACAACGTTTTCTATGTCATTTCTAGCGAGAAATTACTATTGTAGTTATTAAATATTCACTTAGTTTTCACCAAAGCTCTATATTCTGCTGTAGATCATTAAACCGTTAAACATTGCCTCAGAAGTCTGTCCGAAGTCAGTTTTGTGAGGTCTCTTCCTGCACAAACGCTGACTGCAAAGTCATTGCCTGATAGGGCAGCGAGGCAACAAGTCAGCTGCCTAAGTTTTTGTATGCAGCCCATGATTAGTATGATAATGTCATCTTGGATGTGTCATTTGATCTCGAATGTAATAAGCGGCGTACAAAAAACGGACCCCAGGTCTTGCTTTGAGCGAACAGGAGGAATTTGGGCGGCAAGTTTGTCTTTGTAATCAGAGATTAAATCATTGATTCGTGACTGTAGCCATATGATTCATCATTAACATCACAATGTTTTGTATAGGCAGAGAGAATGTTGGAAATGCTATAAGTTACATGTGTCATTACCAAATTTACATAATGTAATAGTGTAAAATAATATTTACCTTTCAGATTTCACTTCTAAAATATTCGGTCTGTTTAAAAAATACAAACTATAATTTTCGATCGATTTTATTTCGCTTTACAAATTCAGTGGTTCAAATTCAACAGAAAATTCAACATTTCACATCAGGGAACTGCAGTAGATTACGCTAATAATCTCCATCTGTAGTAAGTCTGTCTCACCAGTTAGTTTTACATCCTCAATCAATGACACATTCAGTGACAGTGTGCTGACACAAAAGACTCAAAAGCTGCGTTTATGTTTAATTCAGTATCTTCATGGTTACTTCTGTGTACATGTGAACATGTACACATGTACATGTCCCCCCCCCCCCCCCCCCATAGATTATAAGATTAACATAGCAAAATGGACTAATACTGTGATATAAAAGGCCAAACTCGCACCTTATTGTGGATGTAGGCTATACTAAATAGGCTACAGGCAAGCAGATGTACTCTGAATATTAACGTGAAATTTTCAAAAATGAACATTTAATTTGAAATTAAAATGTATTCCCAATGAAATAATGGCATAAAGTTGACTTGACACTGAATGTTCGATATTTTCAAATTAAGGGACCATCTCTAAAGTTACGACATTGGTATACACATTTCTAACTTCAATAGTTATACTATATATATATATATATATGCAGTCGACTCACCTATGTTCCTCGACAGTTTCCAACATCCTTCCACCACCCAGTCTCTTCACACATGCCTGGATATTTTCCTAGCCAGAAATATGAGGGGAGTACTCTGGGTTCGGGCCAAAATACAGAGCCTGGAGCCCTCTCCTCGGACAGCACGCCAAATACGCATACTACTTTAGTCTATCTAATTATTTGTAAGTGTGAACTCGTGAAGTAACAGTCCATGAACAATTGTGTGGATTGGTGAAGTTGTCAGTCAAGTCAAGTCACCTTCATTTATATAGCGCTTTTAACAATATAGATTGTTTCAAAGCAGCTTTACATGGATAATAGGAAATTAAAGTAACAGAGATTGTTTTGGCTTTACAGCAGCTCTAGAATAAAGTTATTGTCCAGCTAAAGTTAGTTTTGATTGATTCACTTCCGTTGCAAAGATCATTAGTTATTAACTTAGGGGCCGCTTACATGACACCGTTCTAATAGAAAACCCTTAACGCGCTCCGGCCCGCTCATTCGCACAACAACAGTGCCTGGTGGCTCGAGAACACAAACTTTGAAATACGTTCCAAGGTGCAAGCCTTGAAAACATTTTAAGAAAAAGTTATCTGCGTAAACTTTAAAAAACGTGAATCTGTGAGAACGCTGATGGAGTGCACATGCATATTACGTGTTTAGTATATAGGTATGCGTGTTTGAATATATATGTGCGCAGGCATCAACAAAACCTCAACAAATTACTTGTCTGACCTTAAAAATGTATAATACATAATTATTTATCACTTCCATGTGTCCATGTGAACCGGAATTATCCCGACAACGTTTTATCTGTGCAGAGTTAAAGGGAAGGGAAGGAGGTCTTCACAGGGGAGAGACTAGTTGACACTTCAGGACTGCATTGTCGTCGTGTCCAGGCGCAGGTCCTTCATCAGATGTGGATACAGCCTGGATCTGGCAGACTGCGGTAAACCTCGGGATAAACAGAGAGACTAATATTAGCGTAGACGCCATTCTTCTTATGATGTAACGAATACATAAGGATTTATGGGAAGTGTTCCCGGTTCCGGCTGACCTAATCTACAATGCAGCCTAACATTGAATTATAGAAGTCTATAATGTGTTATGTGTATGCTAGGTCAAAGAGATGTGTTTTTAGTCTAGCTTTGAACTTACAGAGTGTGTCTGCTTCCCGGACAATGTTAGGAAGACTGTTCCAAAGTTTTGGTACTAAATAGGAAAAGGATCTACTGCCAGCAGTCAATTTTGATATTCTAGGTATTATCAACAGGCCAGAATTTTGAGATCGCAATGGAAGTGAAGGACTATAATGTGTTAAGAGCTCGCTCAAGTACTGGGGAGCTAAACCATTTAGTGTTTTGTAAGTAATCAGCAATATTTTAAAATGTATACAATGTTTAATAGGGAGCCAATGAAGTGTTGACAGAACCGGGCTAATATGGTCATACATCCTGGTTCTGGTAAGAACTCGAGCTGCTGCGTTTTGGACCAGCTGTAGTTTGTTTATTGTGCAGGGCAATCACCCATAAGAGCATTACAATAATCTAGCCTTGATGTCATGAACGCATGAACTAATTGTTCCGCATTTGTCATTGAGAGCATATGACGTAATTTAGATATATTTATATACACACCCAGGTTCCTAACCAACAACAAAGACTTGACATAGGCCGGGAGCCAGGTCCACTCCTCAGGATGTTTTTGCTACCTTTTTTTCACTATTATTTCCTATTATCTTATACCTTGGGCCATCACAAGTTGATAATAACCAAACCCAACTCGGCCCCGTTTGGTCTCAGGGGCCAAAAAACACCCTTTTTGGGAAAAGCTTTTGGCGGAATTATGTAATTGTGAATATAAAGGTACTACAGCTACATAAATGGCCATATAACCCTAAAATTTTGCATGGTGTATCCTGACACATAGGGGAAACTAGAAGAAAAAGATTCTGGGCATTGCTGCCTTTTTTCTGTCAAATATCACCCTCAACATACCCCGAAAGACTAAAAAATGGCTGTCCGCCTGACAAATTGTCATCAAAAGTGATCATTTTCAAGCATTTTATTATATATATCACTGCCTCAAATGTACATGAAAAACTTCCCAAGTTTATAAGCTTCAATTTAAGTCCAAGATGACCTTTCTATCTAGAGGATTATAGCTGGTATAACCAAAGTTCTCCACTGTACCTCAAATTGGAGAAAACAGTACTTTCAAGCATTACCATTCCTTATGGGTTCCATAAGTCCACAAAGTCCTCGCAACACAAGGAATAAAGATGACTCTAGTGTGTAGTCTGTTATCAAAAAACCAACCTTCAATAGAGTAAACGTTAGTAACCTTCTGTACAGGTAAACATTCTTTACAGCCAAATTGCGAAACTAAAATACAGCTCAAACATAAAATAGAAAACATTTATTTGGTTCTTAGATCTTGTTGCTGCTTATCCATGCTGTACTTCGACGACTGGTCATGTTAGTGTGTTGTATTAGTGTAGAATATAAACTCTTAATCATCATTTTCCTCATCTTCATCTATATTTGTATGGATTTCATCAGTTTTTGGAGCCAAGCACTTCGATGTTTTCTACATACCTTCAAGGAGATTGTGAAACTGAGCAAGCTTCTTCTTCTTCGGACCTCTCCACACTGGTGCGGGTGACAGCACAGCAGCGCGAGCTGTCTTTTTTCTCTCTCTTTCTTTTCTTTTTGCTTTTGTTTTGACTTGAGCAAACAAAAGCTGTTCTCACAGCTGTTAAGGTGCGCTTGAGAGCACTCAAAGGCAACATGGTCGAGAACTTTGCCCAGCAGAAACTGGCTGAAAAGCAGACTGAGACCATCAAGCACATCCTGCCGCGGCGGTCAGCTGCTGCCTCCACCCCATTGCCCGCAGCCCCTCAGTCTGCTCGTCGCCGGGGCGGCCTTCTGTGTCTGCCCTCGCTCCCGCGCCGCAGCAGCAGTCTCCACCTAAGCGGAGCCAAGGAGCCAGTCGCAGGCAGGCCCCCCCCCACCTGTCCAGGCCTCTGCCAAGCAGGGCGGTAAAGCCAAGAGCAAGCAGCCCTAGGACGGGCGACCCGGAGATGGATCGGGCCATTCACTCCACTACAGTGAGAGCAGCCGATGCCCATGTCTTGCGAGCAGAGATCGCAGTCCTACTAGGACGCGATAGAGCCAGTCCCTCCAGCCAATATGAGGTCAGGGCACTACAGTCCCTACTTTATTGTACCCAAGAAATGTGGAGGGTTCAAAATGCTCATGCAGAAACACATTTTCGAATGTATCCGTCACCAAGATTGGGTTGCAGCGATCGACCTGAAGGACGCATACTTTCATGTCTTGATTCTTCCTCGACACAGGCCATTTCTGCACTTTGCGTTCGAGGGTCGAGCATATCAGTACAAGGTCCTGCCCTTCGGGCTGTCCCTATCTCCCCGTGTCTTCACAAAAGTCACGGAGGGGACCCTTGTTTCCATGAGAGAACAGGGCGTGCACATCCTGAACTATTTCGACGACTGACTCATATTAGCACACTCTCGAGATCAGTTATGCGAACACAGGGACCTCGTGCTCAGGCACCACAGCCAGTTGCGTCTTCCGGCCAACTGGGAGAAGAGCAAACTCGCCCCCATGCAGAGGATCTCTTTTCTCGGTATGGAGTTGGATTCGGTTGCACAGACAGCACGCCTCACAGAGCAAACGCGCTCAGTCGGTGCTGAACTGCTTGAACACCTTCAAAGGTAGGACCCTGTGCAAAGTCAGGGAGGACGAGGAGCAGGTCCTTCTGGTGGCCCCCTATTGGCCCACCCGGACCTGGTTCCCAGAAATCATGCTCCTCGTGACAGTCCCTCCCATTCCTCTGAGGAAGGATCTTCTGACTCAGAGACAGGGCACCCTATGGCACCCGCGTCCGGACCTCTGGAAACTCAATCTCTGGTTCTAGGTGACTTACCCCCAGAGGTACTTAACACCATCACTTCTGCACGGGCGCCGTCCATGAGACGTGTGCCTTGAAGTGGAACCTGTTCGTCAAGTGGTTTTCTTCTCGCCGAGAGGACCCCCGAAGATGTTCAATAGGGTCCGTGCTTTCCTTTTTGCAGCAAGGGTTGGAGCGTAGGCTGTCTCTATCCACCCTCAAAGTACATGCTGCTGCCATTTCAGCTTATCACGACCACATAGATGGCAAATCAGTTGCCATCTATGTGCCATCTATGGATAGCATGAACTGGTCGTCAGGTTCCTTAGGGGGGCGAGAAGGTTAAACCCTCCTCGTCCCCCCTCCATACCCTCTTGGGACCTTTCCCTGGTGCTTCAAGCTCTTCAGGATGCTCCCTTTGAGCCTTTGAAGTCAGCAGACTTAAAGCTTCTCTCTTTGAAGATTTTGCTGCTGATTGCACTGGCCTCTATCAAGAGGGTAGGGGGCCTGCAAGCATTTCGTCGGTCGACAAATCGCGCCTAGAGTTTGGGCCGGGTGGCAACCATGTTGTACTATGTGGCCAAGGTTCCTACCACTCCCTTCAGAGATCAGGTGTTAGGCTGGGTTCCATATGTGTATACTTCCATGGCTGCTTCTAATCGAAGCCCCGTGTCTTTCCCTTGGGCTAAGTTACCCAATATTCATATGCAGTACAACCTTCGGGCTAGTCCATATGTATTTTTCCACATAACTCCCTTGAAGAAAGTGACTTCCGCAGCGTTCCCCTTCCATAGAATGGGCACGCTTTCCCAGTGTTATCCAATAACCTCACTGTATGGGTTATCATGGAACAACAGTGATGGATACGCTCTGTGTAAGCCCTTTCCTGTCGTCCGTCCAGGCAAGAAGGGGTACAGGCTTGCACCGGGCGCTGGATGGGGTGCAGCAGCTGTGGCGCTTTGGTAGGGATTCCTATCAGTCGGTCAAGACATACGTCGAGAGTGACCGACCGATAAGGGAACGTCTTGGTTACATATGGTAACCCTCGTTCCCTGAGGGAGGGAACGGAGACGTACATCCCATCATCACATCTGCTGCTGGCCACGGGGGCGGCCAGCCTACCAGGCTTGGCTCCTCAGCAAAAAAGGAGCTCACCTCGCAACTTCTGCTCATTATATACCTGCGCTGCGAGGCTTAACAGTTGATGCAAATGACTGCATGCCAATGTGTATTGGCTCATTTTAGTTTTACTCGAAGTAGATTGGCCTCTCTAGCGAGATTCCTATCAGTCGGTCACGACGTACGTCTCCGTTCCCTCCCTCAGGGAACGAGGGTTACCATATGTAACCGAGACGTTTCACCATTTGGTTGTAAACAATGTTTACCTGTACAGAAGGTTACTAACGTTTACTCTATTGAAGGTTGGCTTTTTGATAACAGACAGCACACTAGGGTCATCTTTATTCCTTGTGTTGTGAGGACTTTGTGGACTTTAATAAATCTCACATTTGGCTAATTGATTTTGTGTGAATGTACCCTATGTTGCACCCTGACCCCAGTCCACCTAGGGCAGGGCTATTCAATTGGCAGCCTGTGGGCCACATACGGCCCGCCAATCATCTCTATCTGTCCCAAAGGCACTCCAACCTCCCTCCGCCTCTTTTCCTGGCGGTGTGGCTACATTTGGTTAGATATGCGAGTGGCCGTAGTGGCGCGTGCAGCTGTACGTCTATACGCACTGTGCATACCATGAACGCTCCGACTAACCTGAGAAACGTTTTCAGTCCGAATATTTCAGCAGTTGTTATGTGTGTCCCATATTTCTGTCGACTGAACCAGCGATACCAATCATTTGTGAATGGTGCAAATCTTTTGTTCGATCTTTGGTTCAATTATTTCCTTTCCATGAATTGGCTAAATGCGCTTGCATTATGGTCTGAAACGATTCAGATTCGTTCGGACCGCTCTGTCACTGAATCATCTGAAGCTGTTTCTCGGTCAGTAACAACAAATATAGAACAAATAGCGCTGTTTTTAGTTTAGTTTCAGTTCAACTCGCAGTTTAGTTTACTTTGAACTACGCAGCACCGCCCAGTGGATAACGGAACGCAAGCTTAAGGGAGTTGCGTTTACTCCCGGTTCAGGGGCCTCATTTATAAACGTTGCGTACGCACAAAAGAAGGCGTACGCTGCTCTCTACACAATAATCGGTATTAATAAAAAGCAAACTTGACGGGAAAATGTGCGGTCCTTCACGCAAACTCTGACCCAGGCGTACGCACAAAAACGGGTGAAATGAGAAATGGCGACACCATCGGCAAATGGAAGAAACATGTGAAAGTGTGTGAAAATGTAGACCGTTGTGTAAAAGAAATGGCAATACTGGTTCTCATAAATAACATGAAGACTTCACAAAGCAAGTTTAACAATTAACAGCCTACACGAACACCCGTTTGATCGATCTGCAGTGTAAAACAAACAAAATCAAACGAAGATTACAACAGAAATGCAAATTAACACATATTTGCAAAAAGATATAAATATGTTCTGCAATAATATTAGCATGTTATGCAATTCATCCTCATAACACATCTGTAGCTTGTCAGATGCAATCAAATGGATGGTAATAAAATGCCATGATGCCATCACAATGCGTAATGACGCACAATGGCTGATCATGCGCTTCACGCTTGCGCGTGAGTGAAGTTACGTTTCTTGGTTTTCCTCTCTGTGTTTGCCATGATTTCGCAATCGATGAATATTAACTTGTGGGCGTTTCACGGACTATTTATGGGCAACTATGGGCGTGACATGAAGCCGCAAAAGCTGCGCTACATTTAGAATTGATTGTGATTTATTAAGGGAAAACTGCGTAGAATGTGCGTGCGCACAGTTTTATAAATCCGAATATTTCTGTGTGTACGCACGTCCTATGTTTCAGAAATGTGGAATATTTACACTGAATACTAACTTGTAGTCATTTAGGCCTATATTGCAGTAGATTAATTAGGTTGGTAGAGGAATATACAATTCATTTTGTGTATAGTTTTTACCTGTGTTTAGGCATTTTGTTATACAGTGGTACTAAGTGAGTAACCATGGTTTTACCTGTGGTTATCAAGTCTCACTGTTAGAATATTTTCATTTAAGCCTATAATAATTATAAATAAAATTATTCTTACCAATAGCTATGATCTTGTATAATTCATATTTTTGTACATAGCTGTAAATAAGTTATTTATTAAATACTCATAAATCTGCATACTGTTGGGTACCACATTTCCAAGTAAATACAATACTTTTTTTAGGTTTACTTTAGCTTATTTATTGATACTGTTATGTTTCAATAAGTCATAAATAATGTTTCAATAAATAAGCTAAACCCACCGGCCCTCCTCAACATTTCGATTTAATAATCCGGCCCTTGAATGAAGCAAATTGAATAGCCCTGACCTAGGGGCATAACATTGCTCACTTTTCATGCAATTCATTTCATATAGTATAGCTCATAAGTCAAGTCTCAACTCTTGTTTAAGACATTGTTCATATGTAAAAAATATGCTTAATCCAATATGGAATGGTAATGCTTGAAATTTCTGTTTTCTCCGATTTGAGGTACAGTGGAGAACTTTGGTTATACCAGCTATAATCCTCTAGATAGAAAGGTCATCTTGGACTTAAATTGAAGCTTATAAACTTGGGAAGTTTTTCATGTACATTTGAGGCAGTGATATATATAATAAAATGCTTGAAAATGATCACTTTTGATGACAATTTGTCAGGCGGACAGCCATTTTTTAGTCTTTTGGGGTATGTTGAGGGTGATATTTGACAGAAAAAAGGCAGAAATGCCCAGAATCTTTTTTCTGCTAGTTTCCCCTATGTGTCAGGATACACCATGCAACATTTTAGGGTTATATGGCCATTTATGTAGCTGCAGTACCTTTATATTCACAATTACATTATTCCGCCAAAAGCTTTTCCCCAAAAAGGGTGTTTTTTGGCCCCTGAGACCAAACGGGGCCGAGTTGGGGGTGGTCATTATCAACTTGTGATGGCCCAAGGTATAAGATAATAGGAAATAATAGTGAAAAAAGGTAGCAAAAAACATCCTGAGGAGTGGACCTGGCTCCCGGCCTAACAGAGCAGCCATCAAGTGTTAGACAGACGGCAACTGCACGAACCTATGGCGAGGTGGCTAAGACGTGCGAACCAATCAGGTCGTTTCGCACCAAGGCACGTCAGAGCCCGCCAGAATGGGCGTGGCTTATGGCTATATTAGCCCCCTTTTTCGCCATAAAATAGGGGTTATGCGGAGCGCCCAGCATTCGAACCGGAAAACAGATCTAAGCATTTCCGCTTTTCACTTCCGTACACATTATTTCTGATCAAACTTCAGTGTATTTGTTTTAATTAAAATGTCACAAATGTTGAAATATCAGAAAAGGGAACATCCGAACAGCAGTTTTTGTTGTGTGCTGATCTGCTCTGTGTCGAGGGAGGGAGCCCCGAGGGAGCCCGCCGAACGGCGGGGGAGAGGGACCGAGCACACCCGGCCACACCGAGACCTCGGACAAGAACGGGAAGGGGCGCCACGGTTCAATAATACATAATTGAAGGTTTGACCAGCATAAACACACAGGACATCGTAGTAATTATACTGTTGGTACTACAACCCCATAGCTAAAATGCAGTCTTCATTTGATTGTTTTAATCGTCTGTGAGCAAAAATAAAAGGCTAAACTACTGGGTAACCCTTCCTTTTACAGTCCCCTAATTACTAGGTATTTACCTGGTAAATATATGGTAAGTTATAGTTGGTTATTGGTAATTACCACAGGTAACAAGAATGTAAATGCAGAGAAACTACAAACTAATTACTAGGTATTTACCGGGTAAATATATGGTAAGTTATAGTTGGTTATTGGTATATACCACAGGTAACAAGTATGTAAATGCAGAGAAACTACAAACTAATTACTAAGTATTTACCTGGTAAGCATATGGTAAATTATAGTATTTTAGTGTTACTTAAGGTGATTAGTATGCAATTACAGATAAACTACCAGGGAAAAAAACACCACTGTTAAATATCAACTCAACAAAGTACTGTGTACTTGTTACCTGTTTAGGTTGGTAATAACTCAGATTTAATTGTGTACTTCCTCAGAATGTAGGCAGCCAATTTTTAGAAACACCTCCAGTATTACCCATCAATTCAAGTTAGATTTGTAGTTATCCTAGGGTTATGTTGGTAACAGTCCATGTTTATTTATTACTATCTTGAAATTAAGACGGTAGTTTCCAATAAATTACCTTGTCTTACGTAGTTGTTGTTCATTGCTACACCCATTTATAGAGGGTTTATCAAATAATTTACCTTACACTTACCTGGTAACTACCCCGCAGGAACAGTTTTCCCTAATGTCATGGCACATCTTAAATACTGGGTATGTTCTTGCAGATGTTTTTACAATTTACTCAGTAAGTAAAGTGCAACTGTACTGTAAAATGAAGCCTTGTTTATTTCCATGGTATTACCGGAATTGTACCATATAACCTGATCATTCCTTTTTCCATATAGTCACAATTTTTTACCTCGTATGTCCTGCAACGTTACCAAGGAAAACATGACAATTTACTCAGTAAGTAAAGTGCAACTGTACTGTAAAATGAAGCCTTGTTTATTTCCATGGTATTACCGGAATTGTACCATATAACCTGATCATTCCTTTTTCCATATAGTCACAATTTTTTACCTTGTATGTCCTGCAACGTTACCAAGGAAAACATGACAATTTACTCGGTAAGTAAAGTGTAACTGTACTGTAAAAGGAAGCCTTGTTTATTTCCATGGTATTACCGGAATTGTACCATATAACCTGATCATTCCCTTTTCCATATAGTCACAATTTTTTACCTCGTATGTCCTGCAACGTTACCAAGGAAAGCATGACAATTTAGTCGGTAAGTAAAGTGAAACTGTACTGTAAAAGGAAGCCTTGTTTATTTCCATGGTATTACCGGAATTGTACCATATAACTGTTACAACACAGAAGGGCAGACACACGGATAAGGTAAAGAGAGTATTTATTATAATCAACCAGCAGAGAGTTTGGCAGTGCAGATGAAGGTGAGTGGATCTGAATTAGTCCCGATGATGTAGACTTGAATGACTCAGTTTGATTTTCTTGCAGATGGGGAACGGAAGGAGATACCAGACCCGGAGAAGACTCAGGAGGACACAGGAGACGAAGACCCACGAGGAAGGCTGGGAGAGGAATCGACAGAACAGGTAAGTAGCAGTGGAGTCCTGAAGGTAAGCAAGGAGATAGTGTCTAGATGCAAACGATACCGGACAATGAGTGAGAGTGAGAGCGGGGTTTAAGTGCTGGAGGTGATTGAAGACTTGATGATGAGCAGGTGTGTGTGATCAGTATTCGGGAGAGGAGGTGCGTCGTGATTGAGTGAGGGTGGAGTCTGGCGTGATTGTAACAACCTGATCATTCCTTTTTCCATAGTCACAATTTTTTACCTCGTATGTCCTACAACGTTACCAAGGAAAGCATGACAATTTACTCCGTAAGTAAAGTGTAACTGTACTGTAAAAGGAAGCCTTGTTTATTTCCATGGTATTACCGGAATTGTACCATATAACCTGATCATTCCCCAGTCAGCAAATTTCCTTTGGCAAAGATGTGGGCCAGATAAACAGCTGAGCTGTGGCCCAGATTAGTTTGTGTTTGCCGGCCCAGATATGGCCCACATCTCCTTTGCCAGAACTGAACCAAAGGACTGCCATAACTCCACCAAGCATGAGCCAAATACTACAATTTCATGTGGCCCATATGTGAGCCTGGTATGCAACTTTAGTATGGTTGAGTTCTGTTAAAATCTAACGGCCCTTATGTGGCCCACATGCAGCTGACAGTATTTAAAGTCTTATTAACTCACAGGTAAATTAAACACTCAACAACAAATGCACTCAAAACAATTTATTTTGACAAGCATTTAAATAATTACAGCTAAAGTGTTGTACTTAATTACAGTAGTATTCAGTTGAAAACATTTCATAAAAATAAATATAATTACAGCAAAAGTTGAATAATAATTACAGTAGTATTCAGTTGAAAACATTTAAGAATACATAGAATTACAGCTACTCAGTTGTACTTATTTTAAGTAGAATTCAGTTGAAAACATTGAATACAAATTAATAATATAAATAGCATTCAAAGTTATTTTTTTACACCAAAGTTCAAAACACTCGATCAAAGCGTGTATTAATGTTATGTTCAATTAGTCTAATGAGAGTAATACAAATAAATCACAGTAACTTGGTAAAGAGACTTTTAAAGAGAAATTGAGAAAGTTAAAGCAAACTTGAAAGGTAAAGAGTTGAGAAGTGTGTTGATGTGCAGAGAAGTCTCCAATGAGGGTCGGCAATGTGTTGACCTTTTCCAGTAAGGGGATTCTGCCTGACTGCACCTGCAATAAAGAAGAATTTAAATAATGTTAGCAGCAATACAACCTGGAAGCTAGAGCTGCAGGAGAATGAAAAAAAAAAAATCATTAATGTAAATTTCCTTTAATATTTTAATTGCAATTATTAACAAATTAAACACCTCTGAATTACCACTGTATGAAAGTTTTTTTCCCAGTAAATTTTCAAAAGGAATTGCAAATTGTATTTTTCAATATGTGGGCCAGAATTATACCATAATTCCTTATGACAAATTATTTAGATTTTTAGAATACTTTTGCACCAACCGGTTAAAATTTACAGCACTGCATGTATTCTGCTTTTTTTTTTTTTTTAAAGACATGCACACTCTAATGTAAAAACACACCAACACAGATAGCATTATTGTCATGTTTTAGTCCAAAGACAGAGTCTACAAAAATAAGTGTTTTTACTAACACAAAATAAACTCAAGATAATCCGCAATGATGCGAGACAATTTGGAAGCAGAAACACACAAACAATAATGGGCCGAGTACTGATTGCAAGGAGGATCATAAAGGGTTAGTTCGCCCAAAAATGAAAATTCTGTCTGTAATTACCCTCAAGTTTTTCCAACTTCTGTGTTGTACGTCAGAGCGTAGACTCACTATTGCCCATCACTGGTCATGTGTGGGATGCTGGCCAATCGTGAGCCTACGTTCTGACGTACAACACAGAAGCGCTGCGCTGTTACACTACGTGAACTCACTATGAAGAGTTGAATAAAGTGAAGAGTTGAATAAAGTTGTTATTTTTGCTTGTTTTGCGCATAAAAGGTATTCTCAACACTTGATAAACTTAAGGTTGAGCCACTGTATTCTTGGACTATTTTAACAATGTCTTTACTAACTTTTTGGGCTGGCAAGTTTCAATAACAGAGAAGCCTATGGAGAAGTGATCAGCTCTCAGATTTCATCATAAATATCTTAATTTGTGTTCCGAAGATGAACGAAGGTCTTACGGGGGTGGAACAACATGGGTGAGTAATTACTGACAGAAGTTTCATTTTTGGGTGAACTAACCCTTTAAATACACAGTGATAATGAACTAAATACAGATAGTTGTAGGCATGCACTGGTATGAGACTTTGACAGAATGATAATCTTATATTGTGATTACAGCTTTAAAATGTATGATTGAAACGATATGATTCGCAATATATAAAAAATAACTTTCTTTAAAAACAAAACATAAAACTTCTAAATAAAAAAATGCAGTCACTTAAGTGAGCCACGGATGTGATCAGGTAATGACAAAAAAAGAGGGAAAACCAGAATAGCTAACCCCATCCCCGTAATTATTATTAATATTTTAATTACTTTTGCAATTATATACTGTAATTATTGTACTATAAATAATTGTTATTTATTTATAATGCATTCATAATAATAACAACATTACAATAATATTTTGATTGCTTCTGATAAACAATAATACACTTCATCCTTACGCATCGCTTTCTGTGAGGACTTTTACATGCTTTTCCCAAATCACTGAAGTGACCTCAACGTCCATGTTAGCAGTAGCATTCGCCGTCAGGCAAGTGTTATTTAAATAAACTCCCGATGTTTACAAACTTTCCAATGCCTCGTTTTATGAGTACAGAACCTATTTGTACTACTGTAGAAGTTTGGTACCATTCTGGGCATTATTAGTGGGGTAATTTACGAGATAAACCTGGAGCCGTTAGCGCCTGCACTAAGTCATATGGCATGAATTTGTGACTATTACTATTACTGAGATAACAGAAATAAAAATACAATGTTCTGTAAAGCGGTTTTGAAAAGTTGTGTATTGTGCAAAGTGCAATACAAATAAAAGTGACTTCTAAAAAAGGTCTCACCAATGACAACTTCCTTTACGACCAGGCGTTGGACACCAATCTTCCCACTGACTTCTCTCCAATTCATAAGGTGCCACAGCAGTTGTAAAAGTGCCTTTCAGCACTCTCCACACGGTGTTATCCAGGTCACAGCCACCAACCAGACCCAGATAGGTAATCTGATAGGGATAAAAACAAACATTGTGTAAGTGGTTGAAATATGCATTTAAATAGACCACCCTAAAATGAAAGTGCTTTTATATTCAAAAATGAACTATAAACTATTACTTACTCCATCTGAAGCCATATTTTCTAGGTTTTTAATATGGAAATTATTGTCATTGCCCCACCCATACCGCACATTAGGGCTGGGCGGTATGACAGTATACCATAGCATGGTATATAATCTCTATCGTTAGAAATCAGAGTAATTATAAAAATGTCCTGCCTCTTCCAAGCTTTATAATGGCAGTGAATGGCCATTCATTAATTGATAGTTAACAGAAATACAGCAATTCATTGTTTGTTCATGTTAGTTCACAGTGCATACTAAAGTTAACAAGTACAATTTTTTATTTAGTAAATGTTGAAATTAACATTAACACATTAATATATGCTGTAGAAGTGCAGTTCATTATTAGTTCATGTTAACAAGGTATTTTAATCAGGTATTGTATCGAAAGTCATAATTTTGGTATTGTGACTTGACACTAATAGCCTAACGTTACAACTTTAATTTTAAAGAGGGAAAAGTCATGAGAAAAAGTCTTGGTTGAATATCATTTCAGAGTTAAATAAAGATACATACAATAATGCACACGTTTGAATGTGTTTATTCTTGGCATTTTTATATTATTATGATTAGTTGAATGATTGTGAACACAAATTAGGATTTAGGTTTTTTGATAAACAGTAACACTGACATTGGAACGCGTCGCCTTAATTCACAAATAGGCTACTACACATGACAAACTATACTATTTTATATGTGTACGACAGTGTGCTGTTGATTTATAAACAAAAACATCTTAATTTAAAACAGCAAACCAGCGAACTGCTATAGCCTACATTAAACTTTATTGTAACGTTAAGTTATAGCAGTAAACTGAGGAAAATATTAGCTAGTTCAACCCCTTCCTCGATGAAACGAATAACTAAACGCATAATAACATGCAATATTGACACATAATGCTGCATATTTCAATTATATGACTTTAAAATGCCAAAACATCACTTACCTGAATACACAGTCGTGAGGAAAGCAGAGTAAATGGCGTCAGCTGCACAGCGACGCAGTCAAACTCGCGCCGTAGTCTCTCCACCAATAGGAGGGGAGATGCATAGCAACCTGAGGTGTGGAACGGCGGATGTTTGCCGCACTTGATTTCAGGATTCCTGTGTTTTTCCATGTATAAGCCAAATGTTTACCACAAGTAGGTGTTTCTCACTGTGTGCCATAGCTCAACCACATATGGTTCTCATGTGTTCGTTGTTATCTGGGCCATATACCTCAAAATCAGTTGTGAACCAAGAGAACATTTCCCGCAGATTTTAAAGTTATGGCAAAACATATATGGCTACAATTTGGCCCATATCTGTTCAGCCGTGCCACATCTAGGCCATATGTGCCAGATAATACCCACATTTGGCCCAAACGTAATTGCTATCTGGGTCCCTTTTCCATATAGTCACAATTTTTTACCTCGTATGTCCTGCAACGTTATCAAGGAAAACATGACAATTTACTCAGTAAGTAAAGTGCAACTGTACTGTAAAAGGAAGCCTTGTTTATTTCTATTGTATTACCAGACTCTTACCACATCCTTTGCTACTGCTTAAACATTTTTGAAATCACAAACTTTTACCATGTGTGTTCTGCAACTTAACTAAAACATTCCAGCCTGGTCTTATTAATACATAGTATTAATACGTAATTTTCAAAGATAGAAAACTACATAGGCTACAAAGAAAAAACAACATACGTGTAATCACAATAATTTATTTATTGCGAAAATGTCAAAACCGGTACCAAAAGTCGTTCACATGACGATGTGTTGCAGTCACAGTCCTCTCTCACAGTATATAATAGTTTTGAATGAGGTACAGAGCAGAATTTAAGTTATTAATCCATGAAAATGTTAATCCGGCTTCGCTCTGTGTGAAGGCACGCGTGCTTCTCCATTTCAAATGTAGTTTACCGACTGAAATACGACATGTCGCAATCTGTGACGAACATGGACGAACAGGCGAGAGCCAATGAGCGTTTGATATCACTGCCGTAAAACATGTCGTAACGCTTCTTGAGGGCGCAATTTTTGAATTTGAATTCATCACTTGACAGTTTGACAGTTACAGACTGCGCTGCTGTGAACGCCTGTGAAATGGAGATGAAGATCACTCACTGGATAAAGGGCTGAATTTGGATCTCTTTCTTGCAAACGTATGGATTCTAAAGATTTGGATTATATCAAGTATAATAAAATTGATTTCTTTTGTGAATTTATGTTGGGTTTTGGTGTATTATTGTTCTATTGGAGAAAACGCATTTTGTGTCACTGTAAATAAACTAAATATTAAAATGGTTAAACGATTAAATAAGGTATTTTTAAGGTTTTAAAGTGTATTCTTGTTTAACTGCATGTAGGCTAATCGTTTTTGTGCTGTTAATACGTAAACATTTTACATTTTAGTGGTGTAAATACGTCAGTATTATACGTTTCTGTGTATAAAACGTAAGTAAATGTACGTATGGTAGAATTACACTTTACTTAAAAATACACACGTATTCTCATGAGATCACGTTGAACATTCTCAGTAAGTAAAGTGAAACTGTACTGTAAAAGGAAGCCTTTTTATTTCCATGGAATTACTGGGATCTTACCCAATAATCTGTAATAGCTACAGTTACGTAGCTATTACAGATTATAGGGTAAGATCCCAGTAATTCCATGGAAATAAAAAGGCTTCCTTTTACAGTACAGTTTCACTTTACTTACTGAGTAAATTGTCATGTTTTCCTTGGTAACGTTGCAGGACATACAAGGTAAAAAATTGTGACTATATGGAAAAGGGAATGATCAGGTTATATGGTACAATTCCGGTAATACCATGGAAATAAACAAGGCTTCCTTTTACAGTACAGTTTCACTTTACTTACTGAGTAAATTGTCATGTTTTCCTTGGTAACGTTGCAGGACATACAAGGTAAAAAATTGTGACTATATGGAAAAGGGAATGATCAGGTTATATGGTACAATTCCGGTAATACCATGGAAATAAACAAGGCTTCCTTTTACAGTACAGTTTCACTTTACTTACTGAGTAAATTGTCATGTTTTCCTTGGTAACGTTGCAGGACATACGAGGTAAAAAATTGTGACTATATGGAAAAGGGAATGATCAGGTTATATGGTACAATTCCGGTAATACCATGGAAATAAACAAGGCTTCCTTTTACAGTACAGTTTCACTTTACTTACTGAGTAAATTGTCATGTTTTCCTTGGTAATGTTGCAGGACATACGAGGTAAAAAATTGTGACTATATGGAAAAGGGAATGATCAGGTTATATGGTACAATTCCGGTAATACCATGGAAATAAACAAGGCTTCATTTTACAGTACAGTTGCACTTTACTTACTGAGTAAATTGTAAAAACATCTGCAAGAACATACCCAGTATTTAAGATGTGCCATGACATTAGGGAAAACTGTTCCTGCGGGGTAGTGACCAGGTAAGTGTAAGGTAAATTATTTGATAAACCCTCTATAAATGGGTGTAGCAATGAACAACAACTACGTAAGACAAGGTAATTTATTGGAAACTACCGTCTTAATTTCAAGATAGTAATAAATAAACATGGACTGTTACGAACATAACCCTAGGATAACTACACACCTAACTTGAATTGATGGGTAATACTGGAAGTGTTTCTAAAAAATGGCTGCCTACATTCTGAGGAAGTGCACAATTAAATCTGAGTTATTACCAACCTAAACAGGTAACAAGTACACAGTACTTTGTTGAGTTGATATTTAACAGTGGTGTTTTTTTCCCTGGTAGTTTATCTGTAATTGCATACTAATCACCTTAAGTAATTACACACTAAAATACTATAATTTACCATATGCTTACCAGGTAAATACTTAGTAATTAGTTTGTAGTTTCTCTGCATTTACATACTTGTTACCTGTGGTAATTACCAATAACCAACTATAACTTATCATATATTTACCCGGTAAATACCTAGTAATTAGTTTGTAGTTTCTCTGCATTTACATTCTTGTTACCTGTGGTAATTACCAATAACCAACTATAACTTACCATATATTTACCAGGTAAATACCTAGTAATTAGGGGACTGTAAAAGGAAGGGTTAGCCTACCTTCAAAATTATGATTAAATGAGGAGTTGTAAAACTTAAATCCCTTGTCTAGCAGAGTACTCGGGGCTCTGGACGTCCGTTTGACAATACGGTGTCCATCGGAAATTGAAATTAGGGGCAGCTCCTGTAAACACCGGCTATAGAAGGTCGCCATTACTATGCTGTGTTACCACAGTAGCTGACGGCCGGAAGTATTTAAGCCCGTTTTGTAGAACCCGGAAGAATGTTGCACATAACCCCTATTCAGGTTTAAATCGACTGAAGCGATCCCTTGATCTAAGCACAGAAGCTCGGCAGGTCACGCAATACTTGTTCCCTACTCTCAGCGAACCAAGGTTACATTAGTAACCGAGACGTTCCCTTTCGAGAGGTCTCTCGTAGTGCGTAAGTTAGCTTACGCTATGGGAACCCCTTTCAAAACGTCAAGCGTGCTTATAAACTTTGCCCCAAACTATTGCCTATAGGGCTGAACGCTCGAAGCCCGTAGAAGAGTAAAGTCATGAGTCCTAATAGAGGCCAGACCAGTGATGAGCCTCATATAGGGAACTATAGGAATGGGCCTTATAGAGGGCCAAGCTCCTTGCTTATATGGTATATAGAACTGTAGTGTGAGTTCAACCAGGACCAGACAGACGTCGGGCCCTATAGCTGTAGTAAATTGTGCTAAGACACTTTATCTATATGGAAAGAACCCTTGCTTGTAAAGCGGGAACTTATAGGTTATAAAACCTTATAAATGTGGACGGTGAAGCCCAGCCGGCAGCCGCACAGAAATCTTCAATTGGTATTCCACTCGACCATGCCCATGATGAGGCCATGCCTCTCGTGGAATGAGCTCTGACGCTTATGGGACAATGGAGGCCCTTAGTCTCATAAGTCAGCGAGATAGCGTCTACTATCCAGCGTGACAATCTCTGTTCGGTGACCGCAAGCTCTTTGGTGCTGCCGCCGAAGCATACGAAGAGCTGTTCTGACTGCCTGAACGGGGCAGAACGCTCTAAATAGACTCTGAGAGCCCTGACAGGGCAGAGTAGATTCATGTCTCTTTCTTCCTCTGACGGGAGAAGAGCTGAAAGCGAGATGTCCTGCGCTCTAAACAGACTGGAGAGCACTTTAGGAACATACCAGTGTCTTGGCTTAAGGACAACTCTGGAGTCGTTGGGCCCGAATTCAAGGCAGGAAGCACTCAATGAGAGGGCCTGTTTCATGGCCTCCAGGACTGTGGAGAGGGCCCAGACAGATACAGAGGGGGGTCGAGGTGGATTTAGCCTTCTGGTCCCTTGAGGGAGTGCACAACTTCCTAGTGATTGCCCAGCCACATGAGCATGAAATGCTGCTATGGCGCTACATATACTTTGAGCGTGGAGGGGGTGCGACCCGCGTCCAAAAGCTCTTGTAGAAAGCCTTTGTCACTCCGCATGAGTAGGGTCCAGGCTCCGTGCTGTGCACCAGCTGGAGAACACTTACCATTTTAAAGTGTAAAGACGCCTGGTTGAAGGCGCACTCGCTTCAGTAATGGTATTTAGCACCCTTTTCCGGGAGGTTCCCAGATACCCGTTGAGGGGCCATACATGGAGGGCCCACAAGTCGGGACGGGGATGTCAGATCGTCCCGTTCGCCTGTGTGAGGAGGTCTCTCCTCAGTGGTATCGGCCATGGGGCTGTTTCCAGCAGCTGAGTCAACTCGGAAAACCATAGCTGGTTCTTCCAGAGAGGGGCTATCAAAAGCACTGCACACTTGCTCTCCCTGATCCGTTCGATGACCTGAGGTAGCATCGTGACCGGAGGGAATGCAAACAGCGGGTTCCCACTTGGCCAGACGTGGGCCAGCGCGTCCCTGCTTTTGTAGAAACATGTTTGGCAACGAGTGTTGTTTTCTGAGGCGAAGAGGTCGACCTTTGCCTCACCGAAGATGTTCCATATCAACTGAACCGTCCACGGGTGAAGAGACCATTCCCCTGGGGGAACTTTGTCTCTGGACAGCATATCCGCACCCTGGTTCAGAATGCCTGGCACGTGCGCCGCTCTCATCAAGCGCAGGTTGAACTGAGCCCATAGAATGAGGCGTTTGGCTCAGTTTGCTTGACCTAAGTCCACCTTGGCGATTTATATAGGATACCACTGACATGTTGTTAGTCTGGACCAAGACGTGGTGACCTTTTAGGTATGGGAGGAAAGCTTTCAGTGATACAGCGACCGCTCTCATCTCTAGACAGCCTACATTTAGAACACCTCCAGCGCGAGCCGGAGGGAGAACAGACAGAGGAACAGTGCTTATGTGCAGGGGTGCATACTTTATAGTGGGCACACAGCCTACATTCAAAACATCTCCAGCGTGAGCAGACAGAAAAGTGCTCTTTTTGTGTTTTATAACGGCGTTTGTTTGCAGGTGTGCATGTTTTAAAACAGACTCCAGCCACCTGAACTAAAGAGGGGACTGGGAGATGTGTAAATGGCTTTTTGGAGGGTGGTACGGCCACAGTGTTGACTCAACCACTCTCTTTTCCTTCCTGTCACAGTACTAGGAAGGCTTCCAAGGCTCGGGGTCCAACACAATCTTGGGTCAGGGTCCCTGGCGCTCTGGGAACTGTTGTCGTCTCTTTGAACGAGAGCGGTGGCGGACTTCAACCTCTGGGCGGGGCTGAGAGACCGGCGGTGCTGGCTTTACTGGCTGAGGGAGCGGCGTTTTCTTCTGGCGGCCCGAAGCAGAGCTGGAGCGATTAGGGAGGAAGTGGCGCATAGCTTGCAACGCTTTCTGTGCCTCAGTGAAGCGTTCTGCGAAACCCTTTACCACTGGGCTGAACAGGCCGGTGGTGGAAATAGGGGAGTCCAGAAAGGCGGCCCTGTCCACGTCCTTCATCTCTGTCAAGTTTAACCAGAGATGTCGCTCTAGCACTGTCAAGTTCGCCAAGCTCCTACCAATCGCCTGGCGGTTGTTTTAGTAGCGCACAGAGCCAAGTCTGTGGCACTGCGCAGGTCTTTGAAAGCTTTGGATCAGGTCCAGACTCGTCCATAGAGCAGAAAAGTTTGCCCTGAAAGACCTGGAGGACAGCCATGGTGTGAAGCGCCGAAGCAGCTTGGCCAGCGGAGGTGTAGGCTAGGCCAGCGAGAGCTGAAGTACTGCGGTAAGGCTTAGATGGGTGAGTCGCTTTAGCTTTCCATCCCATAGCTGTGGGCGGGCAAAGGTGTGCGGCCACTGCTTCTTAGAGGGGGGGAATTCTCTCGTATCCTTTCTCCTTCAGCGCCGTCGAGAGCGTTGAGGAGGTGGAGGGTTTGACACGAGCTGAATGCGGCGCTTTCCACGACTTCGTTAGCTCGTCATGCACCGTGGGGAAGAAAGGAGCAGGCCTCTATCGGCGCCCCTGCAGGAACCACTCGTCCAGCCTGCTTCGCGTGGGTTCGACGGCTTAGTTAGCACAAAGAGAAGTTCAGAGTCGAGGCTGGCTCTCATGCCGCTGGCGCTGGCTTGTGTTGAGGATGTGGAGTCGGCTATGGAGCCCGTCCACCCCTCGCATTCGGATGCAGCAAGGGAAAGGCTGTCATCTTTCTCTTCCTCCTCCTCTGATCCCCCAAAGGAGATGAGACCAGCCGCTCGCTGAGAGGGGCGCTGGTCCGCCTGTGTGAACAGGACCGGCGAGGGGGTTTCTCTGGGTGAGAGCGAGGCATGCGAGGACTGGACCAGCGTGGGCTCGCATCTGTCCGCTCTAGTATCCTCTGTCCGCGGTGATTCTTTCTGTGCGGCCCAATAGTAGGAAAGGGGAGAGCGGGAGGCGCAAGGTCGTAATCGTCGGGTGGAGAGCGCCATCTCATCGCACTCCGGGCAGCCGCCCTCAGAGAGTGCAGCCTCAGCATGGTCGCGGCCCAGACATACCAATCACATTTGGCAATGTTGAGTTAGCCCCACCCATGTGCATGCTGTCTCAGGAGACCTCACACAAAGTCACCCCAAAACTTTGGTGTTTCGGGATCCTTCAGAAATCAACACATTTCTGCAATTTTCAGCCATTTCTTTGGTAACTACATTGATATTATGTCAAATAAGAGATAAATGTATTGTTTGTTGTGTATGAACAAATAGTACTTTATCATTTTATATCATTTTCCTTTAAATGGAAAGATGAGTTTTATTAGCTTGCATTCAAAGCTAATCTCTAGGTCAAACCATTAGCCTTACAGAAAGGCTAGACTGCCAAAGAATTAAGCATGTGAACTGCAAACAATAAATGTTTTGTGATTCATTTTACATTCATTTACAAATACATACATCATAAATTGTTTTGTAGAGAAGATTATTTTCAAAAATTAACTTTTTTTTTAAGATGGGCTTAAATGGTACAGTGCCACAAAACACATGCAAACTATAGCCAACACAAGCTAACCTTGAATGAAAAAAACTCAACATTTCTCAATGTGGGCACAATGAAAATTACTATGATACTTAGTCCACAGTATATTTAAGCTCCATGCATGTATTTGTAAACATATCTTACATTTTTAAAGGAAAACATTGTCTTTTTTCACCATTACTCACTGTGGAACCATTTAAGCCCACCTTATGTGTTTCAATAGCCGCTTTCCGACCGGAGGAACCTTTTCACAGTTCCTAGAACTATTGGCTAAAGTACCCGGATGTCGGCGTGTTCGCACCGCAGGAACTAGGAACGATTTTAGTTCTAGGAACTCCATTTGTAGGAACTAATTTGGGTCCTACTTCAGAGTAGGGTCTAAACCAGCACTATAGGAACTATCCGTGACGTTAGTGTACGCTGATTGACCGAACGCACGCGGAACACCAGCACCCGCCATTTTTAAAACAGCTAGAATGTAAACACACAGATTATAGCCTATATATTTACTCCATAAACTAACTATACAAACATTGGAAAACAGTGATATAGATGGGTCTCTAAACCTTTATGCTGAAGAGAAAATCCAACGCAACTTTGAGGGGACCAAGCCAAACATGATTATGTTTATCTGCCCAGCTAGCAACACTGGACATCAACCACACGGCATAGGCTAATAACCTTTTTTCATATACTGTCTACTTTCTATAACAGTTCTATCTAATAAGATATTAAACAGTACTGTTAGACAGATTGCTAACTAATAAACACAGAGAATGCGAGCATTGTTTGCTCTGGCGTTCTCAGCGCCGCCAAAATAAAGGTCCGTCGCGCCGTCAAAATAAAAGTCACCGTGCTTGCGTCACTCCCTTACCCCTCCTACCAGTTCCTATGGGCACTTGGCCAGTGCGAACGCAAACAGCAAAACCGAGTTTGGGGGAGAGTAGTTCTTAGAACTGTTTAGAAGTGGACAGTTCCTAGAACTAAGTTCCTATAACTACTTGGTCGGAAAGCGGCTAATGAGGAATCCCTCTAATTGCAAACTTTGATACATTTTCTGAAAGTGTTTAATGATAACATTTCTTTGTGTGCTTTTACCTTACTAAACTTTTACCCTTACCTTACTTACTACCTTAATTTACAACTATATTTAGATAGGCCTACAAAATATACACATTCATTCAAATGAGATAGAGCCTGTTTTGTCTTAAAGTCCTTAATGTATAACCGGGCATAATTCGGGAGCCAAGCTGAGTTAAGGCTTGAGATTCTGGGCATGGAGAGGTCCCAGAGGGACCCTACATTGCCCACAGTCCTGAGCCCCTGGGACCATCCGGCTCTGAGATACCGCCACTTCCTGTCCAGCTTTGGCTGGGCAAAACTCGGGACCCAAGCTGAGTTGGGGCTTCGGACTCCGGGCATTGAGGGGTCACCCAGTATCCCCTATGCCGGGATTATTGAGCCCTAACTCTGCTTTCTTCCCGAGATATGGTCACTTGATCGGGCATAACTCCAGAGTCAAGCTGACCTAAGGCTGCATACTCCCTGTGTGGGGGGCCCACTAGGAGACCCCCCGAAACCCCAGAGTCTGGAGCCCCAACTCGGCTAACTTCCTGAGATACACCCAGTTAAACTTCCACCTTTCCACCAGGCATATCTCGAGAGCCGAGCCGACTTAAGGCTCCAGACTCCCAGTGTGGGGGGCCCACAAGGAGGCCCCCCTAAGCCCAGAGTATGGAGCCCCAACTCGGCTTGGCTCCCGAGATACACCCGGTCAAACTCCAGCTTGACTCCAGCTACAATTCCAGTCAAGCCGACTTAAGGCTCCAGACCACCGGCCACTAACACCTACCCATTCCACCCAGGGTTCTAATCAAACATTAGCAAAAGGATTTTTTTTAATACTTCCCCATCACTGAATAAATATATTGATGTTTTACTTCTTTAAAATCAATTAATTTTTATCTCTTGTGAATCAAAGATGATGTGGGCTTATTTGGAACACATGCAGGCTTAAATGGTGCCAAAGTACCAATTAAGCCCATGCCAGACTTCTGACTTTATTCCTAAATTATCTTATTTTTATATTCTATACATCAACTAATTAATACATTTTCAAATGAGAGATAAATCTTGCATTTTAACAAATGATTTTTCTTACAAACTATGTCAATATCTATGGAAAAAACCTAGACTTAGATTTTGATGGGCTTAATGAGTACACTTACCAATGCACTTACAAATGTGGGGACATTTTTTAGGTCTCCATGAGGAAACAAGCTTATAAATCATACAGAATTATATTTTTTGAAAGTCTAGAACTGTGTAAAAAGTTTGAACAGTGTAAAAAATGTTATGTCGATGGAAAGTCCCCATAAAACATGGAAACCAAATGTGTGTGTGCGTATGTATGTGTGTGTGTGTGTGTGTGTGTGTGTGTGTGTGGTTTATATTACATTATGGGAACCAAATGTCCCCACAAGGATAGTAAAACCTGAGATCACCTCCATTGTAGGGACCAGCCAGCGGTCCCCATGAGGGAAATGGGTTAATAAACATACTAAATTATATATTTTTTGAAAATGTAAAAATGCAGAAAGTTTTCTGTGATGGGTAGGTTTAGGGGTAGGGTTAGTGTAAGGAGATATACAGTTTGTACAGTATAAAAACCATTAAGTCTATGGAGAGTCCCCACAAAGATAGTGAACCAGTGTGTGTGTGTGTGTGTGTGTGTGTGTGTGTGTGTGTGTGTGTGTGTGTGTGTGTCCTCACAAAGTTGGAAATATCCGATGTTTTTTTTCCGTTTTCTGTCATGGGGTAGGATTAGAATAGATAGAATATAGAATATCCAGTTTGTACAGTATAAAAATCATTATGTCTACGGAAAGTCCCCATAAAACATGAAAAAACAACGTCACAGAAACCTTGTTAAAAAGTCTTAGAGTCTTAATTGACATTTAATTAATCCACAGTGATAAAAATTACCTATGAAATAGCAGATGCATTTCTTCTTCTTTTTAATGTTATCTTTATTTCTCTCTAGTCTTGTCTGAGTCATAACCATGGAAACTGCACCACTCCTGGTTCTTCTCTGTCAAATGGGAAAAAAGATGATTGTTTTCATTTTTTTCAATGGAACCTGCTAGCAAGAGTTCAAGTGAAGAGTTATTATCTGTGGTCCATTAAAGGGTTAGTTCACCCAAAAATTAAAATTCTGTCATTAATTATTCACCCTCATGCAGTGGCGGTTCTAGGATTTTTCTGTTACAGGGGCCATTAAGGGGCCACATGTTACATTCAGGGGCCAAATACAGGGGAGTCATTCCACGAAACCGGTACGATTTGGACTTACACATTTTTGGATTTTTTACTTACAGTACCAGTCAAAAGTTTGGAAACAGTACTATTTTTAATGTTTTTGAAAGAAGTCTCTTATGCTCATCAAGCCTGCAGTTAAAAAAACAAAAAACTGAAAAAAAATAGTAATATTATGAAATATTATTACAATTTAAAATAATGGTTCTCTTTTTTAATATACTTTAAAATGTAATTTATTTTTGTGATGCAAAGCTGAATTTTCATCAGCAAGTACTCCAGTCTTTGGTGTCTTATGATCCTTCAAAAATCATTCTAATATGATGATTTGATACTCAGTTATTATCAATGATGGAAACAGTTGTGCTGTTTAATATATTTTTTTGGAATACTTTTTTCAGGATTCATTGATGAGTAAAACGTTAACAGCATTTATTCATAAAAACAGCATTTATTCAAAATAAAAACATTTCTAACAATATAAATCGTTACCATCACCTTTTATCAATTTAACGCATCCTTGTTGAATTAAAGTACTAATTTCTTTAAAAAAAAATAGTTATTGTTCCCAAACTTTTGAACGGTAGTGTATATTGTTACAAAAGATTTCTATTCTAAATAAATACAGTTCTTTTTAACTTTTTATTCATCAAATAATCCTGAAAAAAGTATCTCAGGTTATAAAAAAAATATTAAGCAGCACAACTGTTTCCAACATTGATCATAAATCAGCATATTAGAATGATTTCTGAAGGATCATAAGACACCAAAGACTGGAGTACTTGCTGATGAAAATTCAGCTTTGCATCACAAAAATAAATTGCATTTTGAAGTATATTAAAAAAGAGAACCATTATTTTAAATTGTAATAATATTTCATAATATTACTGTTTTTTTTGTTGTTGTTTTTTTAACTGCAGGCTTGATGAGCATAAGAGACTTCTTTCAAAAACATTAAAAATAGTACTGTTTCCAAACTTTTGACTGGTACTGTATATGTATTACTTTTCTGAACAACCACCAACATTAATTACATATTTAACTTCCAGAAAAACATATTTTCCCACCTCAGGCATCAAATCCCTATTATTATTGGTAATTATTTTTAGGATATGGTCACTATTAGTCTTCAACCCCATTATGGACACTATAGGAGCTCTCTGAATATGATTATAAAATATATTTGTTATGAAATCAACATTTTCCTATTAATCAGATGTCCCTCACACTAATTCACTAATTGTAGCCTAAATGTAAAATTTACATATCATTTTACACTTATCCTATAATCCTATACTAAAGCCTGAAATTAGCACTTTTTGTGACAGCAACCTAATCATTTTTGATCAAAGATGTGGTTTAACTTCAGAATTTAAACTAAAATCAGTATTCTTATGATTGCTCTGAACATTTCAGACTAAGTACAACAAACATTAAATTACTTATTCATGAACTTCAAAAAATAATTAATAAAAATGTAGGTGTGACAGGGTTGAGACTAGGGTAACAGGGTTGAAGATGGTAACGGGGTTGAAGAGACAAATACAGTTTAACATAATAGTTGTTTTTTCCTCAAATTCACTGAAAGATTTTCTATAAGCACTGTATTTCATTATGTAACCAAGAAAAATAACAGATATAAATTGCAATTGCAACTCAGTTTTATTAACCCAACTGCAGGAAAAACAAAAATAAAGTAGTATACATTAGAACATTATAAACTGACTAAATAGGTCATTAAAATAAAACATATTACTTGTGTGCTTTTTTGATGTGTGTGTGTTTGTGTGTTTTTTTGCATGTGCGCGCTCTTCCTGGCAAAAAAGTAACGGGGTTGAGTCTGATGGGGTTGTGGTTTTTTGCTTGAAAATGGCCACTGCTCTACATGTAGTGAATAACAGTAGAGCACATGGCATGCATGGTATTAAGAAATCATGTATATTGTTGAAATAACAAAGATAATTTTCACAAGTAATAGAATTCTATCTCTATTTGATGTAACAGAGTGAGCTTGACAACCACAATATCACAATTCTAAATAAGTTATAGTTATAAAAGAAGGTGGTAACTTGCCTGTGTCTACACACAATGTTGTTCAGAAGACTTCTATGTTACTTCCTGTTACTGATGTCACATAAGGATCTGTTCATTATTTTTACGGGGGAGATAACGGGGTTGAGGGATTACTGAGGGACGGTACTAAATAATTTGATTTAAATGAATAATCATGAATTTACTTAGAAAAAAAAACATTACCAGCAAAAAAGCACAGATAGATATTCAGGGGAATGGCAAAATGTATGGACTTTTTTCTAATTATATTATTCATATCCCAAGTAGATGAATACACACTTCAGCATATTCTGAATCTCTAGCATTTGACTTCTAACCAACATCCTCCCAAAGAGCAATATAATCCTTCAGACAAAAAAAAAAAAAAAAAAAAAAAAACATTTTGCTGTAGCAAATTCACATACAGTTTTCGTTCAAAAAAATAGAATTATGTACCAGCAGCTGTGATACAAACATAATGCTTGTGGACTTACGCATATTCTGAATAATTACATACAAACATACAAAGCCAGAGTTAGGCTATGACATGAAATGTTTGCTGTATACCACAATCAAAAACGGCTTATACAAAAAAAAGTTAACGAACATCTGCAGAGAGCACAGTCAAAATGTAACTTTTTATGACTGGCATTGCACATATTGCAGGGTAGTATAACATACATATAACTGATCGGTTTCTTCAGCATATTGATATGAAAACTAAACAATACAGAAAGCAGCTCTGATACAATAAAAATACTAAATAGGTAACAATGAAATTGCCAATTTTACATACTTTAGCTATTAAAGAAGAGGGTGCCGTTTGCATTTGGCGCTCAGCCATCATGCGTCTCTGTTATGTGCACGCCACAGACTGTCCGCGCACTGCACGTCCGCTTTAAGCCTTGTTTATACTTTCGCCTGGCTCCGCAGCGCGAGTCTCCGCAGACTGCGCGCGCACCTCCCCAAACGGACCCAATAGCATCCAGCTGCAGCCCCGCAGACTCACCTCCGGCTAGACCCCAGGCGGGAAGGAAGTCGACCGGAAGTTGAAGTCGGCCGGGTGCCGACATCTTGTAGCAGAACTTCACTTGCGTTAGCATCCCATTGACTCCCATTCATTTTGGCGTCACTTTGACAGTGAATAACTTTACATCTGAGGCGTTTAAAGACTTCATTTGTCCATTATTTATTTCTAAAGATACACGACAATGTATAAAATGCTCCATTACCTTGTAGCTTATGTTATGGACCCGTAGAAGCAGTTTTTGTAAAAGTAGGCTAACGATTGCGTCATAACCACGCGACTCTCTGTCGCACACTAGAGAGATTACCGTATAGACGGGAGGAGAAGCTCGCGGGCAATCGGGGGGACGTGGAGGGAAAATGACAATATAATTAATCAGAATACCTAGCAAAAGTTTCTCCTGCTCCAAGCTTATGGACAGCTCCTACTCACACTCTCCGTCTCTGCAAGATTCGGAAGGGAATGATTCAGATTTCTCTTGGCACAGCTACTAGAAGACAGACGGGTTGCTCACGTGGTCCGTGTAACGCTTTGCTCGGTTTGAGTCTGCGCGTCAGGAAAGGAAGTGCTAAGAAATCGCTGAAAATGGGCTTCACTTGTCTCAATTGAGTTCCAATGGGGTCGCTGTGTCCATTTCTTTTATTGTCTATGGGCTAGACACCAGTGGCTGGACACCAGTGGATGGACAGCCTACGTCATTTCCGTTTTCTCCGTCATTTCCGTTTCGCCGCTAATTTCCGGTTTCACCGCTGGATGGACAGCAATTTTATTTCCTATTTTCACCTCTGGATTGACATATACTTATTTTATATTTTCACCTCTGGATAGACAGCATATTTAGTTCTCACCTCTGGATGGACAGTATATTTATTTTATATATCACCTCTGGATAGATATTTATTTTATATTTTCACCTCTGGATTGACATATATTTATTTTATATTTTCACCTATGGATAGACAGCATATTTATTTTCTGTTTTCACCAGTGGATAGACAGCATTCTTTGCAGGCTTATAATTGCACACGTCTTTTCCGTATTGTCATTTTACTTTTATGACTTAAAATATATAATATGAAAGCTGTGTGCAAATTGAAATATGATCTTTATCATATCTCTTTACATAAAACAATTCTCAATAATATACTTAATATTATAACATCAATAATTCATGCAAACTGCATTCACAAGAACCACCTTGAAAATATAAATTGTTGAGATCATATCACTATTTTTTGTGACTTAAATTCAGCCTAGATCAACGGACTATAACGTTTTGTCAATACAACAGACTTGTACATGTTAATTGACCACAGTTTTTTGCCTTGCCCATTTGGATATTCAATTCTTATTATTTTTTTGTAAATGTAACCACTTCTGTTTTTAAAATATACGTAGATTCACATGATCAGACAATTTACCAAACAATCCAGATCAAATTAACACCTCATGGTTTTGCAATATTTATTGGAAATTACACATGGTACAAATGGTACAATCTTCACACATCCAAGTGAAAAAAAAAACGTATTTACAATATTAAATCATACCACTCAAAGAACGATTTAATTGGAAAATCTATTGTAGCAACCTAAGTTAGCTCTAGAATTGAGGCACAACAGAGTTCACTAATACCTTTAAAAAACACGAAACAGTACCTTGAAAACAAGACGATTTTTTTAACTAGCTAGTTTGTGCATTTGAATTCTGACATGACCTATAAATCATCGACAGTTTATTATTTTTTCTTACCGCTGACATCTGCATGGCGCGTCAAATTTGAAAAGTGAATGACGATACGGAAATGACGTCAATTTGAAAAGTGAATGACGATACGGAAATGACGTCTGCTGTCCATCCACTGGTGTCCAGCCACTGGTGTCTAGCAAGAAGTGAGTCTGCGGGGCTGCAGCTGGATGCCTCTCAACGGACGAGGCATTTATACTTGACGCGCTCGCCGTTGTACTATTCTTTGAAACGATAGGGGGCGACTCGAGTAATTGTCCTCTAAACCATCAGGAATCAGCGGTGAGAAGAAGAAAGGTATACACACGTGACAATGTTTATTTTAGTACACGCCACCAGGGGCCTGTACCATGAAGCCGGATTAGGTGGCTAGCCAGCTATGTTTCAGCTTAGTTTCCGCCAACCCTGGGTTTTAGGTACTATGAAAGTAGCTTGGCTTTAATCGGTGTTCGTTGCCATGGTATCTTACGCTGCACGGCTAACCTGCTCCGGGGGAGGTTATGTTCTGGATTCAAGATCTTAGACTGAAGTCTGACCAATCAGCTGAGAGCAAAGAAACATATTGGTGACGTAACTTATTCCAAGTGTCTGTTGCAATGGCTTCACCTTTTCTTCCAAATCCGGTGGACATCTCAGTGCAAATTGTTTGACGAGCACTTCGTAGAGAAAGAGTTTTTAGCCAGACAAAATCCCCTTGCCTTAACTGATAGTTACTTGTATGAAAGATACAGATTTTCTGCGGAAGGAATGTCTTACCTTTGCGAACTTCTTGAGCCGCACATAAAGAATTTAACACGTCGAATTCATGCACTTACTGTACCGCAAATATTGCGTTGCGTTGCGTTTTTTTTTTTTTTTTTTTTTTTTTTTTTTTTGCAAGTGGTACATTCTTGCACGGTGGGTGACGCACAGAAGCTAGGGGAAAACACGGTTTGTCAAACCATTCGTAAGGTGGTCCTCGCTCTGCAGGAGTACATGAAAAGTTTCATTAATAGTGTTCCCCGGACATTTATCGACCATATCCATAAAAGAGGGCTTTTATAAAATTGCCAGTGAGATATATTGATAGGGTGACATCACATGAACACTTTTTTTTTTTAAGCAAATTTCACATGAACATATATGATCAAGTTTGGATGCCAAATGGCCTGGCTCCAGTGCTTGTCTCACGAATTTTCCGTGAGTCTGTGTTGTGTCAGCACTTTGAGGAAAGCAAGTTAAATTTGGTACAGTACAAAACACTGTTAATTTGAACTGAGCTAGAAAAACCTACACAATAACCCCCTATCATGACCCTCAGACAGGGCCACAGCACTGCTTCAGTGTGGCCCTCAGTAAAACCAGAGTGAAGATATGACCTTTGGCATCCTAAAGGCACATTTCAACTGTGTTCGGCCCTTAAGAGTCACCAGAGTGGGCATCACAGATAGTGGCTGCATGTGCCATTCTGCACAATATAGCCACCAGTAGAACAGAGCGAGAAACAACACAAAACCAGCTTCTCCCCGATGAAACTGACCCGATCACACTTGACCACCCAGCTGGTGCAGATGTAGATGCAATCACCATACAATATTACACTTAATAAAAGCACATTGAAACTGCAAATATGTCTCAAACTGTTTTATTGGTTTTGTGGGATGGGAGGGAGAAAGAGAGCAAGAGAAAGTTGCATTAATAAATATTCATACTAAAGTGTTACTTGGTTAAATAAGTTATACATACATATATATATATATATATATACATACTGAGGTCAGTTTTATCCAGCGGTTTGATTTTGTTTGGAGCCTCCTCAGCTCACAGTCAGCTCCTTTAGTGTGCAGTCTAGTTCAAGTCTCCTTTAGTGTGCAGTCTAGTTCAAGTCTCCTTTAGTGTGCAGTCTAGTTCAAGTCTCCTTTAGTGTGCAGTCTAGTTCAAGTCTCCTTTAGTGTGCAGTCTAGTTCAAGTCTCCTTTAGTGTGCAGTCTAGTTCAAGACTCCTTTAGTGTGCAGTCTAGTTCAAGACTCCTTTAGTGTGCAGTCTAGTTAAAGTCTCCTTTAGAGTGCAGTCTAGTTCAAGACTCCTTTTGTACAGGGCCCTGACTGAGTCTGTTTCCACCTGAAACATAATTCCACCACAAACATGATCATTACAAGTTTTCTGGAGGCTCATCAAAATCACAAAAAGTTCCTTGACTTCCTACAAACACAGGACTGACTGTAATTTATGTCAAGGGTTTTAAATCCTTGTTCACATTTCTTCTGAAGCCCATTGAGGTAGAGGCCTCAGTTTCTGGGGCAGGTTGTGTAAAATCCTACAATAAAAGAGATGTGTAAGGGCCAGTCCCTTTTTTATGCCACACATTCAAATGTTTGCCATAATAAAAAGCCCAGTGCATTCACATCAGCAACTGTCTGAGCACACACAGACATTTCTTCTTCATTTCCTCCACCCTAATAAATAAAAATAGGCCAATGTAAAGCATAACTGTTGTAAAGCTTATGTTTGGTGTTCTGTCTGCTGCATACTGACCTCTGTGTGGGAGACTGTGTGTGTGTGTGTGTGTGTGTGTGTGTGTGTGTGTGTGTGTGTGTGTGTGTGTGTGTGTGTGTGTGTGTGTGTGCTGGCTTCAACAGGGACACTGTAATTCCCTCTACTGCAGAACATACAGTCAGCCATATTTAAAACTTTAAAAAGTAGTAATGTACACTGTAAAAAGTTTAACTATTAATTACTCAATTTTATTGGTGAAACATTTTTACACTCAAAAAAATTGAGTAAATTTTAAAGCTGTGAAATCAATGAAATATACTGTATGAATTGAGTAAATGCAAGTAAAAAAATTAAGTAAATCTGAGTAACTGCATCTGGTACATTAACAAATAAAATTGAGTAGAAATAATTTAACATTTAAACATTTAAAAACAATATTTATGAGTAATATTAACTGTTTTTATTAATGAGTAATATTAACTTTTTATTTTCTCTAAACCTTTGTAAAATAGTACTCCACACAACCACCAGTATACATGACATTGGCCTTTATTGTCAATGAGTACAGCAATACAGCACATTTTACACTGTATACAATATTGCCTACATTTAAACTCATTTAACAAACATTTTTTAAGTAAAAATTAAATATTTAAAAATTCAGGTAGCTTAATTCAAGTGTAATCAACCAGTCTGTTATCCAATATACACCGTATCAGCACTGGTCCTCGTGCCGGAGACAGACTCGCCTCTGCGGGTGAACTTCGAACTTCATACCGCCGTCCTGCGTTTCACTCACAGCTGATAGATACTGCGAGCAACTGACATAACCTGCCAATAAACAAACAGTGACAGTTCTGAGGACATTTTATCATCCAAATGATAATAATTATATTCATTATCATTAGGAATGAAGTCATGTGTTTATGCAAAGCGTTTCAATCACGCAAAAAGACAGGCGCGAGTCTCGTTTAGGTGTCGAATTACGCCTCTGTATGTTGTTTTGCATTAAATATGATTTAAAGCACAGTAAAGATTTTATAGATAAAATAAAACATACACAAACCTGAATTTCACAGTGGAAATGCACCAACTCTGCGACGCTGAGAAGATAACTGTTGTTCTGGAGACTGGAGAGTTCAAACAGCCCGCGCTCACACCAACCGTCGAGTTGTCGTCACGTCAGAGGGTGGGGGAGGGGTGCATTGTTTTAATTGAGTAAACTTACTCAATTTTAAGAGTGTGTTAAATATATTAATAATATTGATTTGAATTAAGTAATATTTTTGTTTCTTGAAACAGATCAGTTTAATTCAACATTCTCAAATATTTTGATAGAAATTTAACAAATATATTAAGTATATTATAAAGAAATAATTGGTTAGTCAAATACTAAATCATTTTATTTAAAAAAACTTAAATATATCTGTAAATTGTAGATAAAATGAACTGTTGGATTTTTACTCAATTATTTTGGTATGTTTAACTCAAACAATCAAGTAAACGATATTCAGAGATTTTATTAAGTTAATAAAGTTAAAAATTTCTGTAATATTTACTAAGCCACAGAATTATTTTTTACAGTGTATTGCACACTTACCCAGTGTTACTTGCTTAGAGGAGCCAGCACCAGGGTCAGATTGTACAGCACCTGTAATCCCATCCATAATCGGCCGTCCCTTATTGCCTATACTTAGAGCCAACTCCTCCGCCACAGTGTATTCTGGTTTTCTGAATTTAACTCTTTATTTCTGTTTTCTGCAAACAAGTGTTTGTGATAAAATGTTCACAAAAGTAATAAAAGGTTGTGGTAAATACTCACCACTTTGAATTATATTTTTATATTTTGTCTTTATCTGCTGCCAAGAACATTTGGAGTTGGGGTTGCATCTAAAAATCAATGAATATTAATTTTTCTTAGTACTGGTACATGCACATTTTTATATATTATAAAAATAGGCTATATTACACGTATAGGCTACACATACATACATAATTTTACATAGGCTAAATATAGAACGTATTTGTTTAACTTACACATTAACAATCAGCAATCTTTCTCCAACAGTCTTCTCTTGCTTTGGCCGCAGAGACCGTATTGTTTCGAGCTTGAAATACATATTTAAATTCATCGTAATTATGAATGACTATCTCTTGCTCCTCCGCGGAGAAAACGTGACCCGCGATTGGTTGTTCAGTGTCGACGTCACTCTTTTATGTGCACGCGCGCGTGGAGTAATCATAGCTTAAGATCAAAGCCTGAGTTGACAGAGAAAGTTGATGAGCTGCATCATGGTACCAATAAAGCCTGATTGCATCGGTTTGGTTTTGTCAACTCAAAACTTATCCTGTAACCCCGAGTTTGTTCAGCTACCTTCATGGTACAGGCCCCAGGGCAGGACTTAGGGTGGTGGGGGCCCCTGGGCTTGAGTCACTTTCGGGCCCTACCTTCTATACATTACTTTAAATAGAACAAAATGATACATACACAAGCTATGTATTAGTGCTACACAATTCTGGATAAACTGAGAATAAAAATAGAGATCACGATTCTGAACAAACAACTAAACAAAATAACATAATTTATGTTAATTACTGAAGTCTATTAAAAATGTTTAATTAATCTGAATTATTAAAAAACAAAACAAAAAAAAACTTGGGTTTGAATGAATGATTCAATTCCTCAATCAAATGCACTTGTTTCAATAGATGAATCAGCATTTTTGAACGAATCTCCTGAATGAACGATTCAATAAAAAAAATGTTTTTTAAAAGTCATTTGTCGTCATCTGGTGGCATAACAATATAATCGATCCAATCGTTATTTGAAGTGCAAAGCTACTTTCAAAAGGTGACTGGTACCATAGACAGTGTTACATGTTAAAAAACGTAATAATTTATTTATATGACCACCGATTGAAGCTTGAAAAAGTTATTTTCCAATAAATAAATAATGATTAAAAAAGTTCAAAGTGATCATAAGTTTATTGCAATGCAGAAATGTCTTGGTCAGAATGAGAATAAAACACTTATTTACCTGGAAAACATATGTTTTGATCGTGGCATTTCTTTGAGATGTAGAATCCAGTATTCCTATAGGCTAATTATTGTTTCTTTTATGAATTTAATAAAGAACTCTGTCTCGTATTCTGTCCAAACGATCCATGTAGGCTACTTTTGTGTCCATTCGTTTTTCCTTTTTTGAACTGGCTACACCAACTGCTGCGCAAAAAAGTAAATATCGACGAATTTTCAGATTTTTGTTTATGACTTTTTGCCCCTTTATTAAACATTTAAAATATTCACAAATTAATATGGAAAACATGTCGATTTTACTGGTTTTCAAAGGCCAAATTAGAACCTGGAATTTATGTTTTTCCCGCAGTGCTGAATGAGAAGAGCCATAATATTATTAATAAACTATTGCTTTGGCTAAAATCACATCTCCATCTCCGCTAAGCAGATGCGCTTTTAGAGAGAAATGCACATTTCATACGGATTAATCAGAAGGTATTAGCTTTCGATTCGAATTTGTTCGTTTTAAAGTGGACATTTCAAGCTTTAGCCTACATAGGCTATATTTTGTTTCAGCTCTCGTTCATCTTCCTCGTCCACGTCCGCATCGCAAGGCATTTAAGAATCGATTTTTCCCCCCACCCCTAGGATGGGGGCCAATCAGGGGCCAATCAGATTTCAGCAGGGGCCAGGGCCCCTGTGGCCCCGCCTCTAGAACCGCCCCTGCGCCTCATGTCGCTCCAAACCGACTTTCGTTCATCTTCGGAATACAAATGAAGATCTTATTGATGAAATTAGAGTGATTTCTGTCCCTGCCACTTTGACGCTTCAAAAAGTTCATACAGAGGTTGTATAACTAATCCATATGGTTTAGTCCAAATTTTCTGAAGAGACTCGATCGCTTTATATGATAACAGATTGAAATTAGGCTTTTATTCACATTCACATATAAACAGCGACCATAAAGGGAAGCTCTACCAAACCTGTTTTGAGCGCAAGAACAAACCTCTTGCGGAAACTCAGACGTGCTGCATAACAAGATAATGAACCTCGTTGGTTTTCGCACGTCAAGAGTATTCTTGAGCTTCCATTTACCACAACTGATGTGTGAGTTAATAAATGTTTATGGGTGATTCTTTAACTATGGTACTTTTCTTGTCCCTGGATGAAATAATAAAAACTAAAAAACATTTCTTCTTTTTTGTTTTTGCCACACTTACTTCACCCCAAGGGGAACTTATAAAAAATGTATCATGGCTCAATAATTTTTTTTATTATATAATATGAGTCCTTTTATGCATGGTTTTTACTGTTTTCCCTCTGTCCCTAAGCCAGACTTTGTACCTTCAACCTCGCTTAATTCTAAATTAAATATTTAAATAATGTAGATTTCAAGTACAAATGATAAAATAATGTCTAATTCAATTATACATAATATATATTGCAATATTTATTCACATTTTCCTATATTTTTCATAAGTAGAACCCTTGTCCCTTGGGTTCACTGTCATTTCCACCACACTGTACAAAATAGAATCCTGGGATCATTGTTTTAGGGTTGTATACTTAGTAATCATAGCAACAGAAACACCACAGTGGAACACAAGGCTGGGTGAAAGGGTGACCTCTTTAGGGGGTAATGAAAAGAAGAAAAATCAATGTAAATATGACTAAAACTGAGAGTATGTTTATTAGTCGTCATTTCCAAACGGCTCATATTTCACATGGACGTACAAATAACTAGATAAATTTAATGTAATAATGTGTAATTTGTGTATATTTAATGCTAACTCTAAAATTAATATTAGCATGATATTTTAGAGAGATATTTTAGAGAGAAAAGGGGGGAAATGTCATTTCCACCACAGTCATTTCCACCACGGTGTTCATTGTGTTGGTAAAGACAGGTTGTGGTGGAAATGACATTGTTCGTGCTAAACAGCGAATTATTTGGGCTATAATACTAAAACTTTAATATAAAAAAAACATATAATTAATTAACCCTTTCATGCATAGTGGTCACTACAGTGGACAGCTATTAAAAAAAAACATTTTCTTAAATTTGCACGGGTTTTGATGGCTTAGTTGCACATCATCCGCTTCAGTGGACCCTGATGCATCATCCTATACATTGCAACCAAGTGGCAAGAAGTTGTGTTTTGCTTTTTCCCCCTCCAAACAAAGATGGCCAATGGTCAGTCAGAAATGCCAAGTTGCTCTGGAATATCCACCCATTCCTTCTATCCTAGGAGACTCTTGTAGGTAAAAAAATATATATATTGCAGCATCAAGCTATATCTAATGAGTCATATCACAGTTACATTTTCCAAGTTTTGATTTTAGATTGGGAGAAAAATCTGATTAATCATCTGTCCACTAGTGAACCTCATGCATCAATGGCTATATTTCAGCTACAATTCATACTTATACTGCGAATATTGTTTTTGAAAATACATAATCTGCAGTGACTTTTTTGACTGTAAATAAATGTATTTGTATTATTAGAATGTAATTTTCATTGACATCAAAAAGGTTATGTGATTACATAATGTAATTAGATCAAAAAGTAATCTGATTACGTAATGCACATTATTGTAATGCTTTTCTTTACTTGTAACATCAAAAAGTAATCTGATTATGTAATGCATGTTACTTGTAATACATTACTTTACTTGTACCATCAAAAAGTAATCTGAATGCATTATGCATGTTACTTGTAATACGTTACCCCCAAAACTGCTCATTCAAGATGAGATTGATAAAAACGTATCGCTAGGTTTTCTCAGAGGAGGGCTATGATAGAAATGTGTCCATCTAACTATCTCACGACCAATTCGTACGAATTCGTACAAATGATAAAAAGGTGGCTAATTTATCTAAACCCACGTGATGGGTAGGTTTAGGCGCGGGGTCAGGGGTAGGTCATTCGTCTGAATTCGTATAATTCAATTTGTAAAATATGTACGATTTTGCAAAAATCGTACGATTGAGGTACAATTGAAGTCGTATGAATTCGTACGAATTAGCCACCTCATAGAATTTGTACGTTTTCCCGTGATCAGGTCGGTCCGTCTTGAACATAATCAGAATTATCAGCTAATAAGGGTAAATCTCCATACTCTGGTGCACTGGAGAGAGCATCTGAGTGGTTTCCACAGTTGTACCTTGTAGAGAGCTCTGATGGAATCACGTCCTCATGTTCTGATATAAAAGACTCGCGAAGTGCAACTTGTATGAAGTTCAATTGCCTTTGCAATATTTCACATTTATACTTTTTTTGTATATATTTTATAGTTTTCACATGATTTGATATAATTTTATTGATTAGTTTGTTAAATACACATACTTTATCTGTTTGATTATTGTATTACGGTATGTTTAATACAGTATCTCTTCAGCTTAAACTATAAACGCATGCTGTCCAAGTGGACATCTGAAAATCTCTTTGAAAAATGTGTAAAAAAACAAAACAAAAAACAATTCAAATCTTGTTTTTCATGCCCTAAGAGCAATAAAAACACATAGGAAAAATATCCTGACTGAGGTTATCATAATTCATGCATGAAAAGGTTAAGTTAAGGTAGTAAGGAAATATTTTATTATTTATTATTGTTACAATATTGTTGGTAACTAAGAGAACAATAGATAAGTAAGTTTGACATGATGTCTTGGCTCTTTCTTTAAGATGGCAAGCAATACCACAGCACAGAGGTCAAGATCATATAGAGAAAGAATAAAATCAGATCCATTTAAAAATGCAGAGTCCCTCAAGAAGGACAGAGAAAGATACCTGAAGAAAAAGCAACAAGGTGTTCATTTCGAAATATTGCCTATTTTATCTGTTATTCAACATTATATTCAACTGGTTATATTAAGGTTATATTAAAGGTATAGGATATTTCTGAATTTTAGATAAGACCCGCCCTCTCCACTTTTTGAAAAGTTTGATTGATTCACCAGAATGATTGACAATTAGGAGGACCAATAGTATAGGTGATCCACCCGGAAGTAAAACATCCTCCACTATACCTTTAAGGCAATGATGACATAAAGGGTTTGCTCTAGTTTGCTCTAGTTTGTCCTAGTTCAGCATGTAAGCAGTGAAGAAATTATTTGCTGATTTTTGACACATATTTATGTTTTTTTTTTTGGATTGTTTTTCATTTAAAAATATTGATTATATTTTTTTGTTCACTAATGCTGTTGCTTATTGATTTGCTCTGGTTCACCACATAGAGCAGTAGAAAAATTGTTTTTAATTGGAAGTTGCCTATCTATGTCATTTCCACCACACACTGTCTCTTCCGCCACGCAATGTCATTTCCACCACAACACATATTTTAAAGTAAAACATATAAAAAACATACAATCAAAACAACTATATTCAGTGGTGTTGATAATTGTGCAGTTAGGGGTAAGATATGTGTATACACTTTGAGAAATACATGATTTTGAGCTATGATAAGTAAATGAAATGTTCCAGTGATCTAGTTTTAGGTGTTTTTTAGTGTAAACATTGTAAAATCTTTACAATTACATTTCTGAAAAATAAATCAATTACAAATTTGATCAGAGATTTGTGTGCTATTTAATCAAATATATTTATAACAGAATATATTTTATTATTTTCTCTTCAAAACACATGTTTTGCTATGTGATGGAAATGACCGTTTTCTTGGACTGTCAGATAAAAATGGCAAAATATATATATTATTCAATACAAATCATCACAGCCAACTTAAGGGAAGGTTTCTAGACAGATTGAGAAACCAACTGATACTAAAAAACTGTTTGTAGAAATGTTTTTATTTTCTGAAACTGTCTAGCTCAAAGAGTACCATAGTTGAAGAATCACCCTTATATGTGAATAAAAGTCTAAATTCAATCTGTTCATCATTTAAAGCGATTGTGTCTTTTCAGAAGGTTTGGACTAAATCGCTCAATTCAAATGGATTAGTTTTATGATCTTTTTATGAACTTTTTGAAGCATCAAAGTGGTAGTTGCTTAGCTGTCAATGGGGAGACAGAAATCTCTCAGATTTCATCAAAATATTTTCATTTGTGTTCTGAAGATGAACGAAGGTTTGGAATGACATGAGGGTGAGTAAATTTCATTTTTGGATGAACTATCCATTTCTTTAACATGCCATTAAAACTAAATAACGCACTTAATGTGTGACTGCTAACATGTTATCTCTCATGCAAATTATTTAGGCTACATGAATAACAGTGTCACTTTACAAATTAACAACAAAAAAAGTGATGTTATGCACAACGGACATTCTTTTTATTTTGGATCTTAAATAACTTTTATTTTGTGATGAAATATTATCTTTCTAGGTTTGCTGGAGATCGGTACACATTTGTCAGTCAAATAAATAAGGGGGACGTGTTTCTCAGATTATTAGAAAAAAAGATTATTACTAGAAAAAAAATCACGTATCTTTCAAAGTAAAAGGTTGCTTCATCTTTTAATGTACAAATGAAAAGCTTTGATGATAAACTCATGATAAAACCATTTCTAAGACGCTGGGTAGGCTTAAATAGGACAAACGGTTTTGGGCGGGGGAAAAGGTGTATGGATTATAACTCTAAAAGTATTCTTGGTTTTATACAACAATGTCAGATTCTATTGTTCGCTTCAGACTTTTAAGACGCGCCCAGATTCAGACGCTCTGCTACGATTGGCTGGTTCAGATTTAAGTCGCGCCTTCTCGCTGATAGTCGATCCTGATTGGTCGACGAACGCTCCGGGTGACGTCATCGCGCGGAATGCCCATTCATCGGTGCAGTTGGGCGTTGGACTCCGCATCTTATTAGCGACCAGGGAAATTTCTCCATTTTCTGTGCAGTCTAGACAGTGTTACGGGCACAAATCTAGGATTTAAATAAATACTTGCACTTGCCAGGGTTTTTCCTACCGGTTTCCTCTCTGAGACTGGGTTCGCTCGCTTCGTTGACTCGCAGCGCGCTCGTCGGCCAGGTGTTTACTCCGGGGAAGAGGCTTCGCTTGTTGCTCTTTGTTCTGTGCTGGGTCTGTTGAGCTCTTTGTTGGAGTGAAAGCATGGGAGCGCAAGTCTCAAAGACAGCTGGAAATGGAGAAACAGCTGCAGAAAAACCCGGAGAGGCTGCAGCTTCACCATCCAAAGCCAACGGGCAGGTAACGTTAACGGTCATTTCACAAGGGAACTGGTTTAATCATGTTGTGTTCATTAACGTTATATGAGTTCTGGGAGACCCGCGCCCAACAACTGCTACACGAATTATGCCATGTTTATAACCCGGGCGGTTTGTCAATCCTTAATATCCAATATATAATAAGTTCTTATGTATTAAATATATATAATTGTAAAATGTTGCTTAAATGTTTTCCGAAATCAGATTCGGCGTTATTTGTTAAGGAGAAGCCTTTGTTTTGAATTGAATTGAATTGGGGGGTCGAGGTTCGAAAGAGGTTGTGTTGGGTTTATGCGGACAAACTATAGGGGATTGTGTGGGGAATAATTGAATTTGCTGTTTCAGTGTGTGTGTTTCTACCGTCTTGAGAACGAAGGGGAAATGTGGGGGTTGATTGTTAGAGTAACAATGACTCGCCACGCCTTTATTCAGAGAGGCTCGATAGACGCTTCAGGATCAAAATGGATGGAATCCGTCCATCGGGGAAATCGCATCAGAGCAACGAAAACTGCTGTAATCAATAAATATATTATACTGTGTCGTGATAGCCATTCATACAATCGGTGTTTTGTACAGGGTTGTGTGCTTTTTTGGCGCGCCGTTAGTGCTTTCGCAGCGTTGATGCTGGAAGGGCGCCTCTGGCGGTTGTGTTGTGTAAAACACGAAGGGGCCGATCACACCTGACGCGTTTTTTGCAGTGAGAGGCGCCTATTTTCAATTGGTTTCCTATGGCAGCGAGCGTTCTGCGCGCTGTTTATGCGCCTGCTGCGCCTCGCGTTTTACCGCCCGCTGCGCCTCGCGTTTTTGAAGTTGAAAAAAAAGCAACTCCGATCGGTATAAGCGCTCGACTTTTCGCGTTTTTTTCCACTGTCCAATCGAATGAAGTGAGAGGCAGGCCTTCCGTTTAAGTGATGAAAGCGACAGTTGCTTGAACGCCAGTAGAGTGCGATGATAGAGGATAAACTTGTGGTGCTCTCGCGGGTTACCAGGAGCTTAACGACTTCACGAACCGTAACTACCACAATGTTAACAGAAAGTAAATAAAGGTTATAAAAGGCTGATTTGACGTTTACTTGACTGACAGGACAGCTGTATCATTAGTTGCCTAGCAACATAAAAAACGCAGCGCACTGCTCGTTCTGTGTAATGTAAAGTGCTGTGCACCTCGCGTTTTCGAACCAGAAAAACGCGTCAGGTGTGATCGGCCCCTAAGTGTAACGCGCCTCAACTCCTATGGCAAGCCGTTTGGACTTTTAATCATTCCCAGGAATTCTTCATATCAACAATTTAATTTTCACTAGTTAGGCTATGTTCACACTTAGCGTCTTTTTTTTCAAACTGCCAGCGTCTGTTCTACATTATAACCCTATGGAGTAAACCGTTTTTTCAAAAAAGTCCTGAGCGCTTTTTTAGACGCCACCGCCGGCGTCTTTTTCTGCAGCTCAGAGCGTCTTTTTAAGTTGAAAAAAGTTCAACTTTTCTGAAAAGAACGCCCTACGTCAAGCGCCTTTTTGACAGCTGACCAATGACAAGCGAGTAGCGAGACCTGTCGTTTCCATAACAACAAGAACAACAAGAAAATATATGCCACAAACCGTGCATCATCCAACCGGAGCTCCTGGACTAAATTGTTGTAAGCACCATACAGTTTCCTTCCCCCGTATAATGTCGTGCACCCACAAACGTCTTTGTGAACCGACATTCTCCTCCCCGGTAACTTCAAAAGCCAACGCAAGAGCCAACTTTCTCTTTCTCAACATTTTTGCATCACACAGCACTAGGCTACTGTTGCAGCTGTTGTTATAGCAACAAAAGATGCGCTCGGCTGCTATTTGTAACCGAACGCTGCCAGCGTTTTTTTTTTTTTGCTAAAAAACGCCGTTGTCAACTTTTTCTTGTCAAAAAAGACGCTAAGTGTGAACATAGCCATAAAATGCAAATTCTTGATATCAGGAATTCTACTAGAAACAATGGCAATTTTTGATATCAAGAATTAAATTTCAACTAGTAAAACCTATAATTCCTGATATCTGTAATTGTATTTTCACTAATTAAATGTCACTATAGGCTGCCATTGTAATTCAAGAATTGATTTCTTACTAGTTGAAATTCACAAATCAGAAATATAATTCTTAAGGTCCTTGCACACTGAGTCCGAAATTTTCGCACGTTAAATAAAAACATAAAACATAAAAAGAAATCGGATCGGGTTCGATTTTCTGCATTATTTGCATCCGTAGCAAGCATTTTGAGAGGTGTTTTGACAATTCAGAGCCACCGAATGACGAATACGAAAAATTGCATACGAAAATTTCGGACTCAGTGTGCAAGGACCTTTACTATTACAAATCCTAATGTTTGATATCATGATTGTGATTGTTACTAGTAAGAAAGTAATATTAGATATCTGAAATTACTCTCCTTATTATTCATATCAGAAATACATTTTCAGATATCAGATATAACAAATGTAACATGTCGTAATACATTTACAGATTTCAAGAATTAAAAGAATTGTTCACCCAAAAATTAAAATTAGCCCATGATTTACTCACCCTCAAGCCAATCTAGGTGTATATGACATTCTTCTTTAAGCCGAATACAATTGGAGTTATATAAAAAAAATGTCTTGGCTCTTCCAAGCTCTATAATGGCAGTGAGTGGAGGATGAGAGTTTGAAGCTGGTTGTGTAATGATGCTCTGTGTTTTGCTTCAGGAAAACGGTCACGTTAAGGTGAACGGAGACGCGTCTCCAGCGGCAGCTGAGGAGAAAGAGGTTCAGGCTAACGGCAGTGCTGATGGAGAGAAGCCTGAGGATCCTGCGGAGAAGGAGCCCGCGGAGGGAGAAGAGAAAAACACTGAAGTGAGCGCTCCCGTTGAAGAGGAGCCCGCCAAACCTGCGGATGCTGCAACTCCCTCCGCAAGCAATGAGACGCCGAAGAAGAAGAAGCGCTTCTCTTTTAAGAAGTCCTTCAAACTAAGTGGCTTCTCTTTTAGGAAAACCAAGAAGGAGAAGGAGACTGGAGATGGAGCTGAGGATGCGGTTGAGGAAGACAAAACTGAGGTAGCTGAAGCTGTTGAAGGAGGAGTGTTAGAAGAGAACGCCAAACCAGCAGAGGAGCCAGCTGGAGAAACCAAACCAGTAGAGGAGAAACCAGCAGAGCAGCCCAACGCTGCCTGTCCTGCCACTGAAGAGCCCAAAGAGGAGGAGAAACCAGCAGAGTCAGTGCCAGATCCCACTGCCTCTCCGACTGAAGCGCCTGCTCCCACAGGACAAGAAGCAGGATCCAGTCCCGAGGATCGCCCCGAACTGGCCACAGAGTGAGAGAGAGAGAGAGAGAGAGAGAGAGAGAGAGAGAGAGAGAGAGAGAGAGAGAGAGAGAGAGAGAGAGAGAGAGAGAGAGAGAGAGAGAGAGAGAGAGAGAGAGAGAGAGAGAGAGAGAGAGAGAGAGAGAGAGCAGATAATCAAGGAATATTTCCGTTGTACAATGGAGTAGTGCCAGGGTATTGGACTTTGGAGAACTTTGTCTGCAACAAGGAATATTTTAATGATTTTTTTTTAGTCTTTAGGGGTTTTTTTATATCTGCCCCTCCACAAATCTCGCTCGACCAATGTGGTTATTCCTAGAGCTGTGAAATAGATGGCTGAATTGAATACAGAAAAAAAGTGATATTTATCTATTTTTGGCATCAGTATTAACTCTTTGTTTTTTGGGGGGGGATTTTTATACAAATAAAACTGTAATCTTGTTTAAAATGTCTGGAGATGACTGTGGATTAAAGGCAGCTTGTTTAGGGGTCAAAAAGGGATGCAGGGATTAGGAATGTTTTTTTTTTTAATATACATGTGGCACCTTGATCACTCAACATTAAACCACAGATGTCAAGAAAAGCCCCAAAACAGAATGACCATCAAGTCACCCACTACAGTTTACAACACTAAAGTGATTTCATTTTTTTTATATATTCTAAATTCCAGCCAATATATTCAACAATGCCAAGTTTATAACCATGTATTTTGGGAACTTTAAACAATTTTAGCTATCTGTGATTTCAGTAGGAAAACAATTTGCATATGCTTTATGGTGTATTGCTGGTTCTATGAGCTTATTAAAGTGTAAGTATGTATAGAAGGGGTGTTTTAACTGTGTTTATTGTACAAATGATATCTTGATCTCAAGAAGCACATTCAGCTCTTTTATCATCCTTAGACCATTGGAGCAAATTTTGAAGTCAAACCAAGCTGTGACATGTGTTCTGGTTCCTGTTTATACTGTGCTCTGTTTTGATTACAACAGATGATGCCTTTTGACAACATTAAGGAACTTGTCAGATGCAATGTTTGTGTAGCATCTTGTCTCTTTCTTTTGTAAATATTGGAGAAGCTTTTACATTTGACTTAGAGATTGAATGTAACTTTGCCTACAAAATTTCAATGAAACTTGCTGAAGGTGTTCTAAATTTTTTGAGAGTACACTAAAAGCAAAATAAATGTGAATAAAATTTGAATCGTTTCATCTCTTTTATTTACAAGCCATTAATAATTAGTTGCCATTAATCTTAAAAAAAATGTATTTTGTTTTAAAAATGTAAAACAAATATTTCAGACAATAGTACGTTGCATTGTCACATGACCTTACCAAGTGGAGCAAGTGAAGGATTTAAAATTTTAAAGTATTTTTGTGTACAAAAACCTTCATCCTTCCCTCGCGTTCTGTAATAAATCCTTTCCTCGCGGGTCAAAATGATCCGAAGACCTAAAATTATACTATATATATATATATATATATATTTTTTTTTTTTTTTCCAGAAAGCTTATTTTATTTCATTTTGATAATATTATTTCTATTTTTTTAATGCACTTTCTTTTTTTTTTTTTATATATACCTTTAAATTACTAGATTTGATCAATAAATAATAAATAAATAGTAATTTAAGCACATTCCTCACGTTCTTTAAACTTAAATTCAAAATGACAATTTCATGCATAACCGTTTTAATTCAGTTCAAAATATCTTTTGACCTCTTGTGGAAAAAAAATAATATAACATGATATTACATGACCCTTGCCACTAGATGGCCTTATAACTCTATATGGAGCAAATTAGCTGTTTCCACTGGGTCCTAAAGTCAGTTTTTCTTCAGCATGCATTCAGATACACATGTAGACATACACGCACACAACAAGCTAGTATAATAATATAATTATAATAATGTTACATTTATATAGCACTTTTCTGGGTACTCAAAGCGCTTTACATAGAAGGGGGTAATCTCCTCAACCACCACCAATATGCAGCACCACCTGGATGATGCAAGGGGGTAATCCAGCATCCGGAAAGGGGCATCCATTGGCTAACAAGCCATCACCTGCTGTTAGCATTCCATTGACTCCCATTCATTTTGGCATCAATTTGACAGCGAACAACTTTACATCTGAGGCGTTTAAAGACACTATTTGCCCATTGTTTATTTCTAAAGAAACACGACAATGTATAAAAGGCTCCATTACCTTGTATCTTACGTTATGGCCCCGTAGAAGCAGTTTTTGTAAAAATCGGCTAACGATTGCGTCATGACCACGCAACTCTCTGTTGCACAGTAGAGAAATTACCGTATAGACAGGAGGAGAAGCTTGCAGGCAATCGGGGGGACGTGGAGGCATAAAGTCTGATAAATTCAAGAATACTTACCAAAAGTTACTCCTGCTCCTAGTTCATGAACAGCTCCTACTCACGCTCTCCGTCTCTGCGAGATTCGGAAGGGAATGATTCAGATTTCTCTTGGCACAGCTACTAGAAGACTAACAACTGTCAGACAGGTTGCTCACGTCACATCTATGTCATCAAGCTCAGTTTGTGGCTGCGCAGTACGCTCAGCCATCAGGAAGAGAGATTTACTTCACTGGTCTCCGTCGAAGTCTATGGGGTCACTGTGTCCATTTCTTTTACTGTCTATGGGATGATGCGACGGCAGCCATATTGCGCCAGAACACCCACCACACACCAGCTTATTGGTTGAGAGGAGACAGAGTGATGAAGCCAATCAGTATATCTGGATTTTAAGGAGGCCATAATGGACAGAGGCCACTGGACAAATTTGGCCAGGATGCCGGGGTTACACCCCTACTATTTTTTTCCGAAGGACATCCTGGGATTTTTAATGACCACAGAGAGTCAGGACCTCGGTTTAACATCTCATCCGAAGGATGGTGCTCTTTGACAGAATAGTGTCCCGATCACTATACTCTGGGCGTTAGGACCCACATAGACCACAGGGTGAGCACCCCCTGCTGGCCTCACTAACACCTCTTCCAGCAGCAACCTAGTTTTCCCAGAAGTCACCCATCCAGGTACTGACCAGGCTCAACCCATGCTTAGCTACAGTGGGCAACCAGTCTTGGGGTACAGGCGTATCTCGTTAGCCTGTTAACCTGCCATCTGTGCGTGCTCGTGCCTTTTACAAGTCTATCAAACAACTGTGGTGAGTAGAATCAGTCAACAAACACGGTGAGTAATGTATTCTCCTATTATTGTCACTTCCACTTCATGTCACGTATAGTATAGCCTTCTCTGTCAGCGCCGAGGGCTTCACATGTGATAAATGCAGGGAGATAGTCAGGCTGACAGAGAAGATTTCAGAACTAGAGACACGCATCCAAACTTTAATCGAGGATAGTAAGAATGCAAGGCCTTTAGATACTGCTTTGGATGTGACTAGCTTAGTGAACTCTGTACATTGTTTGGTTCCGGTGTTCCGGAGAGTTCAGTTCCCCTGTTTCAGCGTGTGCGCAACATCAAGGCGACATCAACAGCGCAAGCTCCGTTCAGCGGATATATTGTGCATTGCAAAGTTTTTACCTACTCTTTATCACAGTAATGTACATTTACCTACTCTCCATCACAGTAATGTACATTTTACGTTGTTTGTTAGATAATTTGCAATTACATACAGGTTTTAAAGTATAGAATGTATTGTTTTCAGATGTTTTATTGCTCAATCAGATGTACATCGTACCTGCTAATTCTAGTTTTAAGTTCTTTTTATTATTATTATTATTATTATTATTACTGTGTGTGTATCGTTTTTGTCAGTTTTGCTGCAGACATAAATAAACTATATTGCACTGCACAATAAGTAATGTGTGTTGTTATTTTAATTTACGATATTTTATGATACTCATACTCTACCGTTTTACTAGACGGCCAAAATAGTAATTTTCCATGACCTGTAGGTGGCGCTGTTCCCAACTTTGGCATGGACCCTCAGGTCATGGCTCCGATGAAGCGTACCAATTTTCGTTTCGATTGATCGATTTTTGGCCGAGATACAGCCTCTGAACCAATTTTGGGTCGAACTTATTAACTTTGCGACATCATAACTTTTTTTTTTTCCAGTATAGCAAAAAATTCTGTTCAGTCATTTCTGTGCGGCTCAGTCCAAAGATCATTTGAGCAAATTTTGGAGAAAATTGGACAAACTTTGAAGGAGGAGTAGCGAAAAAACTGAATACTGTACTTTTCAAAATGGCCACTACTGTAATGGGCGGAGTCTTAATGTAAGGTATTGGTTGTGATCAGCATGATGAGCGGAATCAGGTGTACTAAGTTTCATGTCTCTCTATCGAAGGGTTCAAAAGTTATAACCATTTCAATGTTGAATTTTTGAACTGGTGGTGGCGCTATGGAGTTGGTCCTAGAGACTCAAAAATTGGTCCAATTACTATTCATTACCATCACTAGAAGCATACCAAATTTCATCATTTTCCTATGTACGGTTCATAGGGCTGCCATAGACTTCCATTGGCGGAAGAAGAAGAATACTATTATTCTGACAATACCAATTACTATTAAAGCTGCAAGCAGCCTTTCCGGGGCCAAGCCCTTCTGGTTGTTTGGCTTGTTTGGATACATTATTTTTTTACTAGGAATCTTTTGAACATTGCACAATTCACATGGTTTAACATTTGCTACACATTGGAAATGATTTAACAATCTTCAAAGTTAAAGCCTTTTGCTTTACTTAGTATTTGGTTTACACTCATACACTGTGGTTTGCTTAATAATTTTACAGAGACTTAAGATGTTGAAGGTAGAATCGCTGTAGCACAATGCGGAGCCAGAAGAGCAAAAGATTAGTAGAATGCTTGAATACAAGAATCGACTCGACATAATACACAATTTTATGTAGTCATCCTACGCAGGATTCGAACCCCCAACCAGAATGGTTTGGGACTCATAGCACATGGATTAACAGCTTGCGCCACTTAGAGGACATAGAGTTACAAGCTGCAGAGGAGAGCATTCAGTGTAAGAATGAGCACACAAAATCATGTTAACGAGATTAGCATGCTAAGCTAGCTTAATGCTAACGTAGCTTATGGTTATCCTGATAGCTGAAGAGCCACATTAGAAAGAATGGCATTTGGTTAGCATGCTAACCAATAATTATGCTAAGCTAACTAGCATAAGACAACAAACAGGGTCAACTTCAGAGAGGAATATCATGGGAATGTAGACAACTATCAAAAATCTGTTCAGTCATTTCTGTGCGGTTCGGTCTAAAGAACATCTGATAAAATTTTGGACAAAACTGAGCAAGATTTGAAGGAGTAGTGAAAAAACAGTTTTTCATTTGTTCCAACATGGCGGACAGTCACATTGTTGGAAAATGACAAATGAGACATTGTCGGAATTGGCATAAACCAAGGAACGTAATGACATAAAGCAATCAAAATTTGAACAATGTTTTCAAAAGTTAAGCATTTTTGCAAAAAACATAACTCTGGAACACTAGGTGGCGCTGTGTTCAAACTTCTCAGGTACCTTCAGGACATGGTGTTGATCATCCCTACCAACTTTTGTGATATGTCAAATAGTTTAAAAGATATGTCAATTTATGACAAAATTCAAAATGGCGGACACATGGTTCATTCGGAATGTGTAAGAAAACACATTTCTAATTAAATGGGAAGAAAGATTAATGTAAGTATTATCTGGGTAAAAATAATTCAAGTGACAATTCACAGCTTTATAAATGTTCAGAGAAAGAGCAAAATATATATTTATCTGGGTTATAGGTAATTCAGAATGTATCAGTACTGAAGGGTGATAGTTCAGCCCTTATAGTAGTATTTATTTTCATTGTAACAATTCAAAGTTCATTGCAGTGCTGAAACAATTGAATAAACAAGACAATGTATCTGGAATGTGGAAACCACAATCTTTTGGTCAACTGCATGTCATTTACAACAGTAACATGTGGTTGGCCAACACATTGCAGTTTCTGAGTTCTTGGTTGGGAACAATTTAAGAAAAAAAATCTGGTTTAACCATTTTTGTGCAGCTCATTTATAATTTGACTGAAATTACACACTAGACATTTAGACCAATAATGGAAATTTTATAGGGGACTAAAATTAAAGTACAGTTCGTATGAAAAGAGGATTAGTTGGAGTTTAAAAACAAACCAAAATTTAAAGCAATATAAATGGAAGTACAGGTACAAAGATAAAGAGGACAAAAGTTAGTGTCGTATTGCATTTATTTAGAAGGAAATCAATTTGGGTGAAAAAAAAGTAACCATCAAAAGTAAAACATTGATAAAGAAAGCATCCTCTATAGTTGCAAAACTTAAACATTTAATCAAGTAGGAAAAAAGCATCATAATTAAATCATTTATTTTATAGTAATGTATATTTCCATTACAAATTTTAGCAACTAGAAATGGGGGAAAAAAAACAAACAAACATTTTAACTATTGAAAAGTAAACCCCTATAGATGCACATCTACAAATTTTTTACAACAAAATACAAGTTATACAGGCTATATAGACTTATCACAAGTTTTGTTTTTTTTACAAAATTGTTTGTTTTTTGTTACAGGTCTTTTTTGCGGGATGAAAACTGCAGCAGGTTCTTGTGACAATTCAGTTTCTCCAATTTGAAGAAATTGTTCGTCGCTTGAATGTTTGGTTTCTGTTGCAGGTGTTTTTTGCGGGATGAAAACTGCAGCAGGTTCTTGTGATAATTGAGTTTCTTCAATTTGAAGAAATTGTTCGTCACTTGAATGTTTGGTTTCTGTTGCAGGTGTTTTTTGCGGGATGAAAACTGCAGCAGGTTCTTGTGATAATTGAGTTGCTTCAATTTGAACAAATTGTTTGTCGCTTGAATGTTTGGTTTCTGTTACAGGTGTTTTTTGCGGGATGAAAACTGTGGCAGGTTCTTGTGATAATTCAGTTTCTTCAATGTGAAGAAGTTCCTCATCAGTATCGTGGTTGGGTGTTGTTTGCATTTGTAGAACCTGCATGTTGTGTGTAAATGTTACGGTTAAACTGTTCATGGCCAGGAACAGCTGTTCGATGTCCTGGGCATCGGTGTGGTTCAGGTCAAGTAGTGGTGCTAAAAATGTCTTCAAAATGGAATTTGACACTGTTAAAGAGAGCTCCGTTTTGTTTTCTTTAAACTCAAAAATGCCACCGAGTTTTGTGACGTAAGCGGTGCCACTCCTTAACATTTTGCACTTTGTGCAGCGGTGGAAAGCACATTGCGGAGAAAAATCTTGCTGAAGAGTGGCACACTTTGGGCAGTGTTTACTAATGTTTATTTGGACACCTTGCAAAGCAGAGGTGATGGTTTTGTGAGAAGTAATTTCGTCTTCAGACATTTGGTGAAGTGGTCCAGTAGAAATTTGAACTTTTGAAGGTGTAATTGTCGAGTGTCTGGTTGATTGTAAAAAGGTTTTTTGTTGGTACCTTTTTGTCATCAAGTTCGTAAAGTCATACGAATTCCCTTGATGGACGTCATTAATAAAGTTGTCCCACAAGGCAATTTGAATTCCTCCGGTTTCATCATTTATCCAACAGTTCATTACCTCTCCTTCAGTCTTGTTAAAAAATACATTTTTAACAGACTGTATCTTTGTTACTTTGGCTTTTAGTGTGGGTATCTGTACACAAAGAGAGTGCGAGAGAGAAATCAGTCATGCCATTTGTTTTCAATGTACTTCAACTTTTAATTTGTATGGAAAAATGTTGTGCAACTTACATGATGCTGTGCATCTAGGGTTTTCATTTCGGCAATGGTGGAGGGGTATAGTTGCTTTGGGGGTTTATGGGGGAATGGTACTTGAGTCACTTCGAGTGTTGTAGAGCTGGTACTCTGGATATCATATTTTGTGTCATTGCTGTCTGGAAAATGAAAGAAACATTTAAAAAAAATTAGATGACAAGGAGGCACATGTGCAATCACTTACATTTTACTTAAAATACCATGTAATTTTTTTTAAATACTGATAATAACAACAAACAAAGCATTGTGAGTTTGTAATAAATAAATGTTGACCACGTCACAAAAGTAAACCGAAACCATGTATACAACTATATACGTGCCTCACAGACATGAGAAATATATTAATGGAAAGTTTGAAATGTCTACTTTAAAAAACATGAACTGATTCAAATCTTAAACACTTTCAGATTATGTAATCTGCATGAAACAGTTTCTTGTTTTTTCAAGACACATTAATTATTGTTTGCAGGTGCACCACAGCAAGCTTTATGCGTTTGAGCACTGATTAGTTGATTGTACATAGGGGATTAAAGGCTTATGATTTATTCATATAAATGTGCTATCCGTTGACTAATTGCTTAAGTGAACAATTGCTAGTTGACTAGAAAAATCTTGGGCAACCAAAGGAAAAAAAAAAGTAAAGTAACTTATGGTATCACAATTAAAAATTACTACAAATAAAAAGTGGAGTAAAATATACAAGGCATACTTACTTGGAACTTTCTTTGCATTCATGAGTTTGATTGCAGAGCAGTTTCTTGCAGCATTGTTCCATGAGGTTTGTTGATTACACTGAAAGATGACTGTGTGGTGGTATGTGTCCCTGTCGGTTTGTAGTGAAGCGGTGAAGTATTTGCTATTAATTTTAGATCGTTTTATGGGTGATACAGAATGCACGTATCCTGAAATTGAGTCTGGAAGTTGGTTCATTTTTCTCTCAATTTTGTTTTTCAATATTTCTGTTCTTACAGTGGAAAAGTTCTAATGGAATTCTTTGCAGGATACTCTGGTATTTAACATAATTCACAATTGATTGGGAATGTACCATTACTAATTAAAACAGATTGAGTTGGTTCATAGTTAATTAATTGGAGTGTGTCATTCGTTGATGTTGATTTTAAGTTTATTAGTTAATTAAGGTCTTTAGTGGTAAGTTGTGGATAGATTAATACCTGTAAGTTAATTGGCTTGTTTGTCATTACATTTGATTTTTGCCTGTTATGTATTTGTGGTATAGGCAGGTAAAAATAATACACCGATTTATGTATAGTTTTTTATAGATATTTACAAGTATTGTGCAATAAAGAAAAATGACAATGATATTTTATGGAATTATTTCTTTATTCATTTTAGTAAATATAATTTTTGTGTGGTAAACTTTGAAAAGTTTAGTGACATGTACAGCAATGATACTGGTATGATGAAACTGTCTGTTAAGTCTGTGTTACTGCTGTTGTTGATATTATCACTGGCCCAGACAAAGTAATTAATATGAATCAAAGCAGTCAATGTTTTGCATACAATGCATCAAATAGAGATTGTGGTAAGTCTATTCAATATTAAGTATCAGTTATATCCATTGAAAAACAAAATTCCCTTAGCGGTTTTAGTTAGTGTGTACATTTGGAGTATTAAAGTATTGATGGGTTATTATGTTTACTTCATTTCTATATAGATGAGTACTATTTATTTAATTTTTACCCAAAATGAGGTGATATGAGAATTATGCAGCATGTGTCATGTAATGTCTGTTTCATTCATACATGAAGTTAGAGGGCGCCCTTGCCTAGAAAGTGTTCAAAACATTTCAGAAAATCCTTTATATAGCATTTAACGATCGGTGCAGCTGAATAACATGCAGGTAAAGACATTCTGAGGGATGAATGTTCAAGATAATAAACAAACTTTTATGAAGATATATGTTTTGTGTTATTACAGCCACATCCTAAATATGTGTTTTAAATTACTTCACCGTACATTTAAGCTCTTTATAAGTACTTGTGACAATAATTAATTCTGTCTTGGCAACAAATTGCGAAGTGTCTGCTTTCAAATGAGGCTGAAAAGAGGTGGAGTCATTCGTCTGTGTTCCTAGAGCAGGTGAGGTTGATTCAAAGATAGATCTAAGATATGTCAGAGCAAAAGATTAGAACAATGCTTGAATCAACACAATTTTTATACTAATCCAACACGGGGTTCGAACCCACAACCGGAACGGCTCGGGATTAGTAACACATGGTTCAGCAGACTGCGCTACTCAGAGGACGTACAATCACAAACTGCAGAGGAGAGGCTTCAGTGTAAGAATGAGCACACAAAAGCAAGTTAACCAGATTAGCATGCTAAGATATCTTAATGCTGATGTAGCTTATGGCTTATGACGTGGTACATCCAATCCTGGCAAAATAGATATCCTCGGATTCGACATGACGCAAGGAATCGATAGACACCAATTTTATGATTTTGTGACAAACGGTTCACAAATTACAGCCTCTGAACCAATTTTGGGTCAACCTTGTTAAATTTTATCTCATCTAATCCCACTGTAAGAAACATTAGTACAGCTCTTACCCAGATAATAAAGGAGCTCAAATTCCAATTTATACACAATTTCAAAGTCGCCCCACACTGGTCTCAAACCCACGACCGCAATGGTTCGGGATTCATGACGCATGGTTGAACCGATTGCGCCACCCAGAGGACTTGTTTTACAATGCTGCAGAGGAGAAACTTCAGTGTAAGAATGAGCACACAAAAGCAAGTTAACCAGATTAGCATGCTATGCTAATGTATCTTATGGCTATCCTGATAGCTGAAGAGCCACATTAGAAAGAATGGCATCTGGTTAGCATGCTAACCAATTATTATGCTAAGTTAACTAGCATAAGGCAAAAAATGCAGGCTAGGTCAACTTCGGAGATGAATATCTCGGGAACGGTAGCAAATATAAAAAATCTGTTCAGTCATTTCTGTGCGGCTCAGTCCAAAGAACATCTGATCAAATTTTGGACAAAATTGAGCAAGATTTGAAGGAGGAGTAGCAAAAAAACTGTTTTTCATTTGTTCCAATATGGCGGACAGTCACATTGTTGGAAAATGACAAATGAGATATCGACGGAATTGGCATAAGCCAAGGAACATAATGACGTAAAGAAATCAAAATTTGAACAATGTTTTCAAAAGTTATAAGCGTTTTTGCAAAAGACCCTATATCTCTGGAACACTAGGTGGCGCTGCGTTCAATCTTCTCATGTACCTTCAGGACATTGTGTCGATGATCCATACTAAATTTTGTGAAGATATGTCAAATAGTTTAAAAGTTATTGCAAATTATGACAAAATTCAAAATGGCGGACACGTGGTACATCCAATCCTGGCAACATTGGTGTCCACAGATTCGGCATGACCCAAGGAATCCATAGATACCACATTTATGATTTTCTGACAAACTGTTAAAAAGTTATTGACCAAAATAGCTATTTTCCATATCTCATGACCCATAGGTGGCGCTGTTCCCAACTTTGGCATGGACCCTCAGACATTGCTTCCAAACAAGTGTACCAATTTTCGTTTCGATTGATCAAACTTTGGCCGAGATACAGCCTTTACACCAATTTTGGGTCAACTTCGTTAAGTTTGCGACATCATAACTTTTGAACAAAGATGAATAAAAAAAATCTGTTCAGTCATTTCTGTGCGGCTCAGTCCAAAGATCATTTGTGCAAATTTTGGACAAAATTGGACAAATTTGGAAGGAGGAGTAGCGAAAAAACGGAATACTGTACTTTACAAAATGGCTACTACTGTAATGGGCGGAGTCTTAATGTAAGCTATTGATTTTGATCAGCATGATGAGCGGAATCAAGTGTACTAAGTTTTATTTCTCTAGATCAAAGGGTTCAAAAGTTATAACCATTTCAATGTTGAATTTTTGAACTGGTGGTGGCGCTATAGAGTTGGTCATAGAGACACCAAATTTGGTCCAATTACTATTCATGGCCATCTCTACAACTGTGCCAAATTTCATCATTTTCCTATGTACGGTTCATAGGGCTGCCATAGACTTCCATTGGCGGAAGAAGAAGAATAATAATAAGAAGAAGAAAACTAACAGATACAATAGGTGCCTTGCCCCTTCGGGGCTTGGCCCCTAATAAGAAGAAAACTAACAGATACAATAGGTGCCTTGCCCCTTCGGGGCTTGGCCCCTAATAAGAAAACTAACAGATACAATAGGTGCCTTGCCCCTTCGGGGCTTGGCCCCTAATTAAAGCTGCAAGCAGCCTTTCCGGGGCCAAGCCCTTCTGGTTGTTTGGCTTGTTTGGATACATTATTTTTTTACTAGGAATCTTTTGAACATTGCACAATTCACATGGTTTAACATTTGCTACACATTGGAAATGATTTAACAATCTTCAAAGTTAAAGCCTTTTGCTTTACTTAGTATTTGGTTTACACTCATACACTGTGGTTTGCTTAATAATTTTACAGAGACTTAAGATGTTGAAGGTAGAATCGCTGTAGCACAATGCGGAGCCAGAAGAGCAAAAGATTAGTAGAATGCTTGAATACAAGAATCGACTCGACATAATACACAATTTTATGTAGTCATCCTACGCAGGATTCGAACCCCCAACCAGAATGGTTTAGGACTCATAGCACATGGATTAACAGCTTGCGCCACTTAGAGGACATAGAGTTACAAGCTGCAGAGGAGAGCATTCAGTGTAAGAATGAGCACACAAAATCATGTTAACGAGATTAGCATGCTAAGCTAGCTTAATGCTAACGTAGCTTATGGTTATCCTGATAGCTGAAGAGCCACATTAGAAAGAATGGCATTTGGTTAGCATGCTAACCAATAATTATGCTAAGCTAACTAGCATAAGACAACAAACAGGGTCAACTTCAGAGAGGAATATCATGGGAATGTAGACAACTATCAAAAATCTGTTCAGTCATTTCTGTGCGGTTCGGTCTAAAGAACATCTGATAAAATTTTGGACAAAACTGAGCAAGATTTGAAGGAGTAGTGAAAAAACAGTTTTTCATTTGTTCCAACATGGCGGACAGTCACATTGTTGGAAAATGACAAATGAGACATTGTCGGAATTGGCATAAACCAAGGAACGTAATGACATAAAGCAATCAAAATTTGAACAATGTTTTCAAAAGTTAAGCATTTTTGCAAAAAACATAACTCTGGAACACTAGGTGGCGCTGTGTTCAAACTTCTCAGGTACCTTCAGGACATGGTGTTGATCATCCCTACCAACTTTTGTGATATGTCAAATAGTTTAAAAGATATGTCAATTTATGACAAAATTCAAAATGGCGGACACATGGTTCATTCGGAATGTGTAAGAAAACACATTTCTAATTAAATGGGAAGAAAGATTAATGTAAGTATTATCTGGGTAAAAATAATTCAAGTGACAATTCACAGCTTTATAAATGTTCAGAGAAAGAGCAAAATATATATTTATCTGGGTTATAGGTAATTCAGAATGTATCAGTACTGAAGGGTGATAGTTCAGCCCTTATAGTAGTATTTATTTTCATTGTAACAATTCAAAGTTCATTGCAGTGCTGAAACAATTGAATAAACAAGACAATGTATCTGGAATGTGGAAACCACAGTCTTTTGGTCAACTGCATGTCATTTACAACAGTAACATGTGGTTGGCCAACACATTGCAGTTTCTGAGTTCTTGGTTGGGAACAATTTAAGAAAAAAAATCTGGTTTAACCATTTTTGTGCAGCTCATTTATAATTTGACTGAAATTACACACTAGACATTTAGACCAATAATGGAAATTTTATAGGGGACTAAAATTAAAGTACAGTTCGTATGAAAAGAGGATTAGTTGGAGTTTAAAAACAAACCAAAATTTAAAGCAATATAAATGGAAGTACAGGTACAAAGATAAAGAGGACAAAAGTTAGTGACGTATTGCATTTATTTAGAAGGAAATCAATTTGGGTGAAAAAAAAAAGTAACCATCAAAAGTAAAACATTGATAAAGAAAGCAAAACATTGATAAAGAAAGCATCCTCTATAGTTGCAAAACTTAAACATTTAATCAAGTAGGAAAAAAGCATCATAATTAAATCATTTTATAGTAATGTATATTTCCATTACAAATTTTAGCAACTAGAAATGGGGGAAAAAAAACAAACAAACATTTTAACTATTGAAAAGTAAACCCCTATAGATACACATTTACACATTTTTTACAACAAAATACAAGTTATACAGGCTATATAGACTTATCACAAGTTTTGTTTTTTTTACAAAATTGTTTGTTTTTTGTTATAGGTCTTTTTTGCGGGATGAAAACTGCAGCAGGTTCTTGTGATGATTCAGTTTCTCCAATTTGAAGAAATTGTTCGTCGCTTGAATGTTTGTTTTTTGTTATAGGTCTTTTTTGCGGGATGAAAACTGCAGCAGGTTCTTGTGATAATTCAGTTTCTTCAATGTGAAGAAGTTCCTCATCAGTATCGTGGTTGGGTGTTGTTTGCATTTGTAGAACCTGCATGTTGTGTGTAAATGTTACGGTTAAACTGTTCATGGCCAGGAACAGCTGTTCGATGTCCTGGGCATCGGTGTGGTTCAGGTCAAGTAGTGGTGCTAAAAATGTCTTCAAAATGGAATTTGACACTGTTAAAGAGAGCTCCGTTTTGTTTTCTTTAAACTCAAAAATGCCACCGAGTTTTGTGACGTAAGCGGTGCCACTCCTTAACATTTTGCACTTTGTGCAGCGGTGGAAAGCAAATTGCGGAGAAAAATCTTGCTGAAGAGTGGCACACTTTGGGCAGTGTTTACTAATGTTTATTTGGACACCTTGCAAAGCAGAGGTGATGGTTTTGTGAGAAGTAATTTCGTCTTCAGACATTTGGTGAAGTGGTCCAGTAGAAATTTGAACTTTTGAAGGTGTAATTGTCGAGTGTCTGGTTGATTGTAAAAAGGTTTTTTGTTGGTACCTTTTTGTCATTAAGTTCGTAAAGTCATACGAATTCCCTTGATGGACGTCATTAATAAAGTTGTCCCACAAGGCAATTTGAATTCCTCCGGTTTCATCATTTATCCAACAGTTCATTACCTCTCCTTCAGTCTTGTTAAAAAATACATTTTTAACAGACTGTATCTTTGTTACTTTGGCTTTTAGTGTGGGTATCTGTACACAAAGAGAGTGCGAGAGAGAAATCAGTCATGCCATTTGTTTTCAATGTACTTCAACTTTTAATTTGTATGGAAAAATGTTGTGCAACTTACATGATGCTGTGCATCTAGGGTTTTCATTTCGGCAATGGTGGAGGGGTATAGTTGCTTTGGGGGTTTATGGGGGAATGGTACTTGAGTCACTTCGAGTGTTGTAGAGCTGGTACTCTGGATATCATATTTTGTGTCATTGCTGTCTGGAAAATGAAAGAAACATTTTTAAAAAATTAGATGACAAGGAGGCACATGTGCAATCACTTACATTTTACTTAAAATACCATGTCATTTTTTTTAAATACTAATAATAACAACAAACAAAGCATTGTGAGTTTGTAATAAATGTTGACCACGTCACAAAAGTAAACCGAAACCATGTATACAACTATATACGTGCCTCACAGACATGAGAAATATATTAATGGAAAGTTTGAAATGTCTACTTTAAAAAACATGAACTGATTCAAATCTTAAACACTTTCAGATTATGTAATCTGCATGAAACAGTTTCTTGTTTTTTCAAGACACATTAATTATTGTTTGCAGGTGCACCACAGCAAGCTTTATGCGTTTGAGCACTGATTAGTTGATTATGTACATAGGGGATTAAAGGCTTATGATTTATTCATATAAATGTGCTATCCGTTGACTAATTGCTTAAGTGAACAATTGCTAGTTGACTAGAAAAATCTTGGGCAACCAAAGGAAAAAAAAAAAGTAAAGTAACTTATGGGATCACAATTAAAAATGACTACAAATAAAAAGTGGAGTAAAATATACAAGGCATACTTACTTGGAACTTTCTTTGCATTCATGAGTTTGATTGCAGAGCAGTTTCTTGCAGCATTGTTCCATGAGGTTTGTTGATTACACTGAAAGATGACGGTGTGGTGGTATGTGTCCCTGTCGGTTTGTAGTGAAGCGGTGAAGTATTTGCTATTAATTTTAGATAGTTTTATGGGTGATACAGAATGCACGTATCCTGAAATTGAGTCTGGAAGTTGGTTCATTTTTCTCTCAATTTTGTTTTTCAATATTTCTGTTCTTACAGTGGAAAAGTTCTAATGGAATTCTTTGCAGGATACTCTGGTATTTAACATAATTCACAATTGATTGGGAATGTACCATTACTAATTAAAACAGATTGAGTTGGTTCATAGTTAATTAATTGGAGTGTGTCATTCGTTGATGTTGATTTTAAGTTTATTAGTTAATTAAGGTCTTTAGTGGTAAGTTGTGGATAGATTAATACCTGTAAGTTAATTGGCTTGTTTGTCATTACACTACATTTGATTTTTGCCTGTTATGTATTTGTGGTATAGGCAGGTAAAAATAATACACCGATTTATGTATAGTTTTTTATAGATATTTACAAGTATTGTGCAATAAAGAAAAATGACAATGATATTTTATGGAATTATTTCTTTATTCATTTTAGTAAATATAATTTTTGTGTGGTAAACTTTGAAAAGTTGAGTGACATGTACAGCAATGATACTGGTATGATGAAACTGTCTGTTAAGTCTGTGTTACTGCTGTTGTTGATATTATCACTGGTCCAGACAAAGTAATTAATATGAATCAAAGCAGTCAATGTTTGCATACAATGCATCAAATAGAGATTGTGGTAAGTCTATTCAATATTAAGTATCAGTTATATCCATTGAACAACAAAATTCCCTTAGCGGTTTTAGTTAGTGTGTACATTTGGAGTATTAAAGTATTGATGGGTTATTATGTTTACTTCATTTCTATATAGATGAGTACTATTTATTTAATTTTTACCCAAAATGAGGTGATATGAGAATTATGCAGCATGTGTCATGTAATGTCTGTTTCATTCATACATGAAGTTAGAGGGCGCCCTTGCCTAGAAAGTGTTCAAAACATTTCAGAAAATCCTTTATATAGCATTTAACGATCGGTGCAGCTGAATAACATGCAGGTAAAGACAGAGGGATGAATGTTCAAGATAATAAACAAACTTTTATGAAGATATATGTTTTGTGTTATTACAGCCACATCCTAAATATGTGTTTTAAATTACTTCACCGTACATTTAAGCTCTTTATAAGTGCGTTTCTTGTGACAATAATTAATTCTGTCTTGGCAACAAATTGCGAAGTGTCTGCTTTCAAATGAGGCTGAAAAGAGGTGGAGTCATTCGTCTGTGTTCCTAGAGCAGGTGAGGTTGATTCTAAGATAGATCTAAGATAGGTCAGAGCAAAAGATTAGAACAATGCTTGAATCAACACAATTTTTATACTAATCCAACACGGGGTTCGAACCCACAACCGGAACGGCTCGGGATTAGTAACACATGGTTCAGCAGACTGCGCTACTCAGAGGACGTACAATCACAAACTGCAGAGGAGAGGCTTCAGTGTAAGAATGAGCACACAAAAGCAAGTTAACCAGATTAGCATGCTAAGCTATCTTAATGCTGATGTAGCTTATGGCTTATGACGTGGTACATCCAATCCTGGCAAAATAGATATCCTCGGATTCGACATGACGCAAGGAATCGATAGACACCAATTTTATGATTTTGTGACAAACGGTTCACAAATTACTAGAGGTCGACCGATTCATCGGTTTTGCCGATTAATCGGCACCGATAGTTGATTGGTGGAACTATCGTTATCGGCAAAAATACATACCCATAGTTTTTCCTGGTTGCGTCCGTTGCTGGAGCGGCTGAGAAGCGCGCGCTGTCATTCATTATACAGTAAGAGAGAGCTGAGAAGGGTCTGCTGGCATCATGCAGTACAAGAGCGGCCTCTAGAGGTGTAATAAAAACTATCGCTGATGCCTCGTGTTGTTTATTTCGACACGTGATGCTGCGTGCTGCACTGAGAGCACACGCTGCGTGGAGAGAGCTGACATCAGATGCGCGTTTAAAGCACCGACAGCTAAAAGGTAGCCTATGTATACAGTACATTTTGTCATATCATTAAAAAGTGATTAATTTGTTGACTAAATGCTGCATTAGTAGAGAAAGAACAGCACAACAGTATGTTTGTTTGCCTTCAAGGCTGAGAGGACGCTAACATTAGTAGTACCTCAAGCGGTTAAAACACTGACAAAAATAAACGTAAGTCCGACCCGAATGTTTAATGTCACAATTGTTACCTCTATTTGCATTAGTTTATATCCAGCTGGTCACTTTTATGCATTTAATAAATATGCAGAGAAGTTGCATATTTAAAGCTAGAGACGTAAGATAGCAAACTGATATGTTCATACAGCCGACAGAAACATATAAACAAATCAGAAAAGCATTCGATTTCGGTTATTTTTTCGTCATCACTTTAATACATGTTTTGTTATTTTGATTAGATAATCATCAAGTGTTTATAAAATAGAAGCAAAAGTGTGAGACTATACATTTAATATGTATGTCATTTCAATGCTCTGGCATTGTAGATATTTAAGCATGACTGTTTGGATTTATATGAAATGATAACACTTACAATAAAATTCCATATGTAACATTAACTAAGGTTAATAACTTCTGTATAAAGATTGTTCATTATTTGTTAATTAACATGTATTAATACATTTTTAAATTAAGGTTTTTATTTGTTAACCATAGTTAATCAAACTAACATGAATGATCAAGGTGCAATTGTATTGCTCAAATATTATACTGATCAAATTTTGTTACTTTTTTATTCATTAAGTTGGCTTGAAAAAGAACAGTTTAACAGTTACATTTTGAATGTAACTGGTTTTATTTGTTATTTAGAGTATTACTTTTTGTTTCAGTTTGAATGAATGTCTTTTATTGACTTCAATATTTATTCATATTATATATTTATTTCATTTAGCGTGTTTTCATGCTTCAATACAGTTTTATTATTTTATAATAAAGTTAAGCACTGTTTTACTTGGAGTGTTATGTTTGTTTTTATCCAGTATCAATTTTAAAAACTATCGGTTGATTAATCGGTTATCGGCAAGTATGGCCCAACCTAGCTATCGTTATCGGTAAAATCCACTATCGGTCGACCTCTACAAATTACAGCCTCTGAACCAATTTTGGGTCAACCTTGTTAAATTTGATCTCATCTAATCCCACTGTAAGAAACATTAGTACAGCTCTTACCCAGATAATAAAGGAGCTCAAATTTAAATTTATACACAATTTCAAAGTTGCCCCACACTGGTCTCAAACCCACGACCACAATGGTTCGGGATTCATGACGCATGGTTGAACCGATTGCACCACCCAGAGGACTTGTTTTACAATGCTGCAGAGGAGAGGCTTCAGTGTATGAATGAGCACACAAAATCATGTTAACGAGATTAGCATGCTAAGCTAGCTTAATGCTAATGTAGCTTATGGTTATCCTGATAGCTGAAGAGCCACATTAGAAAGAATGGCATCTGGTTAGCATGCTAACCAATTATTATGCTAAGTTAACTAGCATAAGGCAAAAAATGCAGGCTAGGTCAACTTCGGAGATGAATATCTCGGGAACGGTAGCAAATATAAAAAATCTGTTCAGTCATTTCTGTGCGGCTCAGTCCAAAGAACATCTGATCAAATTTTGGACAAAATTGAACAAGATTTGAAGGAGGAGTAGCGAAAAAACTGTTTTTCATTTGTTCCAATATGGCGGACAGTCACATTGTTGGAAAATGACAAATGAGATATCGACGGAATTGGCATAAGCCAAGGAACATAATGACGTAAAGAAATCAAAATTTGAACAATGTTTTCAAAAGTTATAAGCGTTTTTGCAAAATACCTTATATCTCTGGAACACTAGGTGGCGCTGTGTTCAATCTTCTCATGTACCTTCAAAGCCTTGTGTTGATCATCCATACAAAATTTTGTGAAGATATGTCAAATAGTTTAAAAGTTATTGCAAATTATGACAAAATTCAATGACCCAAGGAATCCATAGATACCACATTTATGATTTTCTGACAAACTGTTCAAAAGTTATTGACCAAAATAGCTATTTTCCATATCTCATGACCCGTAGGTGGCGCTGTTCCCAACTTTGGCACGGACCCTCAAACCATGCTTCCAATCAAGTGTACCAATTTTTCTTTCGATTGATCAAACTTTGGCCGAGATACAGCCTCTACACCAATTTTGGGTCAACCTCATTAAGTTTGCGACATCATAACTTTTGAACAAAGATGAATAAAAAAAATCTGTTCAGTCATTTCTATGCGGCTCAGTCCAAAGATCATTTGAGCAAATTTTGGACAAAATTGAACAAATTTTGAAGGAGGAGTAGCGAAAAAACGGAATACTGTACTTTACAAAATGGCTACTACTGTAATGGGCGGAGTCTTAATGTAAGCTATTGATTTTGATCAGCATGATGAGCGGAATCAAGTGTACTAAGTTTTATTTCTCTAGATCAAAGGGTTCAAAAGTTATAACCATTTCAATGTTGAATTTTTGAACTGGTGGTGGCGCTATAGAGTTGGTCATAGAGACACCAAATTTGGTCCAATTACTATTCATGGCCATCTCTACAACTGTGCCAAATTTCATCATTTTCCTATGTACGGTTCATAGGGCTGCCATAGACTTCCATTGGCGGAAGAAGAAGAATAATAATAATTAAAGCTGCAAGCAGCCTTTCCGGGGCCAAGCCCTTCTGGTTGTTTGGCTTGTTTGGATACATTATTTTTTACTAGGAATCTTTTGAACATTGCACAATTCACATGGTTTAACATTTGCTACACATTGGAAATGATTTAACAATCTTCAAAGTTAAAGCCTTTTGCTTTACTTAGTATTTGGTTTACACTCATACACTGTGGTTTGCTTAATAATTTTACAGAGACTTAAGATGTTGAAGGTAGAATCGCTGTAGCACAATGCGGAGCCAGAAGAGCAAAAACAGCAGAAATAGAATGTACATGAAGAACAGATGGGTTCAGAGGTACAGATAGGATAAAATCAAAATGAACAGAAGTTCTGATGAGAACGAACACAGAACGTAGAAAAAAACACACACTTATTTCTAATCCCAGTGTAAGAAACATTAGTAGAGCTCTTACCCAGATAATAAAGGAGTTCAAATGACAATTTTATACACAATTTCAAAGTCGCCCCACACTGGTCTCGAACCCACGACCGGAATGGTTCGGGATTCATGACGCATGGTTGAACAGATTGCGCCACCCAGAGGACATGTTTTACAAAGCTGCAGAGGAGAGGTTTCAGTGTAAGAATAAGCAGACAAAATACATGTTAACGAGATTAGCATGCTAAGATAGCTTAATGCTAATACAGCTTATGGTTATCCTGATAGCTGAAGAGCCACATTAGAAAGAATGGCATCTGGTTAGCATGCTAACCAATTATTATGCTAAGTTAACTAGCATAAGGCAAAATACACAGGCTAGGTCAACTTCGAAGATGAATATCTCAGGAACGGTAGCAAATATCAAAAATCTGTTCAGTCATTTCTGTGCGGCTCGGTCCAAAGATCATCTGATAAAATTTTTGACAAAATTGAGCAAAATTTGAAGGAGGAGTAGCGAAAAAACTGTTTTTCATTTGCTCCAATATGGTGGACAGTCACATTGTTGGAAAATGACAAATGAGATGTCGTCGGAATCGGCATAAGCCAAGGAACATAATAATGTAAAGAAATCAAAATTTGAACAATGTTTTCAAGAGTTATAAGCGTTTTTGCAAAAGACCTTATATCTCTGGAACACTAGGTGGCGCTGTGTTCAATCTTCTCATGTAACTTCAAAGCCTTGTGTTGATCATCCATACAAAATTTTGTGAAGATATGTCAAATAGTTTAAAAGTTATTGCAAATTATGACAAAATTCAAAATGGCGGACACGTGGTACATCCCATCCTGGCAAAATCGGTATCCATGGATTCGGCATGACCCAAGGAATCCATAGATACCACATTTATGATTTTCTGACAAACTGTTCAAAAGTTATTGACCAAAATAGCTATTTTCCATATCTCATGACCCGTAGGTGGCGCTGTTCCCAACTTTGGCACGGACCCTCAAACCATGCTTCCAATCAAGTGTACCAATTTTTCTTTCGATTGATCAAACTTTGGCCGAGATACAGCCTCTACACCAATTTTGGGTCAACCTCATTAAGTTTGCGACATCATAACTTTTGAACAAAGATGAATAAAAAAAATCTGTTCAGTCATTTCTATGCGGCTCAGTCCAAAGATCATTTGAGCAAATTTTGGACAAAATTGGACAAATTTTGAAGGAGGAGTAGCGAAAAAACGGAATACTGTACTTTACAAAATGGCTACTACTGTAATGGGCGGAGTCTTAATGTAAGCTATTGATTTTGATCAGCATGATGAGCGGAATCAAGTGTACTAAGTTTTATTTCTCTAGATCAAAGGGTTCAAAAGTTATAACCATTTCAATGTTGAATTTTTGAACTGGTGGTGGCGCTATAGAGTTGGTCATAGAGACACCAAATTTGGTCCAATTACTATTCATTAGCATCACTAGAAGTGTACCAAATTTCATCATTTTCCTATGTTCCGTTGATAGGGCTGCCATTGACTCCCATTCGGGAAGAAGAAGAAGAAGAAGAAGAAGAATAAGAAAACTAACAGATACAATAGGTGCCTTGCCCCTTCGGGGCTTGGCCCCTAAAAACTAACAGATACAATAGGTGCCTTGCCCCTTCGGGGCTTGGCCCCTAATAAGAAAACTAACAGATACAATAGGTGCCTTGCCCCTTCGGGGCTTGGCCCCTAATAATAATAAAGCTGCAAGCAGCCTTTCCGGGGCCAAGCCCTTCTGGTTGTTTGGCTTGTTTGGATACATTATTTTTTTACTAGGAATCTTTTGAACATTGCACAATTCACATGGTTTAACATTTGCTACACATTGGAAATGATTTAACAATCTTCAAAGTTAAAGCCTTTTGCTTTACTTAGTATTTGGTTTACACTCATACACTGTGGTTTGCTTAATAATTTTACAGAGACTTAAGATGTTGAAGGTAGAATCGCTGTAGCACAATGCGGAGCCAGAAGAGCAAAAACAGCAGAAATAGAATGTACATGAAGAACAGATGGGTTCAGAGGTACAGATAGGATAAAATCAAAATGAACAGAAGTTCTGATGAGAACGAACACAGAACGTAGAAAAAAACACACACTTATTTCTAATCCCAGTGTAAGAAACATTAGTAGAGCTCTTACCCAGATAATAAAGGAGTTCAAATGACAATTTTATAGTCGCCCCACACTGGTCTCGAACCCACGACCGGAATGGTTCGGGATTCATGACGCATGGTTGAACAGATTGCGCCACCCAGAGGACATGTTTTACAAAGCTGCAGAGGAGAGGTTTCAGTGTAAGAATAAGCAGACAAAATACATGTTAACGAGATTAGCATGCTAAGCTAGCTTAATGCTAATACAGCTTATGGTTATCCTGATAGCTGAAGAGCCACATTAGAAAGAATGGCATCTGGTTAGCATGCTAACCAATTATTATGCTAAGTTAACTAGCATAAGGCAAAATACACAGGCTAGGTCAACTTCGAAGATGAATATCTCAGGAACGGTAGCAAATATCAAAAATCTGTTCAGTCATTTCTGTGCGGCTCGGTCCAAAGATCATCTGATAAAATTTTGGACAAAATTGAGCAAAATTTGAAGGAGGAGTAGCGAAAAAACTGTTTTTAATTTGCTCCAATATGGTGGACAGTCACATTGTTGGAAAATGACAAATGAGATGTCGTCGGAATCGGCATAAGCCAAGGAACATAATAATGTAAAGAAATCAAAATTTGAACAATGTTTTCAAGAGTTATAAGCGTTTTTGCAAAAGACCTTATATCTCTGGAACACTAGGTGGCGCTGTGCTCAATCTTCTCATGGACCTTCAGGACATTGTGTCGATGAACCATACTACATTTTGTAAAGATATGTCAAATAGTTTAAAAGTTATTGCAAATTATGACACAATTCAAAATGGCGGACACGTGGTACATCCCATCCTGGCAAAATCGGTATCCACGGATTCAGCATGACCCAAGGAATGCATAGATACCACATTTATGATATTCTGACAAACTGTTCAAAAGTTATTGACCAAAATAGCTATTTTCCATATCTCATGACCCGTAGGTGGCGCTGTTCCCAACTTTGGCATGGAACCTCATATCAAGCTTCTGATGAAGTGTACCAATTTATGTTTCGATTGATCAAACTTTGGCCGAGATACAGCCTCTTAGCCAATTTTGGGTGGACCTCGTCAAGTTTGTGACATCATAGCTTTTGAACAAAGATGAATAAAAAAAATCTGTTCAGTCATTTCTGTGCGGCTCAGTCCAAAGATCATTTGAGCAAATTTTGGACAAAATTGGAGAAAATTTGAAGGAGGAGTAGCGAAAAAACTGAATACTGTACTTTTCAAAATGGCCACTACTGTAATGGGCGGAGTCTTAATGTAATGTATTGGTTGTGATCAGAATGATGAGAGGAATCAGGTGTACTAAGTTTCATTTCTCTAGATCAAAGGGTTAAAAAGTTATAACCATTTCAATGTTGAATTTTTGAACTGGTGGTGGCGCTATGGAGTTGGTCCTAGAGACTCAAAAATTGGTCCAATTACTATTCATTAGCATCACTAGAAGTGTACCAAATTTCATCATTTTCCTATTTACGGTTCATAGGGCTGCCATAGACTTCCATTGGCGGAAGAAGAAGAAGAAGAAGAATAATAAGAAAACTAACAGATACAATAGGGGCTATCCCCTTCGGGGCTTGGCCCCTAATAATAAGAAAACTAACAGATACAATAGGTGCCTTGCCCCTTCGGGGCTTGGCCCCTAAAAACTAACAGATACAATGGTGCCTTGCCCCTTCGGGGCTTGGCCCCTAATAAGAAAACTAACAGATACAATAGGTGCCTCAGCCCCTTCGGGGCTTGGCCCCTAATAAGAAAACTAACAGATACAATAGGTGCCTCAGCCCCTTCGGGGCTTGGCCCCTAATAATAAGAAAACTAACAGATACAATAGGTGCCTCAGCCCCTTCGGGGCTTGGCCCCTAATAATAATAAGAAGAAAACTAACAGATACAATAGGGGCTATCCCCTTCGGGGCTTGGCCCCTAATAAGAAAACTAACAGATACAATAGGTGCCTTGCCCCTTCGGGGCTTGGCCCCTAAATATAGCTGCAAGCAGCAATACGGGGCCAAGCCCTTCAAGGCACAACAAGCAAAAGCCGCTGTAGCGCAATGCGGAGCCAGAAGAGCAAAACATCAGAAATTTAATGTACATCAAGCACAGCAAGTACTGTAAGCACATCAATTACAGCAGCACAGCAAGCATCTAAGCACCAAAAGGAGTGCGGAGCCGGAAGAACAAAACATCAGAAATTAAATATACATGTAAATGTACATCAAGCACAGCAAGTACTGTAAGCACTGCAGCGCAGCAAGCATTTAAGCATCAACAGCAGTGCGGAGCCAGAAGAACAAAAAGAGCAGAAATTGAATATACATGTAAATGTACATGAAGCACAGCAGCGCAGCAAGCATTTAAGCACCAACAGCAGTGCAGAACCGGAAGGAATTTAAATGACAACTTTATACAAAATTTTTGAGTTGTCCCACATAGGACTCGAACCCACAACCAGAATGGTTCAAGATTCATGACATGTGGTTTAACAGCTTGCGCCACTCAGAGGACGTGAATTGCAAAGCTGCAGAGGAGAGGCTTCAGTGTAAGAATAAGCACAAAAAAACATGTTAACCAGTTCACTTGGTTACGTTCCTGAACCAAGGAACGTAATGACATAAAACAATCAAAATTTGAACAATGTTTTCAAAAGTTTTCAGCGTTTTTGCAAAATACCTTATACCTCTGGAACACTAGGTGGTGCTGTGTTCAAACTTCTCAGGTACCTTCAGGACATGGTGTCGATCATCCCTACCAAATTTTGTGCTGATATGTCAAATAGTTTAAAAGTTATTGCAATTTATGACAAAATTCAAAATGGCGGACACATGGTTCATCCAATCTTGGATAATTCAGTATCCACAGATTTGACATGACACAAGGAATCCATAGATACCACATTTATGATTTTCTGACAAACCGTTCACAAGTTATTGGCCAAAATATGCATTTCCCATATCTCATGACCCGTAGGTGGCGCTGTTCCCAACTTTGGCATGGAACCTCAGAGCATGCTTCCGATGAAGTGTACCAATTTTCGTTTCGATTGATCAAACTTTGGCCGAGATACAGCCTCTTAGCCAATTTTGGGTGGACCTAGTTAAGTTTGCAACATCATAATAATAACTAGATGTACCGCATGGCGGTACAAAATATGACCGCCGCTCAGGCCTGCACTGGCTTTCCACAAAAATAAATGACGTGGAGCAATTTGGCTGTATTGCGTGTTTATGTATATACCTAAAAAAAGTAGTAGTATGTGCATGTCTGTCTGTGTGTGTGTGTGTGTGTGTGTGTGTGTGTGTGTGTGTGTGTGTGTGTGTGTGTGTGTGTGTGTGTGTGTGTGTGTGTGCGTGTATGTATGCGTGCGTACATGTGTGTGCGCGTGTGTGTTTGTGTGTGTGTGTCTGTGCATGTGGATTTGTATGTGTGTGTATGGGTGTGTGTCTGTGCGTGTGGATGTCAGTGTGTGTGCATGCTTGCGTTTGTTTGTATTCCTGCATGTGTGTGTGTGTGTGTGACAGTTAGGGTTGCCAACTTCAGAAAAGGAAAATGCGGGACAATCGTGGTTATTTATAGGAAAATGAGGGACACTCAAAATATTTGTACTGTATCACACAGTGTACGTCATTTCAGTGTCTGCAGTTAAGTTTGTGTTTAAAAGGTTATCAGACATAAACACATTTGTATTGCTTAACCTATTTATGTATTTAATTCTAAAAATAATTTTAATGTCATACATGAAACAAGTCACATTACAAACAAACCATAGTTCAAAATAACAGCATTTATCTAAAATTGAAAGCTTTTTTAACATTATACACTAGGCTTACAGTTCAAAAGTTTGGGGTTAGTAAGATTATTTTTTGGGAAAAAAATAAAGAAAGTAATTGCCTACTTATATTCAGCAAGGATGCATTACATTAATCAAAAGTGACAGTTAAGATAATGTTACAAAAGCTTTCTATGTACTTTCTAAAAGCTTTAAAACATTAATAATAATCAGAAATGTTTTTTGAGCATATTATTCCCTCAGGTAGATTACATGTTTTCTTGCGTGGCTGGATGTTAGACTCATGAACAATAATCACGTTGTTTGCATTCGCCAAAATTGATTAGCCGAAATCAAAACGTGGACAGTGAAAGGAAATTACCGTTAGCGCGAGACGAGTCCGGCTTGAAGCCGAAGCGACCAGACGGCAGAGGATGTTCGCAAATCAAACAATGATTTGTCTCAAAACAGTGATTAAAAAAAGCTGTGATTGGATGATGACAGGTGTCGGTGATCATTCTCAAGTGTCGTGGTCAGCACTGCTGCTGTTGCTGTTGTATCAGTCAGTGGTTTATCAGCTTGTCAAAAAACGGGACACGGGAGGTCACGCACGGGACAAATAAATTAGGCCCAAAATACGGGACGTCCCGCCTAATTCGGGACAGTTGGCAACCTTAGTGACAGTATCATCCTAAACCAGCAACCCTTCGCTCAACACCACCATCTACAGGCCGATGAGTGTACAGTCACTAAATGTGCACATAAATGAATATATTTTATACCCCCCCATGGATGAAATTCTACGAAACTTAGCATACCCCCAGAGGATGTCAAGTTAATCATACACATGAAATATGGTGCAGTTATGAACATCTCAACTGAAGATAGATGCAATTAAAGCAGAATAATATTGCATTTTCATTTTTTATGGGAGGGGCGCAAATCAAAAATGAGTGATTATGGGCTAGGTTGATGTGGGCCCTTAAGAGCAACATACCATAAAAATTTCTTCATCCTCATCCTTCAGGTAGTTATTTAGGAAAAACTGCATTTTTGGGGTTTGGGGGGGCCCAGCGCGGGAGGGGAGTGGCCCCCGGGGACCAAACGAAATTTTTCCGTAAAAGTCTAGTGGGGCTACATGCCCACCAAATTTCATGTTCCCTGGTATTCGGTGTCCGTGGTATCGTTGACGAAAAATTTCAGTAGATGACGAAAAAAAAAAAAAAAAAACTTTGACAATCGATTATGGGCTAGGTTGATGTGGGCCCTTAAGACCAACATACCATAAAAATTTCTTCATCCTCGGTGCCACGGTTCAGGTAGTTATTTAGGAAAAACTGCATTTTTTGGGTTTGGGGGGGTCCAGCGCAGGGGGGGAGTGGCCCCCGGGGACCAAACGAAATGTTTCCGGAAAAGTCTACTGGGGCTACATGCCCACCGAATTTCATGTTCCCCGGTGTTTCGGTGTCCCTGGTATCGTTGATGGAAAATTCAGTAGATTGACGGGAAAAAAAAACTAAAAAACTTTGACAATCGATTATGGGCTAGGTTGATGTGGGCCCTTAAGACCAACATACTTTGCAAATTTCTTCATCCTCGGTGCCACGGTTCAGGTAGTTATTTAGGAAAAACTGCATTTTTTGGGTTTGGGGGGGCCCAGCGCGGGGGGGGAGGGGCCCCCGGGGACCAAACGAAATTTTTCCGTAAAAGTCTAGTAGACCAACATACCATAAAAAATTCTTCATCCTCTGTGCCACGGTTCAGGTAGTTATTTAGGAAAAACTGCATTTTTTTGGGTTTGGGGGGGCCCAGCGCGGGGGGGAGTGGCCCCCGGGGACCAAACGAAATTTTTCTGTACAAGTCTAGTGGGGCTACATGCCCACCAAATTTCATGTTCCCCGGTGTTTCGGTGTCCCTGGTATCGTTGATGAAAAATTCAGATGACGAAAAAAAAAAAAAAAAAAAAAACTTTGACAATCGATTATGGGCTAGGTTGATGTGGGCCCTTAAGACCAACATACCATAAAAATGTCTTCATCCTCGGTGCCACGGTTCAGGTAGTTATTTAGGAAAAACTGCATTTTTTGGGTTTGGGGGGGCCCAGCGCGGGAGGGGAGTGGCCCCCGGGGACCAAACGAAATTTTTCCTTAAAAGTCTAGTGGGGCTACATGCCCACCAAATTTCATGTTCCCCGGTGTTTCGGTGTCCCTGGTATCGTTGACAAAAAATTCACGGGGGGCCCAGCGCGGGGGGGGGGAGTGGCCCCCGGGGACCAAACGAAATTTTTCCTTAAAAGTCTAGTGGGGCTACATGCCCACCAAATTTCATGTTTCCCGGTGTTTCGGTGTCCCTGGTATCGTTGACGAAAAATTCACGGGGGGCCCAGCGCGGGGGGGGAGTGGCCTCCGGGGACCAAACGAAATTTTTCTGTAAAAGTCTAGTGGGGCTACATGCCCACCAAATTTCATGTTCCCCGGTGTTTCGGTGTCCCTGGTATCGTTGACGAAAAATTCACGGGGGGCCCAGCACGGGGGGCGGGAGTGGCCCCCGGGGACCAAACGAAATTTTTCCGTAAAAGTTTAGTGGGGCTACATGCCCACCAAATTTCATGTTCCCCGGTGTTTCGGTGTCCCTGGTATCGTTGACGAAAAATTCACGGGGGGCCCAGCGCGGGGGGGGAGTGGCCCCCGGGGACCAAATGAAATTTTTCCGTAAAAGTCTAGTGGGGCTACATGCCCACCAAATTTCATGTTCCCCGGTGTTTCGGTGTCCCTGGTATCGTTGACGAAAAATTCACGGGGGCCCCAGCGTGGGGGGGGGAGTGGCCCCCGGGGACCAAACGAAATTTTTCCGTAAAAGTCTAGTAGACCAACATACCATAAAAAATTCTTCATCCTCCGTGCCACGGTTCAGGTAGTTATTTAGGAAAAAATGCATTTTTTTGGGTTTGGGGGGGCCCAGCGCAGGGGGGGAGTGGCCCCCGGGGACCAAACGAAATTTTTCCGTACAAGTCTAGTGGGGCTACATGCCCACCAAATTTCATGTTCCCCGGTGTTTCGGTGTCCCTGGTATCGTTGACGAAAAATTCACGGGGGCCCCAGCGCGGGGGGGGAAGTGGCCCCCGGGGACCAAATAAAATTTTTCCGTAAAAGTCTAGTAGACCAACATACCATAAAAAATTCTTCATCCTCGGTGCCACGGTTCAGGTAGTTACTTAGGAAAAACTGCATTTTTTTGGGGTTGGGGGGGCCCAGCGCGGGGGGGGAGTGGCCCCCGGGGACCAAACGAAATTTTTCCGTACAAGTCTAGTGGGGCTACATGCCCACCAAATTTCATGTTCCCCGGTGTTTCGGTGTCCCTGGTATCGTTGACGAAAAATTCACGGGGGCCCCAGCGCGGGGGGGGAAGTGGCCCCCGGGGACCAAACAAAATTTTTCCGTAAAAGTCTAGTAGACCACTAGCTACGCTAGCGGCGGTCATAATAATAAGAAGAAGAAGAAGAAGAAAACTAACAGATACAATAGGTGCCTTGCCCCTTCGGGGCTTGGCCCCTAAAAACTAACAGATACAATAGGGGCTATCCCCTTCGGGGCTTGGCCCCTAATTATAATAACATTAACTGTTTAGAAACCCATCCCAAATAATTATCAATTGTATAACTAACTAGATGTACCGCATGGCGGTACAAAATGTGACCGCCGCTCAGGCCTGCACTGGCTTTCCACAAAAATAAATGACGTGGAGCAATTTGGCTGTATTGCGTGTTTATGTATATACCTAAAAAAAGTAGTAGTATGTGCATGTCTGTCTGTGTGTGTGTGTGTGTATGTGTGTGTGTTTGTGTATGTGTGTGTCTCTGTGTGTGTGTGTGTGTGTGTGTGTGTGTGTGTGTGTGTGTGTGTGTGTGTGTGTGTGTGTGTGTGTGTGTGTCTGTGCGTGTATGTATGCGTGCGTACGTGTGTGCGCGTGTGTGTTTGTGTGTGCGCGTGTGTGTTTGTGTGTGTGTGTCTGTGCATGTGGATTTGTATGTGTGTGTATGGGTGTGTGTCTGTGCGTGTGGATGTCAGTGTGTGTGCATGCTTGCGTTTGTTTGTATTCCTGCATGTGTGTGTGTGTGTGTGTGTGACAGTTAGGGTTGCCAACTTCAGAAAAGGAAAATGCGGGACAATCGTGGTTATTTATAGGAAAATGAGGGACACTCAAAATATTTGTACTGTTTCACACAGTGTACGTCATTTCAGTGTCTGCAGTTAAGTTTGTGTTTAAAAGGTTATCAGACATAAACACATTTGTATTGCTTAACCTATTTATGTATTTAATTCTAAAAATAATTTTAATGTCATACATGAAACAAGTCACATTACAAACAAACCATAGTTCAAAATAACAGCATTTATCTAAAATAGAAAGCTTTTTTAACATTATACACTAGGCTTACAGTTCAAAAGTTTGGGGTTAGTAAGATTATTTTTTGGGAAGAAAAATAAAGAAAGTAATTGCCTACTTATATTCAGCAAGGATGCATTACATTAATCAAAAGTGACAGTTAAGATAATGTTACAAAAGCTTTCTATGTACTTTCTAAAAGCTTTAAAACATTAATAATAATCAGAAATGTTTTTTGAGCATATTATTCCCTCAGGTAGATTACATGTTTTCTTGCGTGGCTGGATGTTAGACTCATGAACAATAATCACGTTGTTTGCATTCGCCAAAATTGATTAGCCGAAATCAAAACGTGGACAGTGAAAGGAAATTACCGTTAGTGCGAGACGAGTCCGGCTTGAAGCGGAAGCGACCAGACGGCAGAGGATGTTCGCAAATCAAACAATGATTTGTCTCAAAACAGTGATTAAAAAAAGCTGTGATTGGATGATGACAGGTGTCGGTGATCATTCTCAAGTGTCGTGGTCAGCACTGCTGCTGTTGCTGTTGTATCAGTCAGTGGTTTATCAGCTTGTCAAAAAACGGGACACGGGAGGTCACGCACGGGACAAATAAATTAGGCCCAAAATACGGGACGTCCCGCCTAATTCGGGACAGTTGGCAACCTTAGTGACAGTATCATCCTAAACCAGCAACCCTTCGCTCAACACCACCATCTACAGGCCGATGAGTGTACAGTCACTAAATGTGCACATAAATGAATTTATTTTATACCCCCCCATGGATGAAATTCTACGAAACTTAGCATACCCCCAGAGGATGTCAAGTTAATCATACACATGAAATATGGTGCAGTTATGAACATCTCAACTGAAGATAGAGGCAATTAAAGCAGAATAATATTGCATTTTCATTTTTTATGGGAGGGGCGCAAATCAAAAATGAGTGATTATGGGCTAGGTTGATGTGGGCCCTTAAGACCAACATACCATAAAAATTTCTTCATCCTCGGTGCCACGGTTCAGGTAGTTATTTAGGAAAAACTGCATTTTTTGGGTTTGGGGGGGCCCAGCGCGGGGGGGGAGTGGCCCCCGGGGACCAAACGAAATGTCTCCGTAAAAGTCTAGTGGGGCTACATGCCCACCGAATTTCATGTTCCCCGGTGTTTCGGTGTCCCTGGTATCGTTGACGGAAAATTCAGTAGATTGACGGGAAAAAAAAACAAAAAAACTTTGACAATCGATTATGGGCTAGGTTGATGTGGGCCCTTAAGACCAACATACTTTGCAAATTTCTTCATCCTCGGTGCCACGGTTCAGGTAGTTATTTAGGAAAAACTGCATTTTTTGGATTTGGGGGGGGCCAGCGCGGGGGGGGGGAGGGGCCCCCGGGGACCAGACGAAATTTTTCCGTAAAAGTCTAGTGGGGCTACATGCCCACCAAATTTCATGTTCCCCGGTGTTTCGGTGTCCCTGGTATCGTTGACGAAAAATTCAGATGACGAAAAAAAAAAAACTTTGACAATCGATTATGGGCTAGGTTGATGTGGGCCCTTAAGACCAACATACCATAAAAATGTCTTCATCCTCTGTGCCACGGTTCAGGTAGTTATTTAGGAAAAACTGCATTTTTTGGGTTTGGGGGGGCCTAGCGAGGGGGGGGGAGTGGCCCCCGGGGACCAAACGAAATTTTTCCGTAAAAGTCTACTGGGGCTACATGCCCACCAAATTTCATGTTCCCCGGTGTTTCGGTGTCCCTGGTATCGTTGACGAAAAATTCAGATGACGGAAAAAAAAAAAAAAAAAAAAAAAACTTTGACAATCGATTATGGGCTAGGTTGATGTGGGCCCTTAACACCAACATACCATAAAAATGTCTTCATCCTCGGTGCCACGGTTCAGGTAGTTATTTAGGAAAAACTGCATTTTTTGGATTTGGGGGGGGCCAGCGCGGGGGGGAGGGGCCCCCGGGGACCAGACGAAATTTTTCCGTAAAAGTCTAGTGGGGCTACATGCCCACCAAATTTCATGTTCCCCGGTGTTTCGGTGTCCCTGGTATCGTTGACGAAAAATTCAGATGAGGAAAAAAAAAAAAAAAAAAAACTTTGACAATCGATTATGGGCTAGGTTGATGTGGGCCCTTAAGACCAACATACCATAAAAATGTCTTCATCCTCGGTGCCACGGTTCAGGTAGTTATTTAGGAAAAACTGCATTTTTTGGGTTTGGGGGGGCCCAGCGAGGGGGGGGGGGTGGCCCTCGGGGACCAAACGAAATTTTTCCGTAAAAGTCTAGTGGGGCTACATGCCCACCAAATTTCATGTTCCCCGGTGTTTCGGTGTCCCTGGTATCGTTGACGAAAAATTCACGGGGGGCCCAGCGTGGGGGGGGGGAGTGGCCCCCGGGGACCAAACGAAATTTTCCGTAAAAGTCTAGTGGGGCTACATGCCCACCAAATGTCATGTTCCCCGGTGTTTCGGTGTCCCTTGTATCGTAGACGAAAAATTCACGGGGGGCCCAGCGCGGGGGACGGGAGTGGCCCCCGAGGACCAAACGAAATTTTTCCGTAAAAGTTTAGTGGGGCTACATGCCCACCAAATTTCATGTTCCCCGGTGTTTCGGTGTCCCTGGTATCGTTGACGAAAAATTCACAGGGGGCCCAGCGCGGGGGGGAGTGGCCCCCGGGGACCAAACAAAATTTTTCCGTAAAAGTCTAGTGGGGCTACATGCCCACCAAATTTCATGTTCCCCGGTGTTTCGGTGTCCCTGGTATCGTTGACGAAAAATTCACGGGGGCCCCAGCGCGGGGGGGGAAGTGGCCCCCGGGGACCAAACAAAATTTTTCCGTAAAAGTCTAGTAGACCAACATACCATAAAAAATTCTTCATCCTCGGTGCCATGGTTCAGGTAGTTATTTAGGAAAAACTGAATTTTTTGGGGTTTGGGGGGGCCCAGCGCGGGGGGGGAGTGGCCCCCGGGGACCAAACAAAATTTTTCCTTAGAAGTCTAGTGGGGCTACATGCCCACCAAATTTCATGTTCCCCGGTGCTTCGGTGTCCCTGGTATCGCTGACGAAAAATTTACGGGGGCCCCAGCGCGGGGGGGGAAGTGGCCCCCGGGGACCAAACGAAATTTTTCCGTAAAAGTCTAGTAGACCAACATACCATAAAAAATTCTTCATCCTCGGTGCCACGGTTCAGGTAGTTATTTAGGAAAAACTGCCTTTTTTTGGGTTTGGGGGGGCCCAGCGCAGGGGGGGAGTGGCCCCCGGGGACCAAACGAAATTTTTCCTTAGAAGTCTAGTGGGGCTACATGCCCACCAAATTTCATGTTCCCCGGTGCTTCGGTGTCCCTGGTATCGTTGACGAAAAATTTACGGGGGCCCCAGCGTGGGGGGGGGAAGTGGCCCCCGGGGACCAAACGAAATTTTTCCGTAAAAGTCTAGTAGACCAACATACCATAAACATTTCTTCATCCTCGGTGCCACGGTTCAGGTAGTTATTTAGGAAAAACTGCATTTTTTGTGGTTTGGGGGGGCCCAGCGCGGGGGGGGAGTGGCCCCCGGGGACCAAACGAAATTTTTCCTTAGAAGTCTAGTGGGGCTACATGCCCACCAAATTTCATGTTCCCCGGTGCTTCGGTGTCCCTGGTATCGTTGACGGAAAATTCAGTAAGGTGACGGGAAAAAAAAAAAAAAAAAACTTTGACAATCCCTATATGACCGCTTTCGCTAGCTACGCTAGCGGCGGTCATAATAAGAGTCTCAAGAAAAAGTTTGAAAAAACAACTTTATGTCATGGTTATGTCTATGCCTGTTTAGTGTCATTGTGTTTTGGTTTCATTATCCCTGCTCCAGTTTTGCCTGTGTTCCTTGGTTTTTAATTGAATGGCATACCTGTTACTGTTCTAGTTAATTTACTCTACCTGTGTATTTAAGCCCTTAGTTTCCTTTGTACCTTTGTGCAGTTTCTCTGTTGATTTGTCACCTGCGTATTTCTCCTATTCTTATTAAAAAGACTTTTGGAATTTATTCTGATTTGTGTGTGTTTTATTATACCAAAACACTAGAGTTACATAGGTTTCTGCGTTAGTTGCCCATTCCCTCTTTAAATCATAATAATATTAAAAACACAATGTGCTTAAACATAAAGAACAAGAACATTTGTCGATATGCAATGCACTGTTTAAATACTCATAGGAAACTGAACCTTTTTGCATTTTGTTAATGTAATCCCCTTAGCAGCATTTACCTGATTCCTGCATAAGGTTCACTGCCAAGTTTTTTTTTAACAGGTTTACTGCCTTTTCTGTGTTTGCGAAGGCTATTGGCTGGCCTGTCAGGATTTTTTCTGCAAACTAAATAGTGTTTCAAATAAACATAACTAAACACACTTATTATAATCTAACAATTTTATGCTTACCTTACATACAAAAACACCACAAGATGTGCCGTCACGTTACACAGGGTGATGAACTGTCACACATCCACCTTGACACTTTGCAGCCTTTACTCCTCATAAAGGCTCTACAAAGAAAATTAATAAATATTTATGTAACAGTCCCATTGTACCCATAACAAAGATACTAAATATTCTTTGAATTTGTTACCTAGAGGTTTCCAGGCACTTATGTAGTTTGCGTGATGATTCTCCCATGGGATCCAAAAACATTTTTTTCTTTTTTGGGATGGATAAATGGCCTAAAAATAAACAGATCATAACCTGTATATTAGTTGCTACATATTGAAAATAACTTTCAAAACTGTTGCTTTTATTTTACAAATGATTGACAAAGTAGTCTCTGTTTGCTACCGTTGGGTTATCTGTTTTGCTTTATTGACTAAACTGCTTTGTTGTTTAGTACCTTTTTTACCTTCATCATCATTGGGCATTAAACGTTACAAATATTTGCAAGACTTACATTTGATACATTTGATAATCAGATTTGATTGCAACTTTCTATGGACTTCATTTTGAGGTGTATTCATGGATACTCACAGCAATAGTCCAGTGATTATGCTAATTTATCACCCCCAGAAGTATTTTTAACTTTATACTGGCATGGATCACACTAATAACAATAATAATAAAAACAGATTACTAAATCAAATTATTAAAAGCAATACAGAATAGAACCAATAAAGAAAATTCTTAATCATTAGAAAAGATTGTTAAATTAGATAAGGACATTGTTTTGTAAAATATCCTAGATAATTTTTGTCTAATTTTTGATAATAAGATTTGTCTCAGTCCTAGATAAAGTTACCCTGCTTAAGGTGTGATATGACCCTTCCCATATTTTGGTCATTGCGTAGGAGTCGATCATGTATGCCTGGTCCTCGTTATCCTGGTTATACTTCCTCACCAGCATAAAAATATGTGCATTAATAACCTTCAGAGAAAAAAACATATTGGCGTTATATTGGTAACATAGTCATGTTTTGAATTTATAGGCTATATATGTGTGTGTGTATATATATTTATAATTTATAAATATATTTATAATTTAATACATTTTTCATGTTGAAGAAAAAGTATCTAAACCCTATAACACCAATAGCACATGAGTATCCTTTAGACTGAAAATGCTGTATACTGTACCTCACTTTCCACTTCTCTGCCAGGTACAAGGTGTGATATGTCCATGGCAAAAATTTTGTATGACCAAATTGCATTGATGCCTGCGAAAATTATGTAAGGGATAAATTACATTAATGACAATAAATTACCTTGGTTCAGAACTGAAAAAATACAATATAATTGTCACGGATTCAACCATGCCATCAGCACCAGATACACCTGCTAATGCTCTCTTCAGTACATGATCAACTATTTCATCTGAAGCAGGGAAATTTGTCTGTGGCTGAATACGCTCTCCATTTGCGGACGCTCGCTGCAGCCAGTCGGTGGAACAAAATTGCTCATCACAGCATATCGTCAAGAACTCAAGCCCTCTCTGAGCAATTGCCTGCAAATGATGATGCCATGATCTTTCCCGGTGGCAGAATGGGAAGTTGACAAGCCATTAAAAAAGTATTGACTTAAGAACCACTTATATATTTTCAAATATTTTCAAGAAATCATGCTCCCATTCACTCCAGCAACGAATTTAAAATTTTTGGATTTTACAATTTGATGGATAATTTAAATATAGGCCTATTCTGTAATCACATTTTGGTAATGTATTAATTCCGCCGTTACATCTGAGCGCGAAACGCTGCTTGGATAGTTTCAAGATAGTTAAAAATAATTAATAATACAATACAATAATATAATTGTTCATATATATTTAATCTTGTTATGTGTTTATTCTTATGAACACAAATTAATCATGACAAACCAAATTAATTGTAACTGTATTAAAGGCACACTGTGGAGAAATTGTGTTTTTGTCAAACAGCGACCCCTAGAGTCGCTGTGGAATACTTGCACTGTCGTAAATACCCCTCCACCCCCCCAACCTCTACTTTAGACTTATTAGGGCCCAAGCCCTGAAAGGGCGAAGGCCCTATTGTTTTCGTAAGGATTTTTTTTTTTTTTTTTTTTTTGCCTTTTTGCCACTTTTGGGGCCCTTAACATGCTCAAAAACTCTTGAAACTTTGTACACAGGTCAGAACCCGCGGCCATCAGGGCCGGACTGAAGCTGGTACCCGGGCGTGGCAGGGGGGCTCAACAGCACCCCCTGGAATGGGGTCCGAAATCTTGGTCCATATATCAAACACGCTTGCATGTAATAATATGAAACTCAGTACACATATAGATCTCATCGGGCCGAACAACTTTCGTGCTCTAAGTTTTACAAAAGCCCAACAGGAAGTCGGTTATTATACGTTGTTTGGAAAACGCATAAAATGGAATGAATGAAGTCAAGACATTGAGGATGAATTCTTGCAAACGGATTTTTGATATCTCGAACGGTTTGGCCGTGACGAGGAAACGAATTTATGGCGAATAATGGGACACAGGAAGTGTGTTATAACTTCTGCATACATTAACTGATCTTGATGAAACTTCAGCAGTGTGTTCATTGTAAGAGGCCGATCACATGGATGTGACTATTGTGAGTCAAAGTTATAGCGCCACCAACTGGCTGCAGGAAGTTTGTCACTTTCAAAATGCTTTGAAGTCACTCTCTTATTTTTACCCGATTTGCTTCAAATTTTATGTGTATAATGTAAACACATGGCAGATGTAGACCTGTGGAAGGATTATTGATATCTTAGATACTGTTGCCGTGGCAACGCATCAAACTTTAATATTCTTTTCTGATGCTTTTGTGACTCTTTGCATGCTTGAAATTGGATGAAACTCGACAGACACATAACACTTATTAGCCAGTAGACATGTGAAAAGTTTCAGAATCGGGCGTGGCAGGGGGGCTCAACAGCGCCCCCTTTAACGGGGTCTGAAAACTTGGTCCATATATCAAACACGTTTGCATGAATTAATATGAAACTCGGTACACATATAGATCTCATCGGGCCGAACAACTTTCCCTGGTCAAGTTTTACGCCAGCCCAACAGGAAGTCAGCTATTATGGGTTGTTTGAAAAACGCATGCTGTGGAATTTGATGTCCTCTTCCTAGAGAATTCATCCAATCGCCTCCAATCTTGGTCCGCATGAAGTCAAGACATTGAGGATGCTAAATTGCGGACTGATTTTTGATATCTCGAACGGTTTGGTCGTGGCGAGAAAACGAATTTATGGCGAGAAAAGAGAAACACGAAGTGGTATAACTTCTGCACACATTAACTGATCTTGATGAAACTTCAGCAGTGTGTTCGTGGTAAGAGGCCGATCAGATGGATGTAACTATTGTGAGTCAAAGTTATAGCGCCACCAACTGGTAGCAGGAAGTGTGTCACTTTCAGAATGCTTTTGACAAAAGTGAGGGGGTTAATTTTATGTACAGTCACAAAAATCAGTACACATATTGGTCTCATCGAGCCGGACAATTTTCTAATTTTCAGTAATTAGCTCCGAGCAACAGGAAGTCAGATATTTTGGTTTGAATGTGGATTTCTTTGCAAAATCAGCCTCTGAATTTTTACCCACTCCTCTTAAGTGGTTTATTTTATTCCCACCAAACTTTTTCAACATGATGAAAATACATTAAAGATGCTAAATTGTAAACAGATAATAAATATCTCAAACGGTTTTGCTATGGCGAGGGATTACAGTAATAGTATAGTAATGTATATATATATATATATATATATATATCTTTTTTTGTTACATATATATGTAACAAAAAATATCCAGCGATGGAGGTGACACCGCCACCCCGGTGGCTTTAGTGTAACTAAAGGCACCAGGGTGGCAGTGCCACCGGCTTGGGCCCGCAATCGCTGCTCGCAGCTATATTTTGTCTTGATATTTATGTGAGATATTGAAAACTGTTCTCATGATAATAGCAAGAATCAACGTCAACAGCATCGTCTGATATCCCTCAGGACTACGTGATAAATACACCTCACAACACCTGAGTTCAGCTGGCAAGTTTGTGAGGCAAGCTAGGCAATAAAACATCACGCAAAAAACACGTAAGAGAAACGAGTGTTTGTTAGCAAGTCTGTTAACAGCTCTGATAATCGAAAGCTAGCTAGACATATGTGGAAATTATTGGACTGGTCTAATTATCAGCAATGGATGAATGAACAGCATGTAAAAAAATGACATACTACAAGCAAGCACAACAACATACAACATAGAATGCAAACAAGTTTACAAATAAGAGATTTATTTACTGGCCACTTCATGCGTTTTCTCAGATCGGATTTCTGATTTATCAAAACAATTCCATTTACAACTGGTCACATGTGTTTTTGCGAAACGGATTTAAATCCGATCTTCAATTCGCGCTATATGCAGATTTAATGGAGTGCACGTCAAACAGCATTTTATTGATCATCAGCTAAAATTTCAAAATCAAAGACAGCAATAAGAGAGAGCAGTAACAGCCCTGGTAAGATCATTTCGTTTCTTTACTTTTAATGATGATGATTGTGTGATAAGCGTCTGCGACTTAGCCTACTTTCACTTTGATTTGCGATAGTTTGCACCTTGGCTTGATGAATCGATGCTCAGCTGCGGTGCGTGTTCCAGTAGCGTCGTCATATCTGGCAATAATAGACTATAACACGCTCTCACACGTTCATTTATTATTATTTTTTAACATTTTTGGGAGGAGTACAATTTACATATGTGTTTTCAACAACCAGATGCACCCCACACAGCAAAAGGACTCCGCAGCGGATCGGCCGCGGAGGTATCGCGGCTTACGCCCGTTTCACACATACTCCGTTTGCAGTGCGTATGCGGTGCGTATTTTTTTCCGTACCCATGTTAACAGGTTAGAGCTTTCACACTGCACGCGGTTGCAGTCCGTCGATCCGTTCCAGTTGCGGTGCGTATACAGCAGTGCAGAGATCGTTTCCGCACCGAGTCTATTTTTGCTGTGCTGCAAACGCTGAATTAAAGTGACAGCGCATGTTTCATGGTCAAAATGAACACAGATTGACCTAAAAATGTAGTAATTTCACAATAAATGCGATTAATTAAATAAAATGTAGTAATCTTAACATAAATGTATTTAATTAAATACTATTTTCACTTTAAGACCGGGGTAAAGCAAGGAAAACTACAATTTACCTCAACAAGGCGACATAATGAACGACACTCATGGAGGTGGAAAAACAAATTATTTGTGACATGCAAGATTTATTGTTTTAATTTAAATGCAAAAGAAAAGGCATGAGAGTTGGCTGTTTTTTATATAGCCCAAGTAGGCTACATGGTTAAATATTTGACCACTTGCTTGAGGAACTTAATAAGTAATGCATTAAATAATAGGCCTACGTTGTTTAAATTGTGTTTAAATGTGCATACGTTAGAGTGTATGTGTACAAAGAGAATCGCAATGCTGAGACGTTAAGACCAGGGTAAATCAAGGGAAAATACATATTTCAACAACACAACATAATGAACAACACTCGTCTCATTCGTGGAGGTGGAAAAACAAGTTCTTTGTGACATGCAAGATTTATTGTATAAAGATTTAAATTATGCAAAAGAAAGAGTAGCCTATATGAGTCTGTTGTTTTTGTCAATTTTAAGTTTTAATTTAAAATGTAGTCTAAGCGATTTTAATATAAGTACATGGTTAAATATTTTGCCACTTGCTTGAGCAACTTAATATATAATTATATAGAAGTAATGCAATGAAGTTTGTTTAAATTGTGTTTAAACGTGAATACGTCTATTAAAGAGTATATCTGTACAAAGAGAATCGCAATGCTGACAAAAAAAACATTTTTTTTTAAATAAAATTTGCTGATAACTTCTGAATTTTAAATACAATTTGTTTGTGGTACAGTCGGATCAGTTATGCACTGCAAACGCAGCTTATGTGAAAGCACTTTAGCGCGTGCTGCTCCTGCACCGCATACGCACTGCAACACGCACCGCACACGCACTGCACACGGAGTATGTGTGAAACGGGCGTTATTCCGGAACGGTCCCGTATCGGCGTCCACTTGCGCGCAGTGACGGATCCGCAACGAAGGCGGATCGCGGACCCGCCGTGGCTCTGCGCTGCATCCGCTCCGCATCCGCGATTAAAACCTTGCATCCGCGGCGGGTCTGTTTGGGTCCCGCAAATTGATACATACATGCGCCGCGGACACGCAACGGACTCATCTGGCCAGAAGATGCCAGACCATCCGTTTTGGACCCGTTTGTCTCATTTTCAAAATCCCTTCTGTTTTTGCTGTAGGATAAACTAAACAATAGGATAAAACCAAAACTATCACTAGGGCTAGCCTAGGCTACTACAGCAATACCTAAGCTTAAATCTGCATTGCCTTGTATTTTTAACCTAACAATATTGTAAATAGGCCTAACAGAAAAGTTTCAATACAAGACATCAATTTACTGTACAAAAGTAATCACTACTCAATGGAAATATAAAATTGACATTTACACTTATGGAAAGTTAAAGGTTATAGCCTATTTTTTAGCCTGTTTTTGTTAAGTAGCCTATGTTGGCTAGGCTAATCTACATTCATTTTGTGGTCAAAACCTAATTTAGTGCTTTATAGGCCTAGGTCGGTACAAACATAAAATATTTTATCTATTAGGCTTCAACTTCAATGAAATGCTGCACTATGCACAGCTAAAATATCAGAAAATGAATAACTGGTGAACGACAAGAAGTTCAATAAAAAGATGGTTTATTACTCCTATTAATCAGTTTGTGTGGATGGAGGCGGGACACGTCTTCTCGTTGCGCGATCTGTCGCCAGGTTGAACCACCTGATTGCATGCTTGGTGACCTCCGCATCCGTGGCTGAGCGTGTCACAGTGTTTTTTCTCACAGCACCTGTAATCAAACAGACAGATATGTTTATGTTTATGGTATGTAGCGTCCAAAGCCAAGTATGCTTACACAATACAATATATGAGATAGGTATTAAGAAGATTAAATTTAAAAAGAAACATGACTTACAAAGTTATAAACAGGGCTGTGGTGGTTAAAATAAGAGGTGGGTAAACTATGAATTCGTGATCAGGGCAAGGTGTGTTTCGCTATCGGATGTTTAAAAAAGACATCCAAAATGTTCAAACAATATCAGTGGTATTAAATGGTTCCTTGATCAGAGCACATATTGTATGTGGATAAATCAGTGTGGTTTTGTGACGTTTTAAGTTTGTTAGGGTCCTATAACATTCTATTTGGAGGTAAACTCTTAACATTACATTACATAAACAGGTGGATAAACTCTGACATTTGAGCAGTGGGTAAACTCCATTTACTTGCATTTAGTCTCCACTACAGCCCTGGTTAACATTACATTACATTTAGTAATTTAGCTGACGCTTTTATCAAAAGCGACTTAACATTCATTAACTAATCCACTGTAAATTACTTATAACTGAATCTACAAAACATACATACAAAAATGAACATATCACTTATTAATCATTTATGAATGCTAGTCATGTTTCGTAAATGATTAGTTCATCATTAACTAACCACTTATAAATGACTTACAACTGAACGTTATTAAAAACCAAAAAAGGACATCAAACGTCAAAAAAGTCTATGGTATAGTAGCCAGTCTAAAAAAGGCAACACGGTCATATTGGTAAGACGGCTGCGATTTAAAATGTTTTTGTTCCTTTTGAAAGCGTCCAGAAATGTAGAAAAAGATAGAAAACTTCTATGTTTCTACTTTTTCCAGTAAAGAAAAAACTGGAAAACTTTTTCTTTTCTAAATTATGTTTTATTAACAAAGTTCAGGAGGAGCACATTCAGATAATTAACACAAGTGGAGAGCACTCAGCAATCAATGATACAAGGTGTATATATACATTCAGCAGTCTCACCTCAATCCATTGACAGTTTTGCAGCATCCCCCCACCATTCCTTCTCCACACTTCTAGTCCTAAACACTTACATACGGGGGGAGTACTCTGGGTTCGGGCCAAACTCCGAGCTCGGAGCCCTCCCCCCGGACAGCACGCCAAATACACATTAAACTTTACCCCCTCTAATTGTATGTAAGTGTGAACTCGTGAAACATGTACTTGGATCACACCCTCATGGACCTGTGCCACCTTTACACACAGTCAAACCAGGGAGATTGTCGCTCACTGACAGAATCTTACCACTGCTTCAATAGAATATTTGCAATAATCATGGACAATCAATAAACCTAATGGCACCATTCATATTAAATAAGGAAACTCACCACTCTCTGTCGAGCTGGGCCATTTGACGGTTCCTTTAAAAACATTTCAAATGCCTCCACTGCCTCCAGTTGTTCCAGGGGAAACTGGATATTGTCAGGCATCTCCACATCTGGCTCCGGGGTGCTGTTCTGCCTGCTGCTGAGGTAGTTCACCTTTGCCACAAGCTGGTCTTGTTGCTGTTTAATGGTTTCCAGCAGGCTAAGGATGTGGACCTCAGCCGCTGTTGACAAACATGAAATATAGCTAAAATGTAGTGTATAAAATATATCACGTTTCAGTGTTTATCCTCATTACTCATAATACTGACATTCGTTATTGACATTAGTTAAAGGGGTCATGAACTGGATTGTTTTATTATTTTATAATGTTGCCTGGGGTGCCCTTATAAAGTTAGTATGATTTTTACATCAAAAATTGTCAAAATTTATAAATAAAAGCCATTTTTCAAAGCCTGATTTCAGCCTCAGATTTGAACGCTCCGTTTTAAGGGGCGTGTCTGCTGTGAGACTGCAGTGCAAACGCCCACTGCTGTGATTGGCTGACATGCTTGCATATGAAATAGCTAGTATTATATGAACTCTCTCGAAAACTTTTACTACGTTTTTACTATTACAGCTATCGAGATTAACAAATCGTGAAAAGTATCGTTTAAAGCATTATATTTAAATCTATTACATCGCATGAAAGGTTGCAGCATGATGAGCACTGACTGAGCAGATGACAGTCTGTTGATCGCGTGAAAAAGATCTTATCATTGCAACGCAATTTTTGCACTTTCACAAATGCTTACACCAAATCACAATGCAAACACGATGTGAATACACAGTAAGAGCTTCGTTGTGTAGTGTAACAGGCATGCGTCGCGTCTGAACGCGTTGTTGTCTTTGGAGCTCCATCGATTGATTTATAATTCTTGATTTCTCTTTAAACTCACTTACAACGAACATTTTCTATTTTTCCTCACCTCATAGTTCAACGCGGACAGTTGAACAGACGCGTCTCAAGCCTATTAGTGATCCAACGTCGGATACTCTTATAGGTTACTCCTGTGGATCACGGCTGAACGCGTCTTCTCCACACTCACTTACAAACAAACATTTTTTCGCCTATCGTGCGTCTACTCTACACCTGTACCACTAAAAAGACGGATTATATCCAAGACTTCAGTCATAAATTAGTATTAATATTGATAGCATCACTGGTAGCGTCGTTGCTAACTAAACTTACTGTCCATCTGTTAAAATGGCGAATATATCAGATGTAAGTAGTCTACCTTTTGGTGCAGGTGAGGACACATTTGAGCTACACGCGTTGCAGTCTGAGCTGGAAGCTGTTGAGAAACAGATCCACGACCTTTTAGTGAGAAAAGCCGAGCTGATAGACCGGCGGTTAGCTCTTGAAACATCACGCGCCGATGAACACAAATCAGTGATTAACGTTACTAACCCGCTGACTCCGACCTCGTCTACTCCGTGCGTTACTCAGCATCGGTCACGAGCGTCGAGGCCGCGATCAGCTATGGTCTCGTTTACGCCGGCTCCAACATGCCACCACGAAGCCTGGATATTTCCGCAGCGGAAGACGCGAGTCAGGTCTAGACCAAGAAAACTCTCTCCGACCCTCCCGGTTTTCGAGATATCCACACAAAACCGCTTCTCCCCTCTTCGCGAAACAGAACGCGATGCTGTGATCATCGGTGATTCCATCGTTCGACACGTACACGCTACGTTAAATAAAAGTAAGGTGCATAGTCACTGCTTTCCTGGTGCTCGTGTTTCTGAAATCGCTGCTCACGTTCCCGAGATTCTGAACGAGCGCGTCGGAACTGTGGTCCTGCACGCGGGAGGGGCCGACATCAGGCTGCGACAGACAGAGGTTCTGAAGAAAGACTTCAGGAATCTGATCGATACGGTACGCAGCACATCGCCTGATATAACGATCATTGTGTCAGGACCGCTTCCCACGTACCGACTAGGTCATGAAAAGTTTAGTAGATTATTCGCGCTAAATGAATGGTTAATATCATGGTGCAATGAGCAGAAACTGCTCTTTGTAAATAATTGGAATCTGTTCTGGGAGCGTCCTAGGCTTTACCGTGCTGATGGCTTACACCCAAGCAGATTCGGATCGGATCTTCTGTCAGATAACATCTCCAAAATGTTAAATACCTTTTGACTAGTAACCAAAAGTTCAAATCATAGTCTCTGCTGCACCAAATTAACTGATATAAATAGTGTAGAACATTGCATAGAAACTGTGTCTATTCCTCGTTTAGTGAGATCAAATAATAAATCCACTGCAGGATCTAGAAAAAATCTAATTGTTATTAAACCAGAAAATGTTGCTATTAGTAACCAAAAACAATTTCTAAAGCTAGGTCTTCTAAACATTAGATCACTCACACCTAAGGCAGTTATTGTAAATGAAATAGTCACGGATAATAGCTTCGATGTACTTTGCCTTACTGAAACTTGGCTTAAACCTAATGATTATTTCGGTCTAAATGAGTCTACTCCATTAGGATACTCCTATAAGCACGAACCCCGTCTGATTGGTCGTGGCGGCGGTGTTGCAGCGGTCTATAGAGATATTCTCAATGTTACTCAGAAAACGGGTTATAAGTTTATTTCGTTTGAAATACTTGTACTAAATGTTACGCTCTTAGATGTTAGAAAAAAAATCCATATTATCTCTAGCCTTGGCTACCGTATATAGACCGCCTGGGCCTTACGCTGATTTCCTAAAAGAGTTTGCAGATTTTCTCTCAGATCTATTGGTCAATGTAGATAAAGCATTAATTGTTGGAGATTTTAACATACACGTAGATAATCCAAATGATGCGTTAGGGGCTGCGTTTATAGATTTATTAAATTCCTTTGGGGTCAAACTAAATTTTACCGGACCAACTCATCGTCTTAATCACACACTCGATTTAATTATATCATATGGATCCGATCCAACCGATATAGATATCATTCCACAAAGTGATGATGTCACTGACCATTACTTGGTAACTTGCATATTACGTACTGCTGTAATATGTCATGCGGCGCCGCGTTTTCGACCAGGCAGAACAATCCTTCCATCCACCATAGATAATTTCTCGAGTTGCTTGTCTGATCTGTCTCAGCTGCTGCCTGAACCCAAACAAACAGATTAACTAGAAGAACTAACTAGCACTATGAGCACCATTCTCTCTAGATCATTGGATGTTGTTGCACCCGTTAGATTAAAAAAGGTCACAGAGAAAATTAAAGCACCATGGTACAATAATACTATGCATGTTCTAAAGAGAGAAACCCGTAATTTAGAGCGTAAATGGAAACAAACTAATTTAGAGGTCTTTAGAATCGCGTGGAAAGACAGTATGTCACGTTATAAAAAGGCCCTAAAAGCGGCCAGGGCTGAGCATCTCCGCAAACTAATAGAAAACAACCAAAACAATCCTAGGTTTTTATTTAACACTGTGGCTAGACTAACAAATAAACAGACGTCACCCGAACAAAATATCCCGTTACAGTTTAGTAGTAATGATTTCATGAACTTCTTCACTGAGAAAATAGAAAACATCAGAACCACAATTGTAAACGTTCAATCCTCAATCGCACCTTATAATTCAGCCTCAATTTTCCCCCTGCAAGAACAATTACAGTGCTTTACAACTATAGAACAAAAAGAGTTAAATAAACTTATCACTTCATCTAAAACAACAACATGTTTATTAGATCCTATACCAACTAAACTACTGAAGGAAGTGTTACCTGTAGTGGAAGAGCCTCTCCTCAATATTATTAACTCGTCTTTATCTTTAGGTCATGTTCCAAGAACATTTAAACTGGCAATGATAAAACCTCTCATTAAGAAACCACAATTAGACCCGCATAATCTAGCAAATTATAGACCCATTTCAAATCTACCTTTTATGTCTAAAATACTAGAAAAAGTTGTGTCCGCTCAACTGGGCTCTTTCTTGCAAGAAAATGATATCTATGAAAAGTTTCAGTCAGGATTCAGGCCGCATCATAGCACTGAAACTGCGCTCGTTAAAATCACAAATGATTTACTCTTAGCTTCTGACCAAGGCTGCATCTCAATACTAGTTTTACTTGATCTAAGTGCTGCGTTCGATACTATAGATCATACAATACTCTTAGATCGACTACAAAATTATACTGGTGTTCAAGGACAAGCATTAAGCTGGTTTAGATCATACTTATCAGACCGCTACCATTTTGTCTATTTAAATGGAGAAAAATCGATCATAATTCCAGTAAACTATGGAGTGCCGCAGGGATCTGTGTTGGGCCCTCTGTTATTCTCAATATATATGCTGCCACTTGGAAATATTATAAGGAAACATGGAATTAGTTTCCACTGTTATGCTGATGACACTCAAATATATATTTCATCACGGCCGGATGAAAACGCTAAATTATCCAAATTGACAGAGTGTGTTAAAGATATAAAAGATTGGATGACGCGTAATTTTCTTTTATTAAATCCAGACAAGACAGAGGTAATACTTATCGGTTCAAAAAACCGCCCACAGAACCTCTCACAATACAACTTTGACATCTTAGGATGTCCTGTTACTTTATCCTCTACAGTAAAAGACCTGGGTGTTATACTCAATTGTAACCTGTCTTTTGAAAATCATATTTCGTATGTTACAAAAACAGCCTTTTTCCACCTTAGAAACATTGCTAAGCTACGTAATATGCTATCAGTTTCTGATGCAGAAAAGTTAGTTCATGCATTCATGACCTCGAGACTAGATTACTGTAATGCTTTATTAGCCGGTTGTCCTGCATCCTCAATAAACAAGCTACAGTTAGTCCAAAATGCAGCCGCTAGAGTTCTTACTAGATCAAGAAAATATGATCATATAACACCGATTTTATCATCACTACATTGGCTACCTATAAAGTTCCGTATTAATTATAAGGTATTGCTATTGACTTATAAAGCCCTAAACGGCTTAGCTCCAGTCTATTTAACGGATCTTCTATCACCCTATAATCCATCACGCTCTTTAAGATCAATAAATTCGAGGCTTTTGGTCATACCTAGGATATCCAGATCAACCAAAGGAGGGAGAGCATTTTCGCATTTGGCTCCAAAACTCTGGAATAGCCTTCCTGATACTGTTTGTTACTCGGACTCACTCTCCCAGTTTAAAACTAGATTAAAGACGCATCTTTTCGGCCAGGCATTCATATAATATTGTTAATCTCACAGTTTCAAACTACAATCCGGCCTCTAGTTGATAAATGCCAGAGGAGAACTGGCCCCCGACTGAGCCTGGGTTCTCCCAAGGTTTTTTTTTTCTCCATTAGGTCACCTGATGGAGTTTTAGGACACCATTAGGTCACTTGATGGAGTTTTTCGGTTCCTTGCCACTGTTGCCTTTGGCTTGCTCAGTTGGGGATATTTTGGGGATATTTAATTTTATTCTATCAATCAATAAATTCCACTAGAAACAAACTTTGTTGTATTATTTTATTTTAATACTGTGAAGCTGCTTTGATACAATCTGTATTGTGAAAAGCGCTATACAAATATACTTGATTTGATTTGATTTGATTAACAGTGTCATTATTTCATCACGAGTTTGGTAAGTGTCCAGATAAGCTCTCGCGGCTCGCGCTGTGCTGTTTGATTTACAGCTTGGGCGATTGGAAAGGGATCGTTCTTTGATCGCTTTCTGTATATAATTTAATAACAGTTTAAAAAAGATTATTTTCATAATACTACGAGAAATTATGTGAAGTTGATCGTTTAGTCACTGATGCATAAACAGTATCGAACGATTTTAAGAGAAAGATATCTGAACTTGAATAATTACACATCAGAAATCACTGATCGCAGATCAGGCATTAGAATACACATGGTTACTTACATGTTGCTGGCAGATCCGTCGGGAAATTGTGATTGACTGATTTAATAAAGTTTAACCATGCTGGAATCCGAAGGAAGCTTATGCAGACGGTCTTCTTCCACAAACAGGCACGCACAATATTTAGTAAACAGCATGTTTATTGCTTGGAAGTAGCATGGATCCGGTTTAGCAATCATCATGTCGTCCTATGTTATTTAGCATGTTTGGGCGAATCGGTGGGCGGGGCTAAACAGGCCGTGTTGAAGTAGGCGTTGATCTTCTTTTGTGGAGGCGGTGCTTTATCCTCTTTGACGTTATAGTTCCCCACTTTGAAAAACGAGTCGTTTGCTGAGCCTGATGTCTATAAAAGCTTTTATTGGACTAACAAGGTAGTTTTCAGTTCTGAAACTTACAGGATATTATTATAGTATGATGATCTCTTATATGTCAAAAGCTCAAGGAAAATTTGATTTCTCAGTTCATCACCCCTTTAAAGGCACAATATGTAACTTTTTTGCTTTAAAATTAGCAAAAATCACTATATCTATGTTATATATTTTTTTTAGTTGTGTACTTACATTATCCCGACTGTTTCCAACAACTTTCAAACCAGGAGAAATTTTAATTTAATTTTTAGACACGGCACGTTTCTTTATTTCCGGTTTGTCGAAGTCAATGGCGTCATATCCGCGTTGTCCCTGGTTTCCGCCTATGATTTCCGCTCGTACTGCCATGGTAACCAGAGCTATGAGCAGAGCCCTCTGATTAACCAAAGCGACAGACGCAGACAACTGTGGAGTTCGCAATGTCTATTTGCACGCTGTTGTTGTTTCGTTCAAACATTACGGACCATGGCAAGCAGACTTTGGAAAAAAAAGGAGAACCAAAATGAGAATCAATATCAGCGCTCCCATAGACAGTATATAAATGAGAGCTCCACGTCCAAGACTTCGACCGCTCCTACATGTACTTTATTAAACAGGTGAGCACATTTACATAAAACTAATCAATGTTATATAGTTCAACAATGATAAAATGTTAAAATACGATCTGTATGTTATTCTAATTTTGATCTAGCTTACTGCTCATACAGACAAACTAACACATACATTTCAACACATTCAAATGCAGTTTAGTGTGCTAGTGTAGGCTAATGTTAGACCAATGAAACAGCGCTGCGTTACCTCACAAGTTTAATTTGTCTAATAAACTGACCTGTGAGTTGTAATTCTGCTCTTGCGTGTAGTTCGGTAGAATGAAATGTCCATTCCTTTTATATCCGCGGGAGCTCGCGTCGCGTTTGGAGCTGATAGCTGTCTCTTAGCAATCCCGAACTGCTTCATATTACAGTCATGATAAAAGCATCAATGTATTCAGTCATCCATAAACATTATTAGATCGGTCGGCTTGACGTTGATGACAACATCCATAATTCTTAGCATGTGTTGCGTCATCAAACTACGCCTTTGTTATTGTACAGAGGTTAGCGACCCCTAGTGGAGAAAAATTCCATACTGTGGCTTTAATGACAAAAGTTATTGACAAAGTTTGAAGAAAATATATAATGGTTGTATTTGTCAGTTATTGCTCACCAGAGCAGGGAATGGTATCGGTCATTCTTCTCCCTCGCCATGTTGGTCTGTAGGTCAGGCTTGAACAGGCTTCCTCTGTTCACCGCATGTTGAGGGCTGGTGCGGGGGGTGGAGGGAGTTGTGGAGGGACTGCCGTTCCTGGCCCATAGTGAGGTGGGTGGTGTGCGAGAGGGGGAATTTTTTTTATTAAATGGTAGTCATCTGTTAACCATGACTGATAATACACATGGGTCCTTTCTATTCACTAATATTTCCGAAATCAGTCCCTACCTTGAGTAACTCTCCGCATGTTAAATGCGGGTGCAGGGAGTTGAGGTGGTGAAGGGTGTTGCTGTCCTGCCCCATGGTCAGGTGCTATGGGAGAAATTGGTATTAAATGGTTGTGATCTGTTAAAGGGATAGTTCACTTTGAAATAAAATTTTGGTATGTTTTAGCTTACCTCAAGGGCATCCAAGATGTAGGTGTCTTTTTTTCCGCAGTAGTTTCAATTTGGATATTTTTAAGTCAAACCGTTCTTGTCTGTCAGTCATATAATGCAGGTCTATGGTCACTGTCTCAAAGAGCATGCACAAAGTCCAAATTAAAACAATTCCCCATCGTCCAAATTAAACAATTCCCCATCGTAAGTACACATTGATGGCCTAAGACACGAAACGAGCGGTTTGTGTGAGAAAACGAACAGTATTTATATCGTTGTTACCTCTTGAACACAGCCGCGTCCAAATGATCTGAGGGCGCGGGCGGGTATAGATAAATACACTAGATGTCGCCTTGGGTACGGTTTCGTTCCAATGAACTGCAGTAGCGAAGGCGACATCTAGTGTATATATCTATACCCGCCCGCGGGGAATTGTTTAATTTGGACGATGGGGAATTGTTTTAATTTGGACTTTGTGCATGCTCTTTGAGACAGTGACCATAGACCTGCATTATATGACTGACAGACAAGAACGGTTTGACCTAAAAATATTAAAATTGAAACTACTGCGGAAAAAAAGACACCTACATCTTGGATTCCCTTGAGGTAAGCTAAAACATACCAAAATTTTATTTCAAAGTGAACTATCCCTTTAACCATGGTAGGCTGCGAGGCGTGCAAGCTACAGGGCCAAACAATGGCAAACAAAAAATGGTAATGGTAATGTAGATGCAATCTATTGATTTGAAACAGAGTGACCATTGCTGTGTTAATATACAGTGCTATGCATAAGTTTAGACACCCATGCTAAAGTTGACTAAAAAGAGGAATAAAAAATCATCTTTTGGAAATTTAACTTAATGCCTTAATTAAAAAAATTAGGAAAAATCCAACCTTTAACCCTCAGGGGACCACAGTGTTTTGGGGGCCTTTGAGATGTTCTGACATGCCTTGACATTTGTGCTTTTTTCAGTTATTTATAAACATGTTAATGGCAAAGGTGTAAATTCACTCTATATAGCACAAACAGGGCTACCATAATATGCGAGCAACGTGTATGTAGATGTTTGTATTTTTAAGAGAATAATGTTTATGCGTGGTTATTGGAAAAAATTAAAATGAAAGTTGCTGAATTAAGACCACAAAACACATATTAAATATGTGTCCACAAGACTTTTGACTAATGGATGTTGTCCCTTTGTGTTCTAGCTTCAAAATTATGTGAAAATAGTTTTGCTTTATCGTTCACAAAAAAAACAAACATTGATTTAAATGGTGTAAAACAGGTTTTGCTTGGAAAGCCAATATGCAAGGGGGAGGAGTAGTTTACACCTTAGATTGCATAATCTCTGCATAATCTCCCCACCCATTCTGCATAATGACTGCCTAATGAGCCATTCATTCAGGTGTGACACTGACTGAGCCACAATGCAACGACAAAAGATGTATTTAGAAGAAGACTTATATTGACCATTTAAGATTTCGCTTACATTTCTCTTGTAAATATGTTTTGCTATTTTATTAAAAATGTTACAATTACAACAATAATTACAATTTCAACAATATTTCAAGTGTACTCTTTCTTTGTAAAAAAAAAAAAAAGAAAAAAGATTATAGGCCTAAATTTTATCATATGTATTCATTAGTTTGAATATAGCCAACATTGGAACATCTAACATCTTAGTCTATGACTTTATTTTTGACAAAAATAGTATTTTTTTTTTTTTTGCAGTTTAATACGTTGCTTATACAAATACATTTTTTTCAACATATTCCAGTGGATTTTTACTCATCTCAGTAGGCTATAGCAAAGCAGTTTATTCTTTCACACACAGACACGCGATTCATATTCAGGCTAAACAGTCTTTACAAATATGTACCCTTCATTCATCTCACAGAAAGGCGAGTCATATTATAGAAATGCGATTCATCTTTTTGCGGTTTGCATAGGCCTACACTAACGTTATTCCATAACGTTATTCCACACGTGAGAAAAGAAAACAGCCTACCTCACTCCTCAGCGCAGCGGGATCTGCTCCTCATATCAGGAGATATTGCTCCTCATCAGCACTGTTCTGAGGAATCGTTTCTCCATAAGGTAGGCTATATTATGCCTCACTCGATCGCGACGCGCTGTGTTTACAGCTGATGGGCGTTTCACACCCCTCAGAATTTGCGTTTGAATAGCACGCGCTCTCCGGGGAGTGGTCACATTACTGTGAATTACTGTGAATGAACTCCTAATGAGCTCGACAGGAGTCGCTCTCTTTTTATACAGATTACAGAAACTGAGAATATTTGTTTTTTATATAAGTTACTTCTTTTAACAGATGCGATCTCAAGCTTTATGCCCGTGGGTCTGTTTGCCTGTTTGACTAAATTTTCGCGGAGTTATTGATCATTTTCGAACGCGTTTCAAATGGGAGTTCACGGACAGAGGGAAGGCAGAAATCGCATCATGTTAATTTTTCTTTATTTGTCAAAAAGCAAAACACTTTATTTTTATTGTGAGTATACAGAAAAAAAATAGAAACTGAACAGGATCGATTGATGTATTACACGAAAATGAAAGATCAAAATTAACAGAGCATTTGGTGTTTATTTTCATTGCTAAAAAAAAAAAACGAGCAAAACGCGCCGGCGCGTTTGTGGTCCCCTGAGGGTTAAGGACACCAATTTTCTTTGTGAATGAATAATGTATCGTAAATAAATAAATGTTCTTCCTTAAAATACAGGGTGCATAAGTCTGGACACCCCTATGTTAAATTCCCATAGAGGCAGGCAGATTTTTATTTTTAAAGGGACTATGTGTAGGAATTTCTCCCATCTAGTGGTGAAATTGTATTTTGCATTCAAACATATAATGCTCTCTAGCGCCTCACTTTTTCAAATGCGCGTTGCATCTACGGTAGCCCTTATGTACCAAAAAGCTATGACAGGATGTCTTATAATAGCACTTCAAGTTTTTCTTTGGGTGAACAGGTTTGTTATTTGAAACAAACTGAAACTTGAAACAACGAAAAAAATTACTGACTGTGAAAAACATTAACTATGAAATCTGATTTTAAAATCTGGTTTTAACAGAAAAGAATTTTATTTGAAAATTGCAGTGATAATTCATTCTCTCTCTTCCAGCGCGTGCGCGCCTTTCTCTCTCTCTCTTGCTCTGCATCTCGCGCACGCACCTCTCTGTGTCTCTCTCTCTCTCTCTTGCTCTGCGTCTCGCGCGCACCTCTCTCTCTCTCTCTCTGCGTCTCGCGCGCGCACCTCTCTCTCTCTCTCTCTCTCTCTCTCTCTCTCTCTCTCTCTCTGCGTCTCGCGCGCGCACCCCTCTCTCTCTCTCTCTCTCTCTGCGTCTCGCGCGCGCACCTCTCTCTCTTTCTCTCTCTCTCTCTCGCTCGCTCTGCGTCTCGCATGGAGCAGCGTTTTAATTCAGTTAAACACAGATATTATGTTGCTTCTCTAATTTTACATGCGCCGAAATCATTTGTCTTAATGGGTCGCGTTTCAGTCACTATTTCATATTAATTCCGTTGTTCTTTCTCCCTTCCCCCCCGTGATTTTGTCTATATTGCGAATATAAGACGACCCCCCATTTTTCAGCCTATTTTTAGGACAAAAACCTCGTCTAATATTTGGGTATATACGGTAATAAAGTACACAACATAGCAATGAAAAAAAAGCTTGTAATTAAGACCATGACATTGACTTACCTGTCGAGAAGAAAGCAGGAAACTTCAGCGTCTCTTTTGAAAGCTTTCTCCTGCATTAGCTATCCCGACATTAACCTTTGTTTTTGTTATCTCCGGTCATGTTTCCTTTTACGGTCTATTTTGGACTTTTTCGAGACGAGGACTTCTTATCCTGTGACTCAGCATATGTATGAATGAACGGTGTATAAATAACCGTGCAGTGCAGCCTTTTAAACTTGCCGCGGCAGTGACAAGCGCCTCTCTCTGCTCCTCCACTTCTGCTGGCTTCAGTCACGTGACGCCTGGCTCTGAACGAAAACGCGTTGTGGAAACGCGTTGGCCTAGTACTTTTTGTCCCTCTCTGCTATTATAGTTTTTCAAGATGGCGGAACTACATGGAAGCCTCCGTGGACTTACCCGTCCCATGTATATAAAGATAATAAATTCTTCGTTTACGAGGATTAGTCTGATCATTGGCATAGGTATTTGTACACCATTGAGGGCATATTTATGAATAAAAATATTGATTTTAGATAATAAAATACCTAAAAAGCTACACATAGTCCCTTTAACTATTCATTTAGAGCAAATAATCTACTGAACCTTTCTTGTCCTAGTCGGTACGTGGGAAGCAGTCCAGACACGATGATCGTTGTTTCAGGCGATGTGCTGCGTACCGTCTCGATCAGGCTCCTGTAGTCCTTCTTCAAAACCTCTGTCTGCCGCAACCTGATGTCGTTCGTTCCCGCCTACAACAGCTCCGACGCGCTATTCAATGTTCAGGATCTCGGGGACCTGCGCAGCGACATCAAGAACACGAGCACCAGGAAAGCAGTGAGTGCGCACCTTACCTCTACCTGAGGTAGCGTGGACATGCCGGACGATGGAACTGCCGATGATCACAGCGTCGCGTTCCGTCTCGCGTAGAGGGGAGAAGCGGTTCCGAGTGGAGATCTCGAAGGCCGGGAGGGGCGGAGAGGTCCTAGCTCTGGTCCTGGCTCGCGTCTTCCGCTGTGGAAACACCCAGGGTCCATGGTGTTGTGTCGGTGCCGGAGTGAACGAAACAAGGGATGATCGCATCCTGGCTGCTCGGGTCCTGTGCAGAGAAACACACGGAGTAGACGAGGTCGGAGTCAAAAGGTTACTAACCACTGACTTGTGAACATCGGTGCGTGATGTTTCAAGCGCGGATTGCCGATCTCGCAGCTCGGCCTGCCTCTCTAGTAGGTCGCGGATCTGTCTCTCCACCGACTCAAGCTCTAACTGCACAGCATGTAGCTCGAGGGTGTCCTCACCTGCACTCAAAGGTAACGTTAGACACACATCAGTTATATTCGCCATTATAGCAGATGTGCTACAATGGCGAATTATAGCTTTCAGTGATACGGGTGTAGATAGGCGCGACCACGCGTGCAATGTTAGCGGGCTAAGGCTAGTAGTGGAAGTTCGGATGGTTCGATATAAGTAGTGATATCAAAGCGATCCGATTGTTTTTTAAAGAGAATAGTATTCCAGATATGTTCACACGCTATAAAAATGAAAAATGTTCGTTTGTAAAAGAGTGTAAAGAAGAAAATCAAGGTTTATGAATTAATTCGACGGAGCTCCAAACACAACAACGCACTCAGTCGCGACGCATGCGCAGTACATTCACATATAGTTCAACTCTGAGTAGGAAGATTAAAGACTTCCCCAAAAGGTATAAACAACAAATGGTCACGAGAGCTAAGACTATGTAACCTTCACACACAGTTCAACACTTAGTTGGAAGATCAAAGACTAACAAAACCCCTGACTATTACAAGGTTTAGACAGCTGACTTAAAGCTGACTTGCATTAAAGAGTAAATTAAATTTGATATTCCACAGTCCCCTCTGAGAGAGTTCTTAAAATAACTCTCACAAAATACAAATTTAAACACTTAAAAGTTCATTCTTGTAACTTGAAAAAGTTACAGGCACATGGCATATGTTCTGTGTTGATTTTCTGTAATTGCATGTTGACACAGAAACAAACATGCACTTAGGGTCCGTGAAGTCTTACGGGTAATATTCTTTTATGGTTGGACCAGTCATTTTCTCGTGTGAGGTGTGAGTCATTTGTTGAATGAAACACTTGATACTGTGGAAGCATACATAGAACGCCAATAGGAGAAATAACAGCAGAATTGCTATTTCTTTAATCCACAGCCAGGGTTTACCAATCAAGTTTCCGAACCATGAAGAATTGTCTCCAGTCATCTGGTGTAATTTTGTTGAAAGATCAAGAATGTCTTGTTGGATTTTGTTCAAATTCTCTGTTGGATCCATTAACCCCATTAACCCAGTGCAGCATTCAGGTCCGATAATGGTGCAGGCCCCTCCTTGTGTTGCAAGAATGTAATCCAAGGCCACTCTGTTCTGTAAGATCATTATCTTGTGTGAAGCGAGAGTGTTCGTAATGTTACCCAGGGCCAAAACTGTATCATTGGCCAATTTCTGTACAGAATCCGACAGGCTTCTGACTTGATTGAGAGCCTGCATAACACCATACGATGGGATTAATGCTCCAACAGTTCTTGACCACCACGTTTGAACACAAGTGAGTCCTGCAATGCAGCCATCTTTGTTGGTAGAAGGAGCTGAATTATGTAACTGTGGAGAGCTTGGGGTGGAGTGTGTATTTTCTCTGATAGCTGGCAGAACATACACCAGGGTGCACCTGCCGTCGAATTGGCTGGGTAGGATGCTGTAGACAGAAGTTCCACATAACCAAAAAGTGCCAGTTGGTGGAGGAATCATACACAACTGATTTATTGCAAAAAGTTTCGGTAGGGATGGGTTCCTGGAGAGACACTCGTTTAAATCATTTTCCTGTTTAATTTATGTAGTAGTGACGTACACATGGGACTCATCTGTTCCTCTTTCAATCACAAAACTGCAACGTTCACAAGGAATTTCACCCAGTGGAGTCGATGCTGGAGCATAATTTTCTATGCACCAGTGGAACATCATTGGCAGGAGTAGATCTGTCATGATGGGAGTAGCTGAAGTTAGGTTGCAGGATGGTAGTCCAGGAATGCAACACTGAGAAGCTGGAGGAATGGTTACGTTGTGACATGTATCCTTGTTGTATAATCCACTGGTATGATGATCGAATAAGGTACATGTGTCACATTTGGAGATAGAGTGCGCTACCCATGGGATTCCTGCTCCTACTGAAGGTGCGTGTGGCATGCAAACATTCTTTCCAGCAAACAAAGCGTTTCTTGACATATTCATCAGCTCTAGGAATATGTTGTCTCTGGAGTCCGCACTTTGTGTGATGTCCATGATGGTTAGTAGTAGTACGACAATCTTTATCATGTTGGTGACTGGGATGACTGAAGGTTCCGTATGTATATCTCTGCGTTGTGTATTTTTATTTTTAGTTCGTTCAGCAGTGGGTCAAATTGTCTTTGGGATGTTGTCGCTTCATACGCAGATAAAGAGGTCGTTGCATATGGATCTCTGGACAGCCATCAAGTGATATCTGCACAGAGTAAGAAAGAGAAAAAAACAAAAGAGAAAAAAACAAAACAAAACAGAGCAGTATTTCTTCAAACACTAGGGTTGTAGCAGTATTTGTCATAAAGACTGCAAACATTAGGGTTTTATCCTCTGTTCAATCTTAGTCTGCTATTGTTGTTTCGTCTTTCCCTGTTTCTTATTTTAGGCGACACCTAAAGACCAGTGAGGTAAGGATGGACTAAAAAAATGGGGAAGGCCTATGAGGTTGTCTTCACCCTGGATTGGCCCCCGACGCCTGTTGCGTTCAGTTCTTTCCAGGGCCCTCACTGAACCGTGTGTCCTATCCTATCTCTGTTGGTGGAGGAACAACTTTACAGTGTGAAACATGAGTCCAGGTTTTCCTTCCCTGACACAATACTGCAGCTGCTGTAATCAACATAACTTTTGAATGACTTTATCATGACCCATTGACCTGGGACGATTGTGTGTCCACCTTGTGGTGGAGTCTGCCAACAAGACTCAACTCTCGCTTTGGCACTCTGACTCTGTACTGCCTTTGTGAGGTTTTCACAGTAAGCGATCAGGGCATCTGAGGCAATGTGTACATCAGCATTTCTAAGATCAATCACACCTGGCATTTGCATTGGGCGTCCCGTAATAATCTCATGAGGACTCAGTCCTACTGTTCTGTTAGGTGATGCTCTCATACTACACAGTACTGCTGGCAGCGCTTCAACCCATGGTACTCCTTCCTGATGCATTTTGCTTAACCTGATTTTGATTGTTCTGTTTGATCGTTCAACCTGTCCTGATGCTTGTGGCCTGTAGGGACAGTGCAGATTCCACTTAACCTTCAACATTCTGGACACCTCCTTGACAACCTGTCCTGTGAAGTGTGTACCCTGATCTGAGTCAATGCAATCTGGTAATCCCCATCTGGGAATGAAATCAGTGACAAGACATTTAGCGGTATGTGCAGCTGTAGCACGCCCTGTTGGATAAGCTTCTAGCCATCTTGAGAATTTGTCCATTACTACCAAAACGTCAGTTTTTCCCTTACAACGAGGCAACGATATGTAATCAACTTGCAAATGACGGAATGGTCCTGGTCGAGCTGGGGTATGTGCTGCTGGTGTAATGGCTGCTGGTACATCATTATTTTTCTGACATGTAACACACCTTTTGGCTGTTTCTGTGGCTACCTGTCTGAATTTTGGATTCCACCATTGGTTTGAGAACCTGTGATTTATCGTTGCTGGACCACTGTGACCCAAATTGTGTATTTGTTGAGCCAAATATGGCAGCAGTGATTCGGGAGCAACATACTTCCCCCCCCTTTGGTCCAGCAGCCAGATGAATCAACGGTGGCTCCTTTGTCTAACCATGTCCATGCTTCATATAGAGGAACATCTTTGTACAAATCAATGATAGATTCAGGAGGCAGAATTGTCTTCTGTGCTGTACTACCTGAACACACTTGTACAGTTACATAGAAACAAGCCTGTTTAGCTGCTATATCTGCAAGAGCATTACCTTTAGCTTCTGTAGTGTTAGTTGTGAGATGTGCTTTCACTTTAATCACCGCTAATTTCTTTGGAAGTTTCATGGCAAACATAAGATCTTTCACTAATTCAGCATGCTTAATGGGGGATCCAGCAGAAGTTAGAAACTGTCTGCTTTGCCAAATGACACCAAAATCATGAATAACCCCAAAAGCATACCTGGAATCTGTGTAGATATTTGCAACTGATCCTGAAGCTAGTGTGCATGCTCTAGTTAAAGCTACCAGTTCTGCAGCCTGAGCTGAAAAATGATCTGGAAGACGACCTGTAGCTACCACCTCAGTGGTGGACGTTACTGCATAACCTGCTCGTCTGTTCTCTTCAATTACTTGAGCTGAACCATCAACAAACAACTCAAATTCTGCATTCTCTATGGGAGTTTCTGCTATTTCACTTGTCGCTGCGTATGTAAGCGTAACACAATCATGAGTCATTTCGCCTTCATTCTCTAACACAACTTCAGTCATTGCAGACATCATACATGTTGAGGGGTTTGTGACTGGTGCACGCTGTAAAATAATGTTCGGGGCTGTGAGAGTAGTCAACCAATTTCCCCAACGAGAGGAAGTGACAGAAGTGACTTTTGCTTGATTCATTAGTGCGGACACTGCGTGAGGGCATTTTACATTTACAGTCTGACCTAACACCATTACTGATGAAGCCTGAAGTGCTAGATGAACTGCCTGTATTGCTCTGAGGCATGGTCCCATACCTTGAGCTACTATGTCAAGTTTACCAGAATAGTAATGAATTGGACGTAAACTTCCCCCATGATCTTGCATTAGACATGCAGTCATAAAGCCCAAGTGTTCATGGACATAAAGCACAAAGGGTCTATCAGATTGAGCAATTCCTAATGCTGGTGCTTGACATAATGCTCTTTTCAAATCATTGAATGCTTTGAGGTGAAGTTCTTCCATACAAACAATATCTGAATCTTTACCATGGCCTTTCAACAAGTCATAGAGAGGCTGAGCAATCGAGGCATATTCTTCAATCCACGGTCTACAGTAACCTGCTGTTCCTAAAAATGAGCGTAGTGTTTTAATGGTAGTAGGCGGAGGTATGGCTTTGACTGAAGCCGCTCGATCCTGTGTAATGGATCTATTTCCTGCACCAATTGTTTGACCCAGAAATGTGACTTGCTTTTTAGCAATTTGAGCTTTGTGAAAGCTGCATTTGTGTCCTTTTTTATGCAAATAGTCCAACAATGCTGCCAATTCAGTTTGATGTACCTCGTGATCTGTTGAGGCAATCAAAATATCATCGACATATTGGATCATAGTGGACTGTTTTACTGGACATTCTGGGTCACACAAATCACGTCTGACAGCCTGATGGTATATGGTCGGGGAGTTTTGAAATCCCTGGGCCAATCGGGTCCACTGATATTGTTCATGGTCAACTGTGAAAGCTAACCATGGCTGGCTGTCAGAGTGCAATGGTACAGAAAAGAATCCATTAGACATATCAATTACTGAAAAAATCTTACAATCTAATGGTAAGCCATTACAAATTGTAGATGGATCTGCCACTAGCGGGGTGATTTTATCAATGTTTTTATTGGCTACTCTGTAGTCTATGGTGAGTCTCCATGTCCCATTGGATTTCTTGATTGGCCATATGGGTGAGTTACAGGGACTGTTGGTTTTAACTAGCACTCCTTGCGTCAGCAACTTTTCTACAATAGGTTTGATTCCCTGTATGGCTTCCTTACTGATCGGATACTGTTTGGTTACCGGGGGTGGAGTTCCTGTCAGTTTGACTGGTTCTACACCTGTCAATAAACCACAATCATCCTTGTCGTTAGCCCAAATTGGATGATTCAGTAAGAAAGCATACTCTGGAGGGATTGCATTATTGGTAAAAACGTGTGCTGAGGAAATTTTAATGCTAGCAGATTCTGAGGACATGTCTAAAGTTAGATGTACTTGTCTCAGGAGATCCATGCCTAAAATTGCACCTGTATTCAATGGTGCACATAGCAATTTTGTCGTCAGAGTTTTCGGGCCAAATTGTACCTCTATGGGCAGGGTTTCATACAAAACAGAATCTTCACCTATTACGCCAGTTAAAGAAAGTTTGGTTTTCTTGTACGGGATGTCTAAACCTTTAGCCAATTTTGTAGGAATTATCGTAATCTCTGCACCGGTATCAAGCAAAAAGTCAATCTCTTTTTCTTTTATGCTACCTTTCACAAAAAATATTTTGTCATTATGATGGATTACAGGGGAAAGTATATATAATATATATATATATATTAGACTGAATTGTGTCACTAACCTTGACTTGACAGTATTTATTATGTTGACTACTGGTATGAACAGTATATCCCTGGTTTCCATACAGGGCTTAGCTTAAGCCAGGTCTAGGCCTTAATAAAATTAGGGTATTTAAGCAGCTTTTATAATAATGTATAATAATAAAAAAAACATTACTGGTGTGCATCTTGAGATAAAACAGTGGCAGTCATATATTTTAAGATATGTCAGTGCAAGTTGTTTTCAGTTGAAGGATTAGTGAAAATTCTGTCATTAATTACTCACCCTCATGTCGTTCCAAACCTGTAAGACCTTCGTTCATCTTCAGAACACAAATTAACCCTCTGAGGTCTGAGCTGTTTTCTGGGCCCTTGAGGTGTTCTGACATGCTCTGACATTTGTGCTTATTTCTGTTACTTGTGACATTTTCATGGCTAAAGTCTAATTACACTGTATTCAGCACAAACTCTGCTACAATAATATATCAGCAGCATGTGTGTAAAAGTTTGTTGTTTTGAGATAATGACATTTATGCGTGGTTTGTGAAAATACAAAAAAAAATTCTCACTGAAATAAGGTCATGAAACCCATACTGATTATTTCTTCACAAGACTTTTGAAAATTGTATGACGTAGCCTAGAACATTTGCTCTAAAACTATGTGAAAATCACCCTGACTGCTCATTCAGATAAGACAATATATTGATTTAAAAATTTTACGACGTGTTTTGTGTGAAAAAGCTTTATGCGGGAGCTCATTAATATGTAAGCTTTTCACACCTGAGAAAGACAAAGACCCTCCCCTAACGGCCCTATTAGGAGCTATCAGGCCCTCTCATTCTGAGCAACCTTGCACAAAGAATGAGGAGATTTAAAAAGAATGGCTTTTAGATTTTTTAGATTTATTTACAACACAACATAATCCAAAAATACAAAACAAATGACAAAAAAGCACTCATTGAAGACAATTATCCAAAGACAGAGACCTTTGTGCCATTCCTAAAAACATTGTACATACCTTTCATTTCCAAGGTGTTTGATTTTCACTTTACCATGTTCATGTACAGAGACTCATGTGAATGTTGAAGTCAGCAGGACTCAGTGGCATCTGGGCCCTGAAAGAAAAAAAAAAAGTGAATATACTGATATCAAGAGAAAGGCCTGCACGATTTTGGGAATACATTTTAGATTTTTCTGGTTAAAATTGCTTTTTAAAATTCACAGAATACACACACACACACACATACACACACACATAAATGTTTCCAACAATATATAATATAATGAACACCAGGTTTGTTGTGCCTATTTGTTGGCTATGCGCAGTGCTGCATAAAATAATAATAACAATAACCATAGCAGCCTATAAATCTTCCAAAATATTTCAGTAACAACTAAGCTAGAGAAAAATATATTGATTATCATGTTACTTCAAATGTTTCCATTCGTTATGATGATATGAAATGAGATAATAGTAAAAACATGAAGCCGTTTGGTGCTTTTCAATCGCGATCCAAAATATAATACATTCAAACGTGATCGCGCTCAAATATAAAATATTATGGTTACCATATACATATCTACATTTGAGCAGATATCCACAAACACAGTAACAGTAAACACAGGTCTAAATATTATAATATTCACCATATATCTAGCAACAGTTCAACTGCAATGTGAAATTTATGCAACAATAACAAACTAATATGTAAGAATTTCTTACCTTACATCTTTCTTGTCTTCAAATCGCGTTCTTCTTCTTCTGAGGTAATTCCAATGTAAGCTCACGGCGCGTCTTCCAAACTCGACGAAAAGCAGAGACTTGTGAAGTGTTTTGGTGTTTTGTTTTTGAGGTAACGAACGCGTTCGCGTTCCATGTGGAGATTTGCATGTGAATATATTTTGCGCGAGTGGGCGTGTTCAAATTAAAAATAATTAGGAAGCGTTTGAGAAGCTGGACATCTTGTTGGTTTTATACAAATTACTTAAACAGAGAATATTTGTTTTCAGTTTGAATCCGATCATTTAAAAGTACACACTTAAATGTTTATAAAGGTATATGGCTCATAAATGTGTGACAAGTATTCGCTGAGTTTTGTTTCAGTTTATAGACGTGCTCAAGAAAAAAAAGTTCACCGCGACGGAGAGGCAGAACGCACACCCTGTTTATTTTCTTTATTTTGCAAAAGCACAATGTTTTGATTTGATTGTAAGTGGACACATACACAAGTAAAAATATCACAGATTCTTTTTTTATATTTCTTTTTTCTGTATGACCATAAATGACGGAGTAATTTAAGTTTATAGTGCTACAATGTGAAGAAAATCCGGCAAAACGCGCCGGCGCGTTTGCCGACCTCAGAGGGTTAAGATATTTTTGATGAAATCTGAGAGGTTTCTGAACCACCCATAGACAGCCACGTCTTTGCAACTTTTAAGGCCCAGAAAGCTAGTAAAAACATTGTTTAAATAATCCATGTAACTATTTTGTAAAAAAACATGTAAAATTCTGTATACAATTTTAACAATTTTTTGTAAATTTGGAGTGCTGTCAATACAGAGAACAACGACAAAAATCGGTGTTGCCTACACCGTGTTATCCTCTTTTTAAAATTTGCACCCTGTTGACTTCAATGGGGAAAGTTTTAAACCTGCTTTTAGCCTCTTAACATCCTTGATGTGTCATACAAGTGCCCAGCCATGTGAGTGATTCCTTCAGAGTGAACACGGGTGAATCTGACTGCAGTAGATGTGAAAGATATCTTGTTGAAACATCTACAAATGTCCATATATAGGTGAAAATGCCCCTTGAAATCAATTTAAGGTGGCAAATATTACCCCTTAATAAAAAATGTTAATTTCTGTCACTGCTGTAAACTGACCACTGCATAGAATATGAAAAATATGAATATCTTTGTCAGGCAGCTGTCAACAGGCCTAAACAAGCCATGGCACCAAGCACAGAAACACAATCAGTAAAATGTTATCTAATTATTATCAAGAAAACTTTGAAAATATCGATCAAGACATATTTTGTCAATATTGCACACCCCTAATGCATGGTATTAATTTTGATTTCTTCGGGTCTTAAAAAGGTCTTAAAAAGCCTTAAATTTGACTTTAAAAAATGTGCAGAAACCCTGCTTCATAATATTTAGGTTGAACCACTGTAGCTATATATTTACCAGTGTTTTTACCACTTTTCTGGGCTTTGACAGTTGCAATGATATTGATATCAATGGAAGGACAAAACTATCAGATTTCATCAAAAATATCTTCATTTGTGTCCCGAAGATGAGGGTGAGTAATAATGACAGAATTTAAATTTTTGGGTGCAAACATGCATTTTAGTCTGGTAAATCATGTTGTCATATATGCAATAAACATTGCAAGGCTTGCAATTAAGTTAAATTATTTCTGTCACAAAGGTTTGGGCTGGATTCTGGCAGTGTGTGCTTTATATAAACGGAGAGTCTAAAGACTGCCTTTCCACTGATACTCTGATGGCACACGATGAGGGGATGATATTGTTAATGAGCTGGGTGATGAGTAGACAAAAGTTGTAGAATAAAACTTTAAATCTGGCAACCCCACTTCCAAAAATTTAGTTAGTTGACAGTGTGCATGTAAACAGACACATTGAGTTGATGTATTTTACCAGGGCAGAAAAATATCAGTTATTGATCACAACATCCAACATTGCATTTTTTTTTCACAACATCCAACATTGCATTTTTTTTTTTTTTCGTGTTGTTCAGTTTTAGACAGCTTTTGTGCTGTCTCTCTTTGTCAAAATATATACACTCAGTTAATAATTGACGCTTTTAGACGCTTTCTTGACATCAATCCTGAACGTGGATCAAAAACAAAGAAAGGACAAGTAACTTCAAAGAAAACTGGCCAAGTTGTGCAAAACAAGAACACCACTGTAAGCCTACAGGTGTCCTCACTTCTGCGAAACCTTGCAGACTTTGAATGGGATTTTGTTTGCACTTTTATGGACTTCAAAAAAGAAACAGCATTTCACTGTCGTTATAAAGCTTGGAAGAGCCAGGACATTTTTTAATAGAACTCTGATTGTATTCGTCTGAAAGAAGAATGTCATATACACCTAGGATGACTTGAGGGTGAGTAAATCATGGGCTAATTTAAATTTTTGGGTGAACTATTCCTTTAATTAAGTGCTAACTGTTACCTGTTTGTTGTTAAGTGTTAAAATTGCATTTTATGTTTAAAAAGTAATTCAGCCAACATGTTCACAGATGGCATTTTAACTAAATAAATGTTTTAAAACCCAGAAAATGTTGTTTTCTTTTTCCTAGTGTGACTACTCTTATGAAACCTTAAAGTATAATATTTTAATTATGTAATAATAAAAGCAGTATTCCCTGTAAAAATACAATTTATTGCTGTCGACAAGTTTAATAATGTAAAATGTGGTATATACTGTATTTGGTAATTACAGTGGAGTACTGTAAATGCTGTTTACTGTAGTAGTGTTGTAAAAATACAGTATGTGGATGGCAACCCAGCTGCCAGTATTTAACTGTAAATTTACAGTGAAAAGTTTTACAGTGTACATGCATGTGATACTGATGCATTTTTAAAGCTGTATGGTTATGGTACTTTGTGGATGTATTTGTCAAAAATGACAAAGAAAACACTGCATTATTGTATTAAAATACTATATTTGGTATTCACACAATAGACAAAATCTCCAACTATAGGCATTTAATTTCAAGGCATTCAGATATAAGATTTGTATCCCTAATATGTGAAAGTATGTACTATAGAAATAAGTACATATATGCATGTATACATATATGCGTCATATATGCATGTATACATATATACGTCATATATGCATGTTTACATATATGTGTCTTACATATATTTCACATTTATGTGCATATACGGGAAAATATATGGCACTTACATGAAAATGGCCATTTTTGCTATATTTTGAAATATGTTTCATATATGTCTATGTGTTTTACATATATGAATTTTGCATATGTTCTCATATATGCAGCAGACATACATGGGCACTAACATTATATATGTAATTTACATATATTGACATATATTACATTTCTGTATGGGAAATACCAAGCCTGTTTCATAAGTTACAGCTGCTTTATTAAACCAAGACCAAGTTAAAAGAATGTTTATGTAAATTTAATAAATATACAATATGATTACGTCTTACTAGGCATTTCTTTCTGTATGTATATATATTTAATTATTTAACAAACATGTACATTCATTCATAAATTATTAGGGGTGTAACGGTACGTGTATTCGTACCGGACCGTTCCGGTACAGGGCTTTCGGTACGGTGCACGTGTGTACCGAATGACTGAATGCAATATTTTGTGTGCGGAACATAGGTACATTTTCGTGTTTCCACACGAACATATTAAGTGGCGGAAGTCTCCGCGTGCAGCGCAAAACCCGCCCTGCAGCTGATTCTAAACTATTACCCGTCGTCACTGTAACCTAAACCAATGAAATCGACTGCAGGGCGAAAAAAAAAAACACACACACCGCGCACTGTACAACAACATACACGGCACGCTTTAGCCCAGCCTCTCGCTAGCTAGCGTCATGGCCAATGCAGACAAGCCCATAGACCGAAAATATGGCGATCGGGTTTCATTCTCGCGCAGCTTTCATGAGCGGGGCTTTTCCGCTCCGTGTGCGCCGCCGCGCGCACGTGTGTGCGTGTGCGTGTGTGTGTGTGTCGGCGCGCTGCGCACTCTGCTCAATGTTTAATGTTCGACTCCGTGTTTGCGCTGCGCGTTCTGCTCTGTCGTTAACGGCCCAAACACTCCAATCATGTACCGATCACGCACTGGAAAAGCAAAGTCCGCTCAAATAAGGTGAAATTTCTCAGTAGTAGACTTCTGTTTGCTGAGCTGGTATAGTCATGCTGGGCAACAATGGTAAAAATGACCTGCTCTGATCACATGCTCTGGTAATAATAGCTTTGTAGGGCTATATTTTATTTTGATAATGAGTAAAAAAAAGAAAAAAAAAAAAAAAATCTTAAATTGATTATGTTGGTTGATTATTGAAAAATAATAATACATTGATATATCTATGTTTAATATTATTTTAATATAGGGCTATTTTCTGTTCCTTTTTTTCCCGGTGTTTCATTTAATTAGGTGATTCTAAGTTTAATTATTGATGATTACAAGCTTGGAGGAAATGCAATTAATTACAGCAAATTGTGCAATTAATTAGTTCATTTTTTTTTATCGATTCCCAGCCTTAATTTTTAAATATGGCCTACAAGCTGGGATTGCTGCACTGTAATCATAGTTATTTATTTATATTTTTCATTATATTTTATTATGTGATATTGGTTTGAGACTGAGAGTATTTTATTTAGTGGAGAACTTTGCAGCAGTATTTTATTTCTTATTCTTTTTTTTATTTTATATATATTTTATTATATTTTATTAAAAAGTGTTTAAAAAAGTGTAAACAAATTGTTAAAAAAAGTTTATAGTAATAAACAACCTGCAGTTTAATGTTTGCATTTCTTTCCCTTACTGTACCGAAAATAAACCGAACCGTGACTTTAAAACCGAGGTACGTACCGAACCGTGATTTTTGCATACCGTTACACCCCTATCAGATAGCTATCCGATCTGAGAAAGCTGGTTGGCCTCTCACGTCCATAGACAGTATATAAACGCTCGCGTCCAAATTTGAGGTGGTGGGGGAAGTGACGTATGCCGTAAAGCAGTCGAATTTTGTAGTTCTTTTTGTGCTCGGGTTACTACCCGAACCCCGAAGTTACGTAGTGCCAGTAAAAGCGATACAGACCCCGTCAGGCTATGGCAGACGTGTCATTCAACCTATTGTAAGTCGATGTACCATCACAAGGGTCTTGGAAATATATTATGAAGGTTGAAAAGATACATAGTGTTCCTTTAATTATACCATTGATGAAAACAAGCTGATACCAAGGTATTTTATGCCTACAATTCTAGCATGATTTTTCATGAAAAATCATGATTGTATTTATTTATTTTTCGAAAGCAAGTTTAATGTAAGCAGCTTCTTGCAATACTCTCCTACATGCTAATAAAACCTAAGTGCAAACATAACCACTTTAAAGGGCACCTATTATGCCCCTTTTTACAAGATGTAATATTGGTCTTGGGTGTCCCCAGAATGTATTTGTGAAGTTTCAGCACAAAATTCCCCACAGTTGTAACGGTAAAATATGTTAAGTATTATATGCTCAGTTAGGGGCTGACATAACAATTGGATTAAGAGGACAGAACAATTTAACCAACGGTGTTACGAACACAATGTAGGCTAAAGCGATCGGAATGTTGTGGTGTACTTTACGATTTACACGAGGAGCACCTGAGGCAATGGCGGAAGGCGCTAAACTTGAAGTGCTCACCCAAGCGCTGTGTGTTCGTACCATGTGTGTTAGTACCATGTGTGTTCGTACCATTTTATGGACGGGGAGCAGACTGACGAACGAACACCCTTACCCCGAGTAAAGGCTCGGCTACGATGTTCTGGTAAAGAAGTCCCGGCGGGTGCTGAACAGGTTGTCAGATTCAGGTAAGCTAACTTACCTAACTGTTGTTTCCTAACTTACCTATCTATGTGCTTTTTAGCCTAACGTTAGATGAAGTCCGTTCTATGAATACATTTAAGATTAGTAACGAGCCGTTCACAAAATACAACGAATCTTGCATGATTACCATTGGCCATCTATATGTCATATTTCTTATATTTCGTTTAGGCTACTTTGTGATATGTCGACCTAAGGGTCTGAAATAAAGAATGAATGATTATTCACGATAGTACAATATATTTGTTATGACAGAGACGAGGAAGCAGGCTGCAAGTAAAACTCTTTATTGTAGTAGAATAATAGATGAAGTAGTATGCAAAGTCCAGGGTGATGCAGGCGGTGGCGCAGGGACTTTGATGGTCAGACACGGTGAAGACAGTGATGAGTGCTCTGAAGTGACGATAGTAATCCAGACAAGTAACACATCCACGAGACGAAACCGGAACACAGGAACTCAGGATGGCAACGAAGAACAGGAACAAGAACGGGACCAGAAACACACAGAGACTTCATGCAACGATCTGACAGAGGAAATGAGAAAGTGATGAGAATATATACTGTGATGAGATGGGTTGCAGCTGATGATTAGTGACTGCAGCTGGATCGCTGATCAGAGGTAACGAGCCGGACACACCCACTCACGCGCTCACACACACGTAAACAAACAAAGCACGAGACGAGGAGAGACATTGGATCTATGAACCGTGACAGTACCCCCCTCCCTAGGAACACCTCCTGGTGTTCCCAGGCCCCCTTACCTGCCGATTGTAATCATCGATAAGGGAGTGATCCAAAATGTCTCTGGCCGGTACCCAACTTCTCTCCTCAGGACCGTAACCTTCCCAGTCCACCAAATACTGAAATCCGCGTCCCCTCCGCCTAGAGTCCAGTACACGATTGACCGAATAAGTGGGTTCCCCATCTACGAGTCGCGGCGGGGGAGGAACCGGAACTGGCGGGTTAATCGCTGATCGAAACACAGGCTTAATTTTGGAAACATGGAAAACGGGGTGAATTCTCCTGTACGCAGGAGGAAGGTTGAGGCGGACTGCCACCGGACTAATGATCTTGGTGACAGTAAACGGGCCAATAAATTTGGGAGCAAGTTTATTGGATACGGAACGGAGAGGAATGTTCTTGGTAGAAAGCCACACTTTTTGACCAACGACGTAAACGGGAGGCCTAGACCGGTGGCGATCGGCTTTGGCCTTGGTGCGCAACCCCACCTGGAGTAGAGTCTCGCGGGCTCTAGTCCATGTGTGGTGACACCTCTGGACGAAGGCGTGAGCGGAGGGAACCGCGACTTCGGATTCCAGACTAGGAAAGAGTGGTGGCTGGTACCCTACACTACACTCAAACGGAGACAGGCCCGTGGATGACACTGGCAACGTGTTGTGGGCGTACTCCACCATAGAGAGTTGGTGACTCCAAGAGGAAGGATTCTTGGAGACCAAACATCGTAACGTTCTTTCCAAATCCTGGTTGGCTCTCTCAGTTTGGCCATTGCTCTGGGGATGAAACCCAGAAGACAGACTGACAGTCGCGCCCAGTAATCTACAAAATTCTCGCCAAAATTTGGACACAAATTGGGGTCCTCTGTCAGAAACCACGTCTGTCGGGAGGCCATGTAACCGAAAGACGTGGTTAACGACAATCACCGCTGTCTCCTTGGCTGAGGGTAATTTGGGCAAGGGAATGAAATGGGCCGCCTTCGAGAACCGGTCCACCACGGTCAAAACTACCGTGTGACCCTGAGAGGGTGGGAGGGCGGTAACAAAATCTAGTGCGATATGGGACCAGGGTCTCGAAGGAACCGGCAGCGGTAGGAGTAACCCATCCGGGGGTCGATTGGAAGTCTTACCAGTGGCACAAACTGAGCAAGCCAAAACAAAATTGTGAATGTCACGAGCCATGAGAGGCCACCAGAATCGTTGCTTAACTAAACATTTAGTACGACTGACTCCTGGATGACAAGCCACATTGGAAGAATGCCCCCACTGAATAACGCTGGACCGTAGACTCTCAGGCACAAATAAACGATTCGGTGGGCAACCGACCGGGGGCGTTACCCCTTCTAAGGCCTTCATGACCTTCGATTCGACCTCCCATACGAGTGTGGAGATGAATAGGGTCTCTGGTAAAATGCACTCGGGAGTAGACGGGCGTTCGGAACGATCAAAAATGCGCGATAAAGAATCGGGTTTGATGTTTTTAGAACCCGGGCGGTACGAGAGAGTAAAGTCAAAACGACCGAAAAAAAGTGCCCACCGAGCCTGCCTGGAGTTCAATCTTTTAGCAGTCCGAATGTATTCCAAATTCTTATGATCGGTCCAGACGATAAAAGGTACCCCCGACCCTTCTAACCAGTGCCGCCACTCCTCCAATGCTAACTTGACTGCCAACAACTCTCTGTTCCCAATGTCATAATTGCGTTCGGCAGGCGATAACCGATGAGACAAAAACGCGCAAGGATGCATCTTGTCGTCTGAGAGAGCACGCTGGGATAACACTGCACCTACCCCCACCTCTGACGCGTCGACCTCCACCACGAACTGACGTGATGGATCAGGGGTTGTCAGAATGGGGGCTGAAACGAAGCAACCCTTCAGTTTGGCAAACGCAGCCTCGGCTGCGTCTGACCACCTGAACGTCGTTCTGGGGGAGGTCAAGGCGGTCAGAGGTGCGGCTAGTTGGCTGAAGTTGCGAATAAAACGCCGGTAAAAATTAGCGAACCCCAGAAATCTCAGTAGGGCCTTACGAGACTCTGGGCTTGGCCAATCCACCACAGCCTTGATCTTCTCAGGATCCATGCGCATTCCCTCAACTGACACGATGTACCCTAGAAATGGAACAGACTGTGCATGAAAATCGCATTTCTCCGCCTTGACAAAAAGCCCATTCTCTAGCAACCTCTGAAGCACTCGCCGGACGTGCTGCACGTGATCCTGGAGAGAAGAAGAAAAAATCAGTATGTCGTCCAGGTAGACATAAATGAACTGATCTATCATATCTCGCAGCACGTCATTGACGAGTGCCTGGAAGACCGCTGGGCTATTGGAAAGCCCGAAAGGCATAACCAAATATTCAAAGTGCCCTCTGGGGGTGTTAAAAGCGGTCTTCCACTCATCCCCCTCCCTGATGCGGACCAAATGATAAGCGTTCCGTAAATCCAACTTTGTGAAGATGGACGCTCCCTGCAACCTCTCGAAGGCTGAAGACATCAGCGGCAAAGGATAAGTATTCTTTACCGTGATGTTGTTCAACCCCCGGTAGTCAATACAAGGTCGCAAGGATCCGTCCTTCTTCCCCACAAAAAAGAACCCCGCCCCCGCTGGTGAAGAGGAAGGGCGAATGAACCCCGTTGCTAGAGAATCAGAAATATATTTCTCCATAGCCTCCCTCTCAGGTGTCGAGAGTGAATATAACTTGCCTTTAGGCGGAGCCGTACCTGGTAATAAGTCTATGGCACAGTCATAGGGACGATGCGGAGGAAGAGAAGCAGCCCGAGACTTACTGAACACTTCCTTCAGGTCCAGGTACTCCGCGGGCACGTTAGACAGATCCATTGCCTCCTCCTGAAACACAGAGACAGAAACAGACGGACAAGCAGACACTAGACAAGACTCATGACAACGATTACTCCAAGCTGACACAGACTTGAGCTGCCAGTCCACTTTAGGGTTGTGACGGATGAGCCAGGGGTGACCGAGAACTATGGGTGCAAGGGGAGTGTCCAGAATGTAGAATGAAATGGTCTCAGTGTGGTTGCCTGATGTGATGAGGGTGATATCTTCAGTGGCGAAAGTGATGGTAGGAAGTTTCTGTCCGTTGAGTGCATGTACAGCGATCTGATGAGTGAGGGGTTTGAGGGGAATCTGGAACTGACGTGCAAATGAATGGTCCATAAAATTACCTTCCGCCCCGGAGTCCAAGAGTGCCCGACAATCGTGAGTGCGTGCTGACCATCTCAGTCTTACCGGAAGGAGGGTAGATGTAGATGAGGTCTTCTCGGCGGAGATCCCACCCGATAGTAGCCTCATACTTACTATCGGGCTTGGCCTTTTACCGGGCAGTTGTAAGCATAGTGCCCGGCTCCTCCACAGTACAGACAAAGGCCCTGGGACCTCCGCCTTTCCCTCTCCTCCCGGGAAAGCCGAGCTCGACCCACCTGCATGGGCTCGTGATCGTAGACGGGGCTGACCGCGTCCCCGCCTCCAAGCCGTGAACCCTCGGCTCCTGCCAGAGGGTGACTGCTCCTAGTGCTCCTACGCTCCTAGTCCAAGGCGTAGATCTCCCTTTGGACGCGGTCAGCCAGCCCATGCAGGAACATGTCCCACTGCGCCTCCTCGTTCCACTGGCTCTCCACCGCCAAGGTCCGGAACTCGATCGAGAAATCTGAAACAGATCTTTCTCCTTGACGTAAATCGGCCAGCATCCTTGCGGCCTCTCTCCCGGCGACAGCACGGTCGAAAACTCTTCTCATTTCGGCGGAGAGCTCCTGGAACGAGGAACAGCATGGGTCTTGATTTTCCCACACCGCCGTTCCCCATAATGCCGCTTTCCCAGTCAGGAGGGTGAGAACGAAGGCCACCTTAGAACGCTCACTGCCGAAGGTTCGGGGCTGAAGGGAGAAATGCATGGAACATCGGATTAGAAAAGCCCTGCAAAAATTCGGTTCACCTGAGTAGGTCTCTGGAACAGGTAGGCGTGGCTCTGACTGGGATGGGCTTTCCGATGGTGTGGGGGGAACAGCTGGTGTGGGCGGCGCAGCGGGAGCTCGCATCTGATGGATCTGCCGGGTGAGCTCGGACACCTGCGCCACTAACGCCTGAACAGCGCGACCAGTATCGTGAATATTCTTTTCTTGAAGATCCATACGTGCCATGCTGTTACTCACGTAATCCTCGAACGAGGGCGCTGAATTACTCGCTGCTTCCATGTTGGTCAGATCGTTCTGTTATGACAGAGACGAGGAAGCAGGCTGCAAGTAAAACTCTTTATTGTAGTAGAATAATAGATGAAGTAGTATGCAAAGTCCAGGGTGATGCAGGCGGTGGCGCAGGGACTTTGATGGTCAGACACGGTGAAGACAGTGATGAGTGCTCTGAAGTGACGATAGTAATCCAGACAAGTAACACATCCACGAGACGAAACCGGAACACAGGAACTCAGGATGGCAACGAAGAACAGGAACAAGAACGGGACCAGAAACACACAGAGACTTCATGCAACGATCTGACAGGGGAAATGAGAAAGTGATGAGAATATATACTGTGATGAGATGGGTTGCAGCTGATGATTAGTGACTGCAGCTGGATCGCTGATCAGAGGTAACGAGCCGGACACACCCACTCACGCGCTCACACACACGTAAACAAACAGCACGAGACGAGGAGAGACATTGGATCTATGAACCGTGACAATATTATGGTACATTACAGTCTTACAATAGCTCACATTATTCCTGTAAGCAGGCCAGCTAGCTACATATTATTCAGATATTGATATTGACCTACATAGAGTTAGGAGATTGTGTGTATACTGTCTCGTTTTTAATGCATCTCTCTTTTTCACACTGTTCTAAGTATGAGTGCCATCATAAATTAATTAATTCTCATTTTAAGTACTAATTTAAATCTACATTTTAAGTACTAATTTAAATCTAATTTAAAAAGTACTATTTAAATCTATTTTAAGTACTAATGTAAAAATGTTTATGGTTCTATTATTTCCATAGAACATCGATGAGAGTCAGTGTTGCAGTGGACAACTGTGAGGAGGATCACAGCCACATGCCCCAGACCTGTGATGCAGAAACACAATGGGAGGATCCATCTGTCTCTGACCACAACTACGCTCCAAAATCTCAACTCTGCTGAGAAACGACCACCTTTGTCAGCTCTACACAGGGTCGACATTGATGCATTCCACTCAGTTGCTGAGCACCTTACCAATTCATACACCAACAGCTTTCAGCTACACACTTGGTATCAGCTCCTGATGACTCTGATGAAGCTGCGTCTTAAAGGGTTAGTTCACCCCAAAAATGAAAACTCTGTCAGTAATTACTCTCCCTCATGTTGTTCCAGCCCCGTAAGACCTTCGTTCATCTTCGGAACACAAATTAAGATATTTTTGATTAAACTGAGAGCTGTCTCACTCCTCCATTTTTTTTATTATTATTTTTTTTTTCTTAATTTGTGTTCCGAAGATGAACGAATGTCTTACGGGGTTGGAACAACATGAGGGTGAGTAATTACTGACATAATTTTCATTTTTGGGTGAACTAACCCTTTAATTTATTAATTTATCTTGCTGAAAGGTTTGGTGTTTCTCAGTTCATTGTAAGCAAGGTGATTTCGCGCTGGCTTGACATCATGGAGGAGAAGTGTTTCAGAGAGCAGTTTCCAAACACAACATGTAGAGCACAATATATCAAAATATCGCAAATGTATATATCGCAATATGCATCTTTTTTTTTTTGCTTTAATAAGCTTTAATCAGTTTATATAATTCATACAGTGAAAAACTAAGCAGTGTTTTACTTTTACATTTGATTATTCAGTTTATGTTGTTAAATAGACCTAATGTAGGATAACCTGAACCCTGTGGTTTACACTGATGTTAAAATAACACATCTTATATACAGTAAAACACTGATGTTCACTTTCACAAGTTGAAGGGATGTTTTCTTGTTACAAAAAGAATGTGAAACACATATGTAGGTTATATAATTTTAAATCTAATTTAAGTTAATTTTATATACTTTAAGCATTATCGTATCGAATATCGCATTGTTTAATGAGTTATCGCATTTTTCTTCAATATCGTGCACTTAATAACCTTGTCCAGGTGATGAAGTAATGGCAGACAGGCTTCACCATTACCGATCTCCTCTATGAAAGGAAGGTCAAACTTGTCCTCCTTGTGAATCTTGTAAAACAGATGTTACCTGTTATGAATAGTTATTTTTATAAACCTTTACAATGACCAGATGTTACCTGTTATGAAGTTTTTTTTAATAAACCTTTACAGTGTGCCCAGATGTTACCTGTTATGAATAGTTATTTGTATAAACCTTTACAGTGTGAGCAGATGTTACCTGTTATGAATAGTTATTTGTATAAACCTTTACAGTGTGAGCAGATTTTACCTGTTATGAAGTTGTTTTTTAATAAACCTTTACAATGTGCCCAGATGTTACCTGTTATGAAGTTATTTTTATAAACCTTTACAGTGTGAGCAGATTTTACCTGTCGGTCATTTATTATAAAACAATATAATGTGAGCTCTGTAGATTCCCCTTAAAACTTAAATGAATCAAGTCTTCTAGTTAGAAGGAATAAGTCACGTCAAGTTTGCAAATGAATACCATCTTGGTTTATTACTTATGAAATTTAAATGGTGAAATGTATCTACATGAAGGTCAGTAGAAGGTGTCTCTAGCTTCCTGAAAACATCAAACACTTACAACTGATTTTATACAACTTATTTAATCGTTCATATTTAACCAATTACCTAATCTCCTATCCTTAACCCTAAATATTCTCATTCCTTATTATTTACAAATAATTTTTTATTGCTGCTCCATCAACTCCTTCTGACAGGACGTAGTTAAATATTCCCATAGGTTAACGTTACCTCTGGCCACGTTAACAATGACGATGAATGAGACAATATGAGACGAACTGATAGTCGTACAAAGTTTTCTCCGTGCTCCCAATTTAAAACATTTACGGTATTAACGTTATTTGTCATTTTGATAAAGTTTTGGCTAACTATAAACAATCTTCTAACTACTGAAATAGCTACCGGATGTGCCGTGTCAGTTTAGCGGAAGTCGGATGACAAAATGCGGAAGCGCGAAGTATTAAAAGTGGGCGTGGCGGAATAAGGTGAATACCACCTTAAATGTAAATGAGCTGCATATCCCCGCCCTGCTGGACCCAGATGATGAAGAGACTCCGGCACAGAATAAACACGAATGAGAATGGACTAAACGTCTCGGAAAGGTTATTTGATACATGTACTTATAGAGTTTTAATCGCGTCCCCTTTGCAATTATGGATGTGCAACACACACACACACACACAAACAAATTGTGATAACTTTCGCGCAATTTTTTGAAACTAACTTATACACACGCTTATGTGGCAAATATGAGAAGATGGCTAACGTTACAGAACCAGAAAACAAATGCTGCAGGGAGATAGACGTTTACTGTCTATGGAGATAGAGGTATTCATTTTACATTTTTTATTGCTGCAAAAAATAATGTACGTGACATAAAACTGTCTGACGTTGTTTGTTGAGACATCCTATGACGACGACAATAAATAGCTTTAGACGCATTTGTTGACGCAACTGGCTGACATGACATCGATTGAAATGACTATTTGCTCAAAAATGATAAAATACACTTACTTCTTCTGGAGGTGACGTTGGATCGCGAACAGTAGGCAACGATCCACACTTGAGGATTAACTTTGACCCTCGTTCACTAAACAGTCAGTCAGAAAATGATTCTTGTATTTAGGAAGTTTAAGTGGTGCCTTTTCTTCATAAATAAAATCCATCCGCTGAGTTCTCAGTGGCTCTGATGTCAGTGAAGACTAGTATCTCCATTCTTACATCCCACAACAGAACACCTACACTTCTTAGGAGACATTACCGGCTGTCGTTGAAACAATGGCGATGGTGTGCAGAACAGATCACCGAGGGCGGGGTCTATGCCAAAACCAGATGTCAATCAAACCGCGTCGGTGGGGCTTAGCTCATTTCTACGTCACACTGAGGAAAATCTAGAACAGGGTGTTCTGAGACAGTGCTTGTGATTTATTGAGATAGTAAAAAAACTACTGGGTGGATTTTTATCATTCTAGGGTGGTTTTGCTCACACACTGCCAACACACATTTATGTTCAAACACCATGTAAAAGTGAATTTTGCATAATAGGTGCCCTTTAATGACCGTATAGCCTACGGTCATTTTTACTGTCCAATGACAGCCCATCTTATATCTACTTTGAGTGGCATGGGAGAGAGTAGGAAGATTTTCAAATGGATAAAGAAATAGAAAAAACTGCCAAAATGTTTTTAAATGTTGGCATATTAATAAAACATATTAAACTATGTTTTAAGCATGTGAATAAACAGTCTCATATATCTATTTATTTTTAATATAAGCCTACTACTTATTAATTTATTGTTCTATTTTATTTAACATTTTTAGATTTAACATGAATAATCAAACATTTAACATAAAACAAGAATTGCAACAATTTTAAATGTCTACTCATTTGTCCATTTTAAAATGATTTATTCATTTACATTTTTATGTTTTAATTAAATTGATTAGTGCTATTTCTTATTCTTTCGTTTTATAAGGTGTCACAACAAATCCTGCATTCATAGTCTTCCATACATAATAGCCTCTTTGACATTTAGTCACTTATCAGTTCAAAATCACAATCCACAAACAGTGCATTTAAAAAAAAAAGATTTGTCCACTTTTGCACGGGCAAATACACTATCATAAAAACAATTGAGCAAAATGGCACTGCCAACATGAAAAAATACGGACAGTATTCCATTGAATATCTTAATTATGGTTTCATACCTTCTCCCACCAATGCACAGCTTCCAATGTGTTTACTATGTGAACAAGTTTTTTTAAATGAAGCCATGAAACCTTCACGTCTGAAGGAGCACCTTATGAAGATCCACCCAGACAAGGCAGATAAGGACCGTCCGTTCTTCCAGGCCTTAAAAGAGCAACATAGTAGGAGAACCATCAGCACTCTCTTCGCTAAGATTACCAGCCAAAATTATAGTGGGCTAATAGCATCATATAAAATCTCCCTGCTGATCGCCAAATGTGTATAGCTGTTCACAATTGGAGAAAAGTTGGTTCTTCCTGCCATCAAAGAGGTAATCTCTACCGTGATGGAGTGTGATCCCACACAGATGCTGAAATCCATCCCTCTCAGAAATGACACCATGGCACGCAGGATAAATGAAATGGTTGCAGATACAGAGAAGCAGCTATGTGCCATCCTGCGGGACTCTCCATTCAGCCTTCAGCTGGACGAGACAACCACCGCTGACAACAACGCTCTGCTGATGGCTTATGTCCGTTATAGGGCCTCAAACAGTCACGAGATGGCAGAGGAATTTTTGTTTTCTAAATGTCTGGAAACCGACACCAAGGGCCAGACCGTTTTTAACACGCTTTCTGCTTATCTACAGGAGAAATCAATTCCCATCTCTCACATCCTCGCATGCGCCACTGATAGTGCCCCCGCTATGGTTGGCAGGTACTGTGGGTTCACCACTCTGCTGAAGGAGCAGGTGTCACATATCCTCACAGTCCACTGTGTTTTGCACCGCCACAACCTTGTGACCAAATGCAACAATCCAGTTCTCCACGAGTCTCTCCATGTTGCAGTCAAAGCAATAAACAAAATAAAAGCCCATGCACTGAATGACAGACTATTCCAACAGCTGTGTCAGGAAAACGATGAGACTTTTGAGCGGCTTCTTCTCCATACTGATGTCCGTTGGCTCTCAAAGGGAAACTGCCTTGCTCGTTTTTGTGAGCTGTTTGACTGCATCGTTGAGTTCCTGGAGGAGGTTGATGGAGCTCTCGGGGAAAAGGTGTCCTCCACACAGCAAAAACTCCAGTGTTAAATTAACTCTCTTGGATGATGACATAGTAATGTAAAAAGCGCTATATAAATAAATGTGACTTGACTTGACTATGGGTCTAGACCAGGGATGGGCAACTTCGGTCCTGGAGGGCCACTGTCCTACAGAGTTTAGCTCCAACCCTGAAAAAAATCACCTGCCTGTAATTTTCTAGTAATCCTGAGGACCTTGATTAGCTTGTTCAGGTGTGTTTGATTAGGGTTGAAGCTAAACTCTGTAGGACAGTGGCCCTCCAGGACCGAAGTTGCCCATCCCTGGTCTAGACTATTGACAGACTACGGATTTGTTTTTGTTTTTTACAAAACTCCTCGAATCCATACATTTTTTTGTGTGCGTGTATTCGTGGTTCAAGGGCGACAAAAGTCCTGGGGTCTTGGACCCCTCCGATGAAATAAAAATAATAATAATAATAATAATAATATTTTCCAGGTTAAAATTATGAGTCATAAGATAGATGTTGAGAAATGTTAGGGCCCAAGCACTGAAAGTGTTTTACTTATCACCACATGACCAAGGAAAAATGGTCTCTTGATTATTTTTACTTTAAGGTTTTTTTTTTCTTTTTCTTTTCTTTTCTTTTTTTTTTTTTTTTACATTGCTAGGTTTTTCTTCTTCCAACCCGCCCCAACAGTTGACTTTGGTGTTTGTGTTAGAAAGCCTGTTCTAGACCAATTAATGCTTATTTACAATTACTTCCTTTAACCTTTCAAAGATAAAATCAAAAGAAGGCTCAGTACTCTCAGTCAAACCCTGTGACCCAATGGTGCTATTCAATGCCGTGTTGATGTCATAAAGCAGTACCTAAATATACAGAGGCCCCACCCAACCTTCTCCAATATCAAGGTTACACACATACAGACACAAAGAAAGAGAGAGCAAAATATGCTGTTGGGGAACACATTGACACCATAAAGAGACCAATACGCACAATATGCCTCAACAAAAGTTGAAGTTAAAAAATAATAACTGTTTTTTTTATATATTCAAATATTTAAATAAATTCAAAGGGCCCCAAAATGAATGAGTAAGAGGATCCAGCCTCAAACTAATATGTGATGTCATTTGTTCAAGTGCTGATGTGAACGAACAGATAATTCTAGCAACATCCAAACATGGTATTCTGTTCTTTACATGAATGTGGTTAATTAAAGACATTATCTTTGACACACAAGTTGTAATTTGCCACTATCGTAAAGGTCCCAAAAGAGTCACGTCATCAGATAAAACAGTAGTGTCTTTTCCCTTTAAGGTTGAGATTTGTAAGGACTTCACTGTAAAGGCCAATTCACACCACAATACAAACTCCAACAAAGACCAACAAACAAGTTGGCCATTGGATTTAGATTATTATGAAAAATAACCGTCATGTTTAAACTGCCCCAACAGACACAGAAAAATGCTGATTGAACATGTTCAGTCGGGTGGAAACAAACCCCACCAACGCCAACAGACACTGGCAGGGGTGACACACTGATCCAACAAAACACAGCAAATGTGTTTGTTGGTGTTTGTCTGTGCGGTGTGAATTGGCATGAACAGAACAGGAACAATACAAGACTTATAGTGTCTGGTAAAAAGAGTGGCTTTACATTTCTGCGCCTTCAATCCCACATAACAACATTGTGACGTCCCAGATCCAGCCCACATCTGGCACATGTGGAAAGATAATCTGGCCTACATGCAGCGTGGAATGACAGCCCTTTTGTGGTCTACTCCTGCCAGATCTGGACCACAAGCAGGCCATAGCATCATCTTTCCACATGTGCCAGATGTGGTCCGGATCTGGGACTTCACAATGTTGCTATGTGGGATACAACTGAAAACAATCACTTGTTCTTAATTGTAACTGAAATAGTGGTGGAACAGATCAAGTGAATTTTACCATTTTTGTTGTATTCCTCACCTCCAGGGATACTAAAAAATACTACAATAGCCTATTCACAGATGAAACTGACCTGCCACCTGGGCACTTCAAATGCATTCTCGATTCTCATCCCCTGTAAAATCCCTGTGTTAAATTAACATTGCTCAGTGTTTATATGTGAACCACCAGTAGGGTGTTAAAAGTAACACCGGAGCAGTGTTAGAGTTAAAGTGATTAACTGAGTGATGACTGAACATTAGTGATGAACATTTGCTGTTAACTAGCAGAATCACTGAAAGATTCACTATTAGTGTTTGATGTAGTTGGGCTCTAGATCCTTGACTAATTAATATAATTATTATTCTGGTTGGTGTGATTTTGTGTTTTTAAGGCATGTTTGTTATGGCAAAGAAAGCCCAACAAAAATGTAGTCAGGTGTTGATTGTATCTTGATGGGTGCAATCACCATGTAGTGGCCTGAATCAATGATCTCACTCACAGTATTTGATTATATGGGTGATGTGTTGTTTTTACATTATTAAAGCAGCCCTGTGACTTAACAGCATGAGACTTTGCACAAAAAAGTTTGAACTATTTTATCATTCAGACACACACACATCAATAATCAACATGAATCTCAAGCTACTGAAAAGTCACATCAAAAGAGCAAAAATAAAAAGGTAAAATTAACAGAAATTACTAAGACAATATAATTTGTGATGTGAAACTAACTTACTAGGTATGTGATATTAGGAATTATTTTTTGCCCCAGGGTTACACCCCTTATTGTCTGAGGTTTATTGTAACCCTTTACTCATTACAGTTTATGGCGACTGTACTGGGGCGTTGGCGATATGTGCTGTAGGAACTATTTTACACCAGTGTTTCCCTTTTTACGGTAAAGCTTTTTGCAACTGTACTGGGGCGTTAGGACCCACTCAGGCCTCAGGTTGATCAGACCTGCTGGCCTCTCTAACACCACTTCCAGCAATAACCAGTCTCCAGGAGGTCTCCCATCCAGGTGAAGACTGGGCTCAACCCTCCTGAGCTTCAGTGGGAGTGCAGAAGAAAGCTTCAGGTTGATCGCTGCTGGCTGGTGTTTCAGGTCTCCTCACCACACCTGTGGGACAATGTGAGAGACACCTATTAACTTAAATATTAAAATATTATCATTACTATAGTGGAACAACAAAACACAATAGATGGTTTAGAACTTTTAAAATAATACAGACCACAACTGGCCAACAAATAAGTCTAAAAGTAAATTATGCTTCTTAAGGAATGTACCAAAAATAAATAAATAGTAATAAAAAATATACATACACATACACTAGTAGTGCATATAATTAAAATGATAAAACTCAAACACCTTTACAACTGGTAGACATACTAGCCTACTTGAAGTAATTTCTTCCTCACAATAGTAAGTTTAACAAAAAGTGCTCTCAATATAATACTGAACAATATACCAACATAAATAATAATAATAAAATATAATCTTTTTTTTTTGGGGGGGGGGGGGGGGGGGGGTATTTTTATAACCTACAGAGAACGTCATCATCAGAGGTTATTTTAGCCAAATTCTAGTCGTGTATACCTCATCAGATTGTCTACCAGTATGAAATAAACAGGTAGGATGATTTTACAGTGCAAAATATCCCATCAGATTGTCCTACCAGTATGAAAAAAAAAAAAACAGGATGATTTTACAGGGCAAAATACCTCATCAGATTGTCCTACCAGTATGAAATAAATGGGTAGGATGATTTTACAGTGCAAAATACCTCATCAGATTGTCCTACCAGTATGAAAAAAACAGGTAGGATGATTTTACAGTGCAAAATACCCCATCAGATTGTCCTACCAGTATGAAATAAATAGGTAGGATACTTTTACGGTGCAAAATACCTCATCAGATTGTTCTACCAGTATGAAATAAACAGGTAGGATGATTTTACGTTGCAAAATACCCCATCAGATTGTCCTACCAGTAAGAAATAAACGGGTAGGATGATTTTACGGTGCAAAATACCCCATCAGATTGTCCTACCAGTATGAGATAAACAGTTAGGATGATTTTACAGTGCAAAATACCCCATCAGATTGTCCTACCAGTATGAAAAAAACAGGTAGGATGATTTTACAGTGCAAAATACCCCATCAGATTGTCCTACCAGTATGAAAAAAAACAGGTAGGATGATTTTACAGGGCAAAATACCTCATCAGATTGTCCTACCAGTATGAAAAAACAGGTAGGATGATTTTACAGCGCAAAATACCCCATCAGATTGTCCTACCAGTATGAAAAAACAGGTAGGATGATTTTACAGGGCAAAATACCCCATCAGATTGTCCTACCAGTATGAAAAAAACAGGCAGGATGATTTTACAGGGCAAAATACCTCATCAGATTGTCCTACCAGTATGAAATAAACAGGTAGGATGATTTTACAGGGCAAAATACCTCATCAGATTGTCCTACCAGTATGAAATCATAAACACACACACCAGAGAAAAAACTTTGCAGCTCCTATGGCTGAGAGAGACCCTACTCGGATGAAAATCGCTTCAGTGAGCTCAATTATAGTAACGCCGCATTTTATTGACAGTAATGGCGTTGTAACGGAGGAAACAGTAATTAGTTTGATCACTCGTTACTGAAAAAAATAACGCTGTTAAGCCTTGCTTATACTTTCGCCTGGCTCCGCAGCGCGAGTCTCCGCAGACAGCGCGCGCACCTCTCCAAACGGACGAGGCGTTTATACCATATAGACTGTAAAAAATAGGTTTATACTTGACGCGCTCGCCGTTGTACTATTCTGTGAAACGACAGGTGGCGACTCAAGTAATTGTCCTCTAAACCATCAGGAATCGGTGAGAAGAAGAAAGATAAACACGTGACAATGTTTATTTTAGTAGGCCATACCATAGATATCATATATAAAGGCTAAGGCTGCGTCCGAAACCGCATACTCAATGAGTAGGTACTTAATTTCAATAAGTACTTACTTAACGAGCGCTAAAAGAGTAGGTACTTTATAGCCAGATCTCGTTGAGTATGAATGCGAACCGGACATCTGCCATGTTGACGTTATCATGTGACCTACGACGCGTTATCACACGCACAACAACTTAAAAGATTTGAACGACACGTTTAATTCATCTATCTGTAAATATCTTGATATTGATTAAACTTGCTCATTTTGTGGTCTTTTTGAAGAAACTGCTGTCCATTTATTTTGTGAATACATTTAGGGTTGATTTAAGTTCTTATATTTAACCCTACTAATGTGACCCACCGTCTTATCCTTAACGATATTATTTATTTTTATTACAGAATCCCAAAATTGTCATCTCTTGAATATGTTGTTAATTTATTTTATATCCAAACATTTTCATCCACAAGCAAAAGCGGCTAACTGCTTTAGTTTTCCTCTTTTTCCTGTTGAATTTAACTCTCGTTTCATCCCTCAGGCCTATACATAACAAAAAATGCATTTTTTAAATGTATTATAATGAATTATTTAAGAAAATATATATTAAGATATTCAACCTTGTAGGTTTTTTTCCTGTGTAAAAAATCTCATATTATGTATGCAAACCATAGATACAAACCCATACACACACACCTTATAACATCAGTAACTCGACAGCCCTACCTAGAATGGTTTTCCTCAGCGTTTGTAATGTCTGCACAAAGGGCAGCTGAGCGAAAATTCGCCTTTGGAGAAAACTGTTGATTTTATACTCGAAAAATTTAAGTATAATTACTATTAAAAATTAATATTACCCCAGAATGAATTGCATTGCTATCCCACCCCAAAACATACAATAACAACAACGATAAATGCTGACCAATACTTAATTATATTACTTTTTACTGAAAATGATATAATTGAATAAAACAAAATGTAATGTATGTCATATGACACAGCTGTGCATGAATACTCTCTAGATGTGTATATAGTGAACATATCTACATTTTCATTCAAACAATTAAATAAAGCATTAATTAAATAATTATATTTTATTTACTGACAACAATGAGAAATATTAATAAAAGAATGAATGTCACCATCACACAATAAATAAATGCATATACAAGTCAACACATGAAACAAAGCTTTATTCTGATGAATCAGCGGACCACCAGAGGTGAGCCGTTCCTTCGTGCCTGAGGTTGTTGCGTGATGTGTTGTGCTTCACAATCTGAGGCAATAAGGGCAGGTGGAGTGATGGAGGGTCTCGTAAGGACAGGTGGAGTGATGGAGGCTCTCGTCCATGGCACCATCTCCAGGATTCAGCTTTGGGCTCCTCATCCTCAGTGCTCACACAAAAATGCACAAACATAACACAAAAGCAGTCATTTTAACCGCACAATGTCATTTGATTTCAGTATTATTTAGAAATCAAAAACGCTTTTTTTCACAAATGCCGCCATCATCTTCCCTTGCAGGTCCTGCTCCACCACAAAAGCTGTGCAGCTAATGCACAGAAATCAAGAATCAGAAAAGTGCTGTAATAGCTCTGTTTGAAATTACAATAATTAAATAAACTACAACTTAAGATTTAAATAGTTGTTGTTATTCATTTCTGTAGTATACTCACTCAAATCCTTTGATGGCAGCATTCAGCTTCACGAGCCTCTCTCCACCGGATAAACACACATCTGTTCATCTGACCCTGTAACATCCAGACAAGATTCACGTTACCTCTGTGATATGAGCTCAACACTACATTTACATTTTGAGGTTGTTTTAACTTTTTATCCAACATAAATGTTCCTCAATTTATCAACAGTAATGGACAAATAAAATAGATAACTTATGTTTATTACTTACTAGATTTATTCTACATAATAGCGCACATTGATCACAGATGTCTATTTCATGTTGTGATGTGCTCTTCTGCAATACTTATTGAAGATTTTCCTGTCAGATGTAAATAGGCATTTAAAATAAGCGTCTTTAAGATGTAAATGGTTTATATAAATCCACTTTAGAGACATAACTTATGTGTCCTTACTGGAGCTCCCCTGTCAGCAAACGTTTTACATAATAAAACGTGTTTGCAAAATCACAACTAGGCTACTGTGTAACGTCTTTACACCTTCAACAATTCAACAGTTTACTCTACATTAGTTCAACACATGAAATTTTAACAAAAGGAACCGTGTTTACTCACATTTGAAAGCACCCGCGTCGCTGATCTCTGCGATGTTTTATAATGACGTATCCTCTCGCGTGGCCTCCTGGGATAGAAGAGTAGCCATCGGTCGAGAACTCGAAAATCGGGCCTGAAACAGTAAGCCATCCGGGAACTTCTCGCCTACTCTTTTATGAGTACTGAGGTTTCGGACATACTACTCCTTTCAAATACTGTTTCCCCTACTATATAGTAGGAAAGTAGGCATATTCGGACGCACTATAAGTATACGTACGCCCGAATCTCGCGATAATTAGTACGTCACTCTGGTAATTCTCGCCTACTCTTTTATGGATACTAAGGATTCGGACATACTTATTCGCTCGCCTACTGCTTTTTCCATACTATATAGTAGGGAAGTATGCGGTTTCGGACGCAGCCTAGATGTCTCGTGCGCGCTGCTGGCCAATGGAGGTCGACGTCCGCACGTGGCGGCCATCTTGCCACAGTGTGCTCGCTCACTCGTAACATGGTGCATGTACTTTTAAATAACCATAACTTGCTCCATTTTCTACCGATTTTCAAACGGTTTGGTTTGTTATAAACGTCAGAGATGTAGTTATGACACTGCATACATACACTGCATACATATGAATAATTATAACATACATGTTCAAGCATTCTGAGTTATAGCCACGTTAATAACGTTTGTAAGAAACCAAACCGTTTGTAAATCCGTTAAGATTTCAACGAGATAAGAGGATTTGTGTGCATGCTGATCACTCACCTTAATTCACAGCTTCACTGTGACAAGATGGCCGAACGGTGATGCCGGAAGTGACTGCGCCATAAGACATCTAGCGTTTGATATCTATGGGCCATACCACCACCAATACAAAAATAATCGTGTAAAACCCAGTAAACCCTGAGATTATTACTTACATATAAAAATATAATATAGGCTAGCCTATATGGGAAAATGTATGTATACATGAAATCTCTTAAATATTTTCTAATTTCACTAAACATTGCATTAACTTTTGTGTAGGCTACATTTGTATTAAACATGGACCTTTATGTTCATTAAAAAGGCTTTTTATGCTATTGTATGCTCATTTTTTAAATGTAAGTAACTAATTTAGACAGTGCTGGTGTGATGAGAAGTTCGAGCTCGGCCAGATTCGGCTCGAAGTCGTTCATCTTCGGATGCGGCGCCGCACGCGTTGTTACAGAAATTGTCGCGCACATCGCCAGGCGAAATTGGGTCTTGCGAACCCAACGCGCACGACCGCCCACACCGCAATGACGTAATTTTTGCCGCGCGCATCTTTGCGCTCGTGCGGACGCGTCAAGTATAAACAAGGCTTTACTCGCTGCCGTGCACACTGCCAGGCGAAATGGGCCCTTGCGCACCCAACGTGCACGACCGCCCACACCGCGTTGACGACTCGTGCGGACGTGTCGAGTATAAACATAGCTTTAGTAGGCTAACCGTTATTCCCATCACTGCCATCAACACATGACAAGATTTTTTTTCTTGGCTTTCTTTGTCATAGCAAATGTGCCTTATAAACACAAAGTTATACCAGCCAGAGAACAGCTATGCAAAGTAATCAATGGTCAAGAGCCCAACTAAAGCAAACACTGATCTCCATAATGGCGACTTAAAACTGACTCTTGACTCTTACCTTCAATGATTCTGCTTGTTAACATCAGGTGTTCATCACTAATTGTCAATCAACACTCAATTAACCACGATTGGATCAATCGGATATGCACAAAAATCATATTTGGACTGACAGTCTGAACGTAGCCAAATAAACGCTGAACTAATTTAACACTGGGTTTTTGCTGTGTAGTGTGTCTGAAGGTCTTGATTAGCTGGTTCATGTGTGTTTATTTAGCTTATTTATTTATTTAATTGATTTATTTAGCTAAACTCTGCAGGACAGTGGCCCTCCAGAAACAAAAATTCAGCTTTGCATCACAGAAATATATTATATTTGAAAGTATATTAAATAGAAAACCATTATTTTAAATTGTAATAATATTTCACAATATTACAGTTTTTTCAGTATATTTGATCAAATAAGCAGGAGCATAAGAGACTTCTTTCATGGCTTTTTTTTTTTTTTTTTGCTTCCATGTAGTTGTAAGAACTAAATAAAGTAGTATCTCATTTGTGATGTGAAACTAAGTATGTGATATTAGGGATTATTTTTTGCCCCAGGGTTATACCCTTTATTCAGTACAGTTTATGGCGACTGTACTGGGGTGTTGGTAATATGTGGTGTAGAGACTATTTTACACCAGGATTCCCCTTTTTACAGGACAGTTTATTGCAACTGGAGGTCTCCCATCCAGGTGAAGACTGGGCTCAACCCTCCTAAGCTTCAGTGGGAGTGCAGAAGAAAGCTTCAGATTGATCGCTGCTGGCTGGTGCTTCAGGTCTCCTCACCACAGCTCTCTCCAAACACTGATGGTTGCAACAATGGTGACAATAAAAACAAAAAAGCTTGGGAATCAAGGATGAGTTTTGTATTATATATGAAGCCACCCATCATGCATTGCAGCATGAAGCTTTTTTTGTTTTGATTGTCACCGTCGTTGTGATTCATATGCAAAATCTTGATGTCTGAGTGTGACTGCATTATAAACTTGCTTAAAACATTTTGTGCTCTATTCTATTTTTGTGCTCATTTCTATTCACTTCCTAGCCTGACGTCGTCATACTCAGATTCTAGACAGAATGTGAGTCTGATACTGCTCCATTGGGCTGTGATTATGGGGCGTTTCAACCGAACCAGGAAGGAAAATGTCTCTGCACTCAATTGGATAGACCTACAACCAATCAGAGCAACGGAGTAAGTGACGTATGTTCTTCATTCATGTTTCCGATCGACAAATGCCTTGATCGCGGTTCTCTGTTCCTCTTTTAAAATTAATGTACTGTCGATATAACAGACGCGATGGCGGAATCTACACATGATGTTTCGTAAACAAAGTTCGGGAGGAGCACGTTTAAATAATCAATCCAATCAACTTGTCATCAAACAATTACCATGTCTACCTTATCAGCATGAGAGGAAGCACTCTGTCAACCCACCTAACATTCCTTGACAGTTTTCAGCATCCCCCTAATCACTCTCGGCTTGTTCTTCCACAGCCTGGAATACGGGGGCAGTAGGCTACTTTGGTTTCAGACCGAATGCCGAGCCCGGAGCCCTCTCCTCGGACAGCACCCCAAATATGCATTTATTCTATCTGACTTATTTGTAAGTGTGAACTCGTGAAATCTAAATTCTCCAGAGGCAGTCATCTTTTCTTTTACTGTCTATGCATCTTTGTCAAGCGGGAAGGAAGTCGACCGGAAGTTGAAGCCGGCCGCGTGCCACCATCTTGTAGCAGAACTTCACCTGCAGTTAGCATCCCATTGACTCCCATTCATTTTGGCGTCACTTTGACAGCGAATAACTTTACATCTGAGGCGTTTGAAGACTCCATTTGTCCATTATTTATTTCTAAAGAAACACGACAATATATAAAATGCTCCATTACCTTGTAGCTTATGTTATGGCCCCGTAGAAGCAGTTTTTGTAAAAGTAGGCTAACGATTGCGTCATAACCAAGCGACTCTCTGTCGCACAGTAGAGAGATTACCGTATGGACGGGAGGAGAAGCTCGCGGGCAATCGGGGGGACGTAGAGGCAAAATGACAATATAATTAATCAGAATACCTAGCAAAAGTTGCTCCTGCTCCAAGCTCATGGACAATTCCTACTCACACTCTCCGTCTCTGCAAGATTCGGAAGGCAATGATTCAGATTTCTCTTGGCACAGCTACTAGAAGACAGACGGGTTGCTCACGTGGTCCGTGTAACGCTTTGCTCGGTTTGAGTCTGCGCGTCAGGAAAGGAAGTGCTAAGAAATCGCTAAAAATGGGCTTCACTTGTCTCAATTGAGTTCCAATGGGGTCGCTGTGTCCATTTCTTTTACTGTCTATGATCTTTGTTTGTAAACGAATTCAACCCAAGCGCTCTTTGATGATGTGGATGATTACGTTACCGTTGCTCATCTGTCCATCATCGATTAAAGCCCGCCCTGACAATTTGATTGGGTCGCCCTTCTGGGAGCCGAGCATAATTACTCCTCAACGGATCGAGTCCAGACCCAACTTCCCGACCAAAAAATGTTGTGGGCGGGGTTCGGGCTGGCACCCAGGCTATTCACTTACAGGATTACTGATCATTTAGCTACATGCATGATTTACTGATCAGATGATCTTGGTCACTTTTTAGTGATGAAATCATGTAGTGGCCTGATTAATTGATACCATCTGAAGTCTAATATCTGATCAAGTTGTTAAATATTGGTTGTAAATCTTGCATATCAATACTGTGCTGTGATACTCCGAAAGATTTAATGAAGTTATTATTATAAAGAAAATGTTTTGACATGATCATATAGACTCACACAGACATCAAAAATCGCAACAGGTGACTATGAAAATAATTCAGATCAACTCTGAACTCGTCACAAAACAAGCTACTAAAGTCACAAAAAAGCTTTTGATTGTCACCATTTTTGCGATTCATACGCTGATTTTTGATGTCTGTGTGAGTCTATATGATCCTGTCAAAACATTTTACTCAAAATAAAATACTCATGCCACAATATCGCAAGGGTCATGTGAAAAATTGTTACATTAAACATGCTCTATAAAATTAAATTATCTCTCTATAATATGTAAACTCAACTAATAAGCTCAGAAATTTGACTCTTAATTATATCAATTAATCAGACTACTATATGATGACTATAACATCATCAATAAATGACCAGCATAACCTGATGAGATTCCCTCCTCCATTTATTTCCGTAACGAATGTGTATCAAAAACACAGTTAAAATAGCCAGACAAAAACTAATGTTAAAAATGTAAGGGCCCATGAGCCCAACTAAAGCAAACAATGATCTCCATCATGGTCACATCAAATTTTTTATAAAGTTTTTTGCACTTTATTTAAATTGGCATATTTTACTTAAATGTTATGGTTTTTGTTTAGCAACTAGCTGCCAGTCATTTGACCATTTGTAGATTTACATTCCCCCATTATGGTTGAATCACGGAAGCTACAGTACACCAGTTATACTTTGCCAAGAGATTTATTATTTATACAGTTGTCAGACATACGAGAGAAACAGGCATATAAGAATAAGGCTACATGAGAGGTGGTCTTCATTCCAGATTCCTCTGTTCCCCATTCCTCTATCTTCTCACCCCATCATGCTAGCTAAATGGTTTCACTGGGTTTATCCTCCCTCACCCCATCATCTCTATGTTTCTCCTTCCTCTCACCCCATCATGCCTTTATGTTTCTCTGAGGTGGTACAGTAAGATTGAGCTTATATACATCACTGAGCGACTTACAACTTCCTTGTAAGGTAGAAAAACATGTTGCTTGAGCTTTAAAAATTGAACGTTATGTCATGCTTACATGGCGCAATCCACTTTCCATATTAAGAAACTACCCTTGGTGTTTACATTTGCATCAGTGGAAACATCTCTGCTCAGTGAACGCTGCATTGCACACATACCTCTAAGCAAAATATATAACTTTCCAGTTATATTATTATTATATTATTAAAATGTTTTGTTACTGTTTAATTACAGATTATATTTATAATTTTACATACATTTGTATGTAATTTAAGAAAACAGAAAAAATACTGTATGAAAAATACAGTACATTTTTTGTATAAAAAATGTGAATTACTGCAATTTATCATTAATGTCACAATACCTAAAATAACAGCTGCATTTTTAATTCACAGATATTATTTGTAATTTTACAGAGTTTTGAGTTCAATTTAAAATGAAAGAAAACGAACGTCAAAAAATCACAGTTATTTTATGTAAAATTATGATTTTTTTTTTTACAGCGGATGCTTTGCATTCATGCTAACTTCAAACCAACATGCTAAAACAGTTAGCTGAGTTGTGACTGTTAGTTGTGGGGATAGTTGTAACAGTTCATTAAAAATGTTACTACTAACCCCTTATAAAGATTCCAGTTATCAATCACTTCCTCTGTTAAGACAAAATCTGGTAAATATGTTTTCATTGTTTATGCACAGGTTTTCTTATCGGATAAAAACATTATCCACCTCAAGTGAGCACATTTGTTTTTTGTTTTTTTTGTCCACATCATTGTTTGTAGTTATTCCAGGTGTTAATAAGGCTCTGTTAATAAGGCCTCTGTCTGCAACTGATGAATTTTTCTGTTAATTTACATGACAAATGTTTACAGAGGGTGCTAAAATGGTAATAAAAAAAAAATTAAAAAAGGAGGGGGAAAACAGTACTGGCAACTCAAATATATAATAATAATAAAATGTGTAACATGAAGTAATAATAGGGCACTATGCAGTGGAATAGATCAGAAGGACTCATTTCATTTATTCAGGTTTACACTGATGGCTAAATTGGGAGCCCTAAAACTGGATGGCAGAGGCAAATCTGTCCATATCAAAATAACATCACTGAAGCGGTAAAATATTGATTCATTCTAGAAGCTTGTAATAAATAACAAGTGCCAAAAATAGGCTACTCCATGCCAGACAAGACTATTCTTTAATAGAAGGAACATATAAGTAAAAGTCACAGGTAACATCAGCAAAGAGGCACAGATTATTTTCACACTTTCACAATGTTTAAAACTAATGCTACATTACACATCTTGAAGAAGTATAATACAGGATTATGATGACTGTCACAAAGCAAAAACTGTAGAACAAGTAGGCTTATGTCCTATTGAATTTAGAAAACAAATACAAACCTCAGGATATCAGGCATTTACAATATTTAGCATCTTAAATAATAATCCAGACACAAAGAAATAAATATATTTTAGAAACAGATATGACGCAATTCAGACCTGATTCTCTCCACACTCCAGTACAGTAGGTACAGTAGGTGGCAGTATCCAGCTCGTTTGCAACGGCCACCAGTAAAACCCAGCGAAGAAGCAGCAGCATCAGTCCAGTCCAGTACAGTACAGGCTTTTATTTTGATTTTTGAGGGACTTTTCTTGTGGATCGTGAAGCGCACACGTGTTGCCGTGAGTCTACGCGGAAACGTGCGGCAGATCATCATGGAGGAACACGATCAGGAGAGCAACAGCATGGACACGAATAACGACCAGGAGTGTGAGGATGAAGACTGCGATCCCACCGAGGATGATAATAATGAAGAAGAAGAGTTCTCACTGGAGGATGTGTTGCGTTTGGGAGGGACAAAGGTGAGCTTTTAGCTCGTCTTCAACACACGTGTCATTACTCTGAAAGATTAAAACATGTTCACACTGAAGGGACAAACTGCGAACGTATTATTCTTAAGTTATATATAATCCTGAAATTGAAGTTTCTTCAAATGAAGGCCTGTGACGTTGCAGCCACTTTTTATATATTTAAAGAAAGAAAAAAATGTATCTGACAGATCTAACGTTATATGTTAAAAGTAAACGAACATACAAGAAACTATACACACGGGCTTAATCTTCAAACACACATTTCAGGGCATGTCTTTCACCCATATATTTAACGTTATGAAACATGTCAATAAACTAAACTCAGGTCTTTTATATCATCAATCAATCTATGTCAGTGTGTCTTCACATGAACATGTTTCATGTTTTATGTATTTCTTATGTATTTGTTTTTGTCTGAGAACAGAGAAATTTGCATACTAATGGGAAAACTAACTGTTTAATGAACTATTCTAATTCTCAATAAATTGTTTTGATTAGCAACCCAAAATGACTTGGACAATTGGTCAGAATATTGTACAAATGCCAAATTAATAGGTAATCTGACATGGATGTCGTTGATAATTCAGGACTGAAGTCTTGGGTAAAATATGGCAAGTATGCTATGCTATTTTGTTCTGAATGATTCTCACTTTATTTTGTAAACTCAATCTTTCTCTTTCTTTATAAGATGAAAAATAATTCTTTAGACATAGACATATTTATTACGATTTAAATATTTTTCAAAACTGAGGCCAGAAATAATTTGAACAAGAGATTAAACAACCTAGTTATCATGAGAGTAGAAAGCGTAAAGAGCCTTTAATCAGCTGAACATGGTTTCAGTGATAACAAAATGAGAAAATAGTCAAAACCCAGCAAATTGACCAGTTGTTTGTTAATAACAACCTTACAAGTAGAAATAAATGTAACAGTAAAATCATAAAAAATAATTATAAAACAATCTGCTGTAAATATTCATAATTCAACCTAAAAGAACTTCTTAGAGCAGCAGCTAGAAGCATATAAATGTATAGAACCCTCATTCATACTAAGATGTGCATGTGCATTTTCTACACAGTAAATTTTGCAGTGTTAAATTAACTCTATAAGAGTTAAATTTAACACTTGGTCCAAGTGTATTTGGTCCCACTCAGAATTGGTGATAAATTGACTCTAGTCATGGTGTTCAATTTTCAGAGTAAAATTAACTCTATTTCGAGTAAAAATTCAACACTGCTCTACACTGAATAGTGTTACCACAGTTTAACACTGGGGGAAATTAACTCTGTTTGGTGTTATCACAGTTTAACACTAGGGGTAAATTAACTCTGTTTGGTGTTACCACAGTTTAACACTAGGGGTAAATTAACTCTTTTTGGTGTTAATATTTCACTAATGTAGAGTTTATTTAAATTTTTTAATAGTGAAAAATTCTCACTCAAAAGTAAAATTCTTAAAACCCATTTGTGGTGCAACCGGTTAATAAGTGTCAGTATTTCTCTTTGTGGTGCAAGTACAGTAAAATAATTACTCTTCTACAATGTCAAATTAACTCTTAAAACAAGTTTTCAAAACAAAGAAAACAACTTTAACAATGTCACATTTAAAACATTTATTAAAACATTTATTAAAACAACATTCAGGCTCAGGAAACACTCATACATGAAAAAAATACATCACATCTGCATTAAATGGCAATACAGCACTACATGCAGTGCAGAATCTGTTGTACCATATTTCATCTTAAGATCAAATGGTTTGAAAGAACACAGCTCATTAACATTCACTACCTTAAAAACTCTGTCTGGATGCAGTGTGACTGTAAATGCATGGTAATGGTCATCAAAACATATAGTTTCCATCAGTGTTCCACACAACAGCACATTTTCGTCTTTCACAGCAATAGGCCTAACTATGAATCTCAGAAACCATTTCCTCCATAGATGAAACAAAACCATTTATAGCATATTGACTTAATCCAGCAACTTTTAGTTGTGCAATAGCAGACGCACACATATTGAAAGTGCTCTTATTTGACGTTAACAATTCAGATGTTGTGGCCACCTCTCCGGCACTGCCAATCTGATCAAATATTTCAGCACTACTTTGTCCATCTGCCTTGGCAGTCTCATGGCTATCAGTGGTGTGAAAATTCTGCTCACTGTCACTTTGCTCAACATGTTTTGAATGCAGATGTTTCCTAAAACCTGAAAAAGTACCAAACACAGAACCACAACCTGCTTCTATGCATTTAAGGCAAAGATTCTTTCCATGAACAAAACCATAAACTAATCTGAAGTGCCTAAGAAGCATTTTAGAATCATTTAAATCAACTTGACAAACAAAACACTTCATGGGGGCAGAAAAACGTAAGGAACCTAACTAAGCAGCCTTGCTCTGACCTCAGCAACACGAGGACTCTCTTTCACTTTGCCAACATCTATGTTGTACACAGTGGTCTGAATGAAAGTGTACATGTTGTGTAGCATAATGTTGTAAGAGGTACCAAAAACAAAGTGTGCCTTAAACAGTTCATCAAAGGCACCAAGAGAAGAGGTTGACTTGCATGGAATGGCATGCTGATCGAGAATGATGAAGTACTGGTGAACTGATTTCTTCTGAGGTCCCACAGCCAGGAGATAGGGCTGAGCACTAGCAGTGATGTTTCGAAGATGCTCCTTAATGTTTGTTCCACTCTGAGAAGACCAAGCAAATTGAAGAACCATCACTGATGTGTTAAAAGAAAACTATGATTGAAAAAACAAAAAACAAAAAAACAACAACAACAAACCTTCTTGAAGACAACAAGATGTTTCTCTGCTTGAGAAGCAGACACCTTTCCTGGTCTCTTCCGGCCTTGGGCAGAAAGTGGGATCAGATGCAACAGCAGTAGTATAGAAGAGAGGTCAGTGTCCCAAACTGTTTAGACAATATTAATTATGTTAGCAAAACTTCATCAATAATGAAAACTGATACAAAAGAATAAATATTAAAAAAAATGTATAGGGACTAAATACATCACCCTATTGTTCCTTAAAATACACTGCATGTCCAAAAAAAAAAAAAAAAAAAGTCGCTGTTTGGATTTAAATAGGCAAATGCTTAAAGAGTTTATGATTGGATCATCATTGCAGTGATTATTATGTTTCCTGTTATATGTTTGGGAACAGTTCTTTTAATCCTAATTGATGGAGTGTGAAGCTTTTCATTTCTTAAACAACTATGTAGGAAGACACATCATGTTCATATTCCAGGATTGACAATGTGAAGATTCATCAGGCTCAAATTGTGAAAGAATAGCCTCAAATTGTGCATTGTCAATACAAGATCTTGACCAAAAATGTCTGCACCTCTCAGAAAAGCTTCACACGCCATCAATTAGGATTAAAAGAACTGTTCCCAAACATAACATGATAGAAACATAATAATCACTGCAATGATGATCCAATCATATACTCTTTAAGCATTTGCCGATTTAAATCCAAACAGCGACTGTTTTTTTTGGCGAGGCAGTGTGTTAAACGAATATTACTAAAATTAATTATTAAATTAATCTTAAACATCTTACCAAAATTAACACCCTCTTCGGACTCGGAGTCATCAGAAGGAGATTCAGCTGCTAGCAGGAGTTCTTCAACATCACTGGTGGTTGGAAGCTTTTTGCACTGCTGAATCACTTTTTTCTTGAATGCAGTCGTCCACTTCTCCAGTAGTTTGCCTGACACTCCTTCTCCAAACTTCAGAACAAAGTCTTGCTCAATCTAAGAAAGCGAATTATTATTAGACATAAACCCTGACTTTTTAGACAACAGCAATTTATTTTTAAAAATCCTTAAATATTTGATTATAAAGACTTTACTTACCAAGCCCTTAACGTCTTTGAAACGTGGAAAGACTGTCAATACATCACTTGACTGCATAGGGTCAAGAACCATGTTGCGGCGATAGTCAAATGTCAGTTTCATCTTCTTCTTGACTGCGTCCTCATCAGCAGAATGGTTCATGAATGCAATTGCTTCCTTGCATTCATCCTCACTCAAAACAGTCTCCGGAGTAAACTCCCGTCTTACAGTTGGTCCACCAGACATCACCTCAACAGACAATCCTTGTCCTGATGAATAAAGCATTTTAAGATCTTCAACACTGCATAAAGAATACTATATACAGTTCAAACTAAAAAAAAAAAAAAATCATCTTTGTACAAATTGAAATGTCACAGTTAAGGCAACTCAGGAGCAACAAAACTGTGATAGATGGCACAATGAGCTATAAAAAAAAGCAAAAAAGGTGATTTCTGAATTTCATTCTGTACCTTCAAATGATGCTCTTCGTTCTTTAGCCAGGCCTCTCTGTATAGTTTTGATTCTCCATGCCAAGTACCCAGTACCACTCTCACCATCATAGTAATGCTCCTTAGAAAGACAAAAAAAGAGAAAAAAAAAGTCTCAATTCAAGAGCAAAATACACCACTTGTGTGCGATCATCAGCATTTAAGACATGTCAACACAGAATTAAAATTCAAAAAAGGTGTGATACTTACGTATCCATTTTTGGACATGGGGTCACTGAGGTAAGGGAACAAGGACACAATTCCTCTGGCGTATTTTTCTTTAACCTGCCTTGGTGGTGATGTACTGTATAATAATAATAATAAAAAATCACCTATCTTTAGCACAGATTCAAAAAACAAGAAATGATAGAACTACAGTGAGAGATCATATACACCAGTTATATATATATATATATATATATATATATATATATATATATATATATATATATATATATATATATATATATATTTTTTTTTTTTTTTTACAAATTCATTAAAATACTAAAATTAACATGATTTTTTTTTTAAACTGAGATCATGGTTCTCCCATGATTCTGAATAGACAACAAAATAACATGTAATTTACTAAAGACTCCAACAAAATGTTAATTGCTGCAGTCCAACTCATTTTGTTTAACTTTGAATTTGAATTATTTAATCAAATTAAACGTTTCTTTGCTGAATGAATCAGCCTTTTGAGCAAATCTTTTGAATGAATGATTCAAGGACAAATACATTTTTTACAGTCTCTTGGCGCCATCTTGAGGCGTAACGATGTAATTGGTAATCTTAATTTGAAGAGTAAAAAAGGTGATTTGCTCGATTTTTAACCTCTACCATGGACATCAGTGTTTATATCCAGACATTAAACGTTTATCCCTGTACTTAAGTGATTAAATTTAATATCTGCAACACAGAAACAAGGATTCGAAGGATGCGTGTTTGAAAAGACTAAAAAAAAGGACACACATATTTGAATCGAGAACGCGATATTTAAACGATTCATCGCTGTAAAAGTATATATTTTTCTTACCAGCAGACAAGAAGAGAAAAAAAAACTTTATTGTCATTGTAGTTATACAACGAAATTTGTTTGGTAGCTCACAGCACACATACCATAATAAATATAATAAAATAAATAAAAAGGCACTTAATATAATAAATAGACAAGATAATTTTAAGGACAGAAATATAACAGTATTTACAGTATAGTATAGTACATCAATGTCCCATTTAGTGCAAACATGAATGTCCAATGAGTATTTTGTGCATTAGCAGCAAACATGAGAAAACATGAGAAAGGGAAAACAGAGGAAGGGTTAACTATTTATGTGTTGGGGGGGGGGGGGGCACAGGCTACAGGCTACAGGCTACAGGCTACAGGCTACAGGCTACAGGCTACAGGCTACAGCCCTGGGGAAAAAACTGTTCTTAAGTCTGTTTGTACGGGTTCTGATTATTCTATATCTTTTCCCTGATGGGAGGAGTACAAAAAGTCTATGTCCTGGATGAGTTGAATCCTTGATGATGTTGCTTGCACGCTTTCGTAGGCGGCTATCATAGATCATATCAAGGTTCGGGAGTTTAGTTCCTATGATCCTCTGAGCAGTTTTAACGGTCCGGGTCAAAGCTCGGCGGTTTTCTGCAGTGCAGCTGGAATACCACACTGTGATGCAGTAACAGAGGATGCTCTCTATTGTGCTCCTGTAAAAATTTACTAAGAGCTGAGTTGGCACTTTTGTTTTTTTGAGCTTTCTTAGGAAAAAAAGTCTCTGCTGCGCTTTCTTCACTAAGTGGGATGTGTTAATGGTCCATGTGAGATCTTTTGTTATGTGTAGACCTAGGAATTTGATGTCATTCACCCTCTCAACTTCCTCACCATTTATGTAGAGAGGGGATGGTGTTGTTTTCTTGACTCTCCTGTAGTCCACAACAATCTCCTTTGTTTTGGCAGTGTTCAGAACCAGGTCGTTGTTCACACACCATTTGATTAGATGTTGGACGTCCTCTCTGTAGTGAGACTCGTTGTTTTCTGATATCCTTCCCACTATAGTGGTGTCATCAGCAAACTTCACTATGGTGTTAGAAGAGGAGTGGATGGGTTTACAGTCATGAGTGAATAGGGTGAAAAGAGCTGGACTAAGAACGCATCCCTGCGGTGCTCCTGTGTTAATGGTGATAACAGATGATATATGATTGCCCACCCTGACATTCTGTGGTCTGTTAGTGAGGAAATCCAAAATCCACGAGCAGAGTGTGGTACTTAGTCCCAGGTCATTCAGCTTATTTACAAGTTTGTATGGCACAATGGTGTTAAACGCCGAGCTGAAATCTAAAAATAGCATCCTAACATATGTATTAGGATGCTCCAAATGAGTAAGACTGGTGTGAAGTGCGATTGAGATTGCATCCTCTGTAGATCTATTCCTACAGTAAGCAAACTGTAGGCTGTCCAGGTCAGCAGGGATGTTGGCTTTGATGTATGAAAGAACCAGTCTCTCAAAGCACTTCATGATAATTGGTGTCAAAGCGACTGGGCGATAGTCATTCAGACATTTTACTGACCGTTTTTTGGGCACTGGAATAATAGTAGTTGATTTTAGGCATGTTGGGACTACAGCCTGCTGCAGAGACAGATTGAAGATGCTGGTGAACACCCCCGCCAGTTGGTCAGCACATGACTTCAGCGTGCGACCTGGAACTTTGTCTGGTCCTGCTGCTTTATTGACATTGATCCTCCTTAGCGTGGATCTCACTTGATGGCGTTCGAAGACAGGTACCGACTCCTCTATGAGTGACGGTGCTGTCTGGATTTCCAGGCTGTTGGAGTGACCGTCAAAGCGCGCAAAGAACTGGTTCAGGGTGTCAGGAAGCGTGGCATCATGGCAGAACAACGAGGGGCTGTTCTTATAGTCCGTTAAAGCTTTAATGCCTGTCCACATACTACGGGGGTTGTTATCTTTAAAATGACCCTCGATGCGTTGCCGATACCTGTGTTTTGCTGCTTTAATGCCCTTCTTGAGATCTCTCCGAGCATTACTGTAAGCCAGCCTGTCCCCTGACCTGTAAGCAGCATTCCTCACTTTCAATAATGAGTGTACATTACCATCAAGCCATGGTTTTTGATTTGGGTACACCTTGCTGGTCTTGGTCGTCAACACAGTTCAACAAAAATTCCTTCAGGCTCAGTTCGGTTATTCTAACAAATTTTTGGCCATCCCCAAGTTTCACCTTAACCAGCATGCTCTGTAATAGGAGACAGAGTTTTACACAGATGACAGTGGAAAAGGGTTAATTTATAAAAAATAAATACGTAACGAAATTCTGTTGCAACGTGTTGCATAGTCACCACAGTATTTTTAACTAAGGTTAGCCTAACGTTAGGTCTTTGAATTTGAACATTGCCATTTCGACCGTCCCATAAAATCGGGCAGCTAATACATTGCAGAAAACTCAACGTTCAAAAATAACAATATACAAATTATCTGGATATAACAATACCAACTGCAACCAACAGAAATACAAATTAAATTAGATTTTTGACATCATTCTAGATTAAATTATTACCACATTGTGACGAAAAAAAATATTTCTCCACCACATGAACTCACCGCGAAGGTGTTCCATTCGGAGTTTGAACCTATCAAATTACACAAAGTTCATCAAACTACAACATATACAGTTATATTAACACATGTATTCACATAAAATGTTAAAATTATGTTTTAATGTGTTACTTAAAAGAGCTTACCATTCGGTGCGATGTAGAAGAAAATGGCGTCAACCACGAGGAAATTCAAGCGAGATCTGGTTAGGTTGAGGGGCGGAGCTTAACAGTGTAAAGTTAACGAGACATAATTTAACTCTGATAATTTTCACCAACACTAGGGGGTATCTTTCACTCTTTGTTGTTAAATCAACTCTTTAAGAGTAAATGTAGAGTAACACTGCTTGTTTAACACTGCTAGTTTTACTGTGTAGATGTACATCTGTACACGTGTATTTGTCTGGTTAGACTGATTAAAGCAGGAGTTATGATATTTACTCGCTCGTTTCTTTTTCAACTGCATTGAAATTCTGTTTTTCAGTTTTATATACAGTAGTCAACATTTGAAGTGGATCAAAACCTTTCATCAAAGTTATACATAAATTTTAAACAATACCCGTTCTTGTCTTAGGACAACTTTTTTGATCTACTTCAAATGTTGACTACTGTATATTTTTTTCACTCGACCCCTAGTTTTCCACAAGTAATCAAGAATATGGTGTAATGTGTATTGTTTGTCTGATAAATCATGTTGTTGTGTCATCACAGGCCGATTATGTCATGCTGGTCAACGTCAGCGACTCGAACGAGCTCCTCAATGGTGGAAAGAAAAACGCAATTGATGATCTGGAGAAGGGAGAGCTGGAAGATTTCATTACAAAGCTGGGCATTCATGCCTATGCAGGGCAACAAATCATTCCAGATGGACAGGATGAAAAATCCTCGGAGCCAAGCAAAAAAGAAGGGAAAAGGGCAAAAAGTGCCAAATTGAAAGAGGATTCAAAGCCTGTTGTGAAAAATGCCATTAAACCCTCGACAGAAGAGCTCAAACAACCCCCTGTAAAATCTACACAACTTGAAAAAAAGCAAAAAAAGCAAAAACAAAAGAGCACAAACGTGTTTGAGTTTTACCCACGGCAGACTCTTCTTCTCAAACCCGGGGGTAAGTGGTTTGACATCGAGTACACCTCTGAGAGCACGTCTGTACCTCAGAATGAGTCTCTGGTTGCTCAGTACAAGGCTTTGGCTCAGAAACTCTACGAGAATGAAACTATCCTCTACAAAACCAAGAAGAACTTCCAGAAAGGTGCCAACTCCACCTGGATGAAGAGCGTGGTGTCCACGGGGACTCTGACCGATAGGATGGCGGCGATGACCGTGTTAATTCAGGATGCTCCGATTCAAGGTCTCCAGCACATCGAGAGCCTTGTGTCCCAGGTGAAAAAGAAAGGGAGTCGCAGACAAGGCCTTATGGCTTTGGATACTCTCAAAGAGCTGCTTCTCAGCGACCTTCTACCGAATAACCGCAAACTTTGGACTTTCTCCCAGCATCCTTTTGATCAGTTGGAGGAAAAAGCCAGTGGGAACAGGGACGCCCGGGACCGCAGGCTCATCCTCTGGTACTTTGAGCACCAGCTGAAGTTTCAGATATCAGAGTTTGTCGTCGCACTGGACGCAATGGCTCACGATACGGTCCAGACCACCAAAATGCGATCGCTTGCCACTGCCTACGAGCTGCTGTGCAACCAGCCGGAGCAGGAGAAAGCGCTTCTGGTGCAGGTCGTCAACAAACTGGGTGATCCTGAATACAAAATCGCCTGCAAAGCCTCGCACCTGCTGGAAACCGTGATTCACAAACACCCCAACATGAAGATGGTTGTGTGCTGTGAGGTCGAGCGCCTCATGTTCAGGTCCAACATCAGTGCGAAGGCTCAGTACTACGCCGCATGCTTCCTGAACCAGGTCATCCTGAGTCACGAGGAAGCGGACCTCGCTGCCAGACTCATCACCATCTACTTCACATTCTTCAATGTGTGTGTTAAGAAGAAGGATATAGAGTCTAAAATGCTCAGCGCTCTGCTAACCGGAGTGAACCGAGCGTATCCTTACGCGAAGAGTGGGGATGAGAATGTGTGCAAGCAGCTGGACACGCTTTTTAAAGTGGTCCACATTGTCAGATTTAACACGGCTGTCCAAGCCCTCATGCTGCTCTTTCAGGTCATGAACTCCCAGCAGACCATTTCAGATCGCTATTATGTAGCACTCTACAGGTAAACCAATGCTTGTTATTCTTCTGATGAACGACTAAAAAGTTAACGGAATGAGTCTAGGTGCACTGAATTTAAACCTTGGCTGAATCCGAAATTGCCCCCTATACCCTTAAATAGGGCATTATTTGAGGGGATGGCCATTTGTAGTGGTGTCCCAATCCATAGTGGACGTTATTGAGTGCACTTATTCAATCCACGAGTGTCCATTATTCAATCCATTGCACTGCAATAACGAGTGTACAACCTATGTACTCTCAACCGCTATCTGAATTCACTCACTTCTTTTCATTCACTCCTTCAAGTGAACAGTATTAGTGCACTAACGTAGGAAATTGTGTATGAGGGTTTAGGGGCCGATTTTGGATTCAGCCCTATTTTAAGTATACCAACATTTCAGTGCTTGGTACAAATCCCATTTAAATAAGGTAAAAAAAAGGCTATTGATCACTGCTCACACAACTTCATGCAATGAGTGCTCTTCAGAGAGCGAGCGTGTGCACATACGCACAAGCATGTTTTGAAAGCAGCCACCTGTCGATCAGTGAGTTGTGTGTGTATATAACATGTACTGCATTTCAAATAACATAAAAGATCCTTTTGTAAGATTTGTAAGGGAAAACACTCTTACAGGGGAATGTAAAGTCTCCAAATGGAGTTAGTACTGCAGAAAGACATTACTGATATATAATGATTCTTATTGTAGTATTGACTTGGTATTCATACTTTGCACGTGACGTCACAAGTACTGGCTGGCGGGCAAGAATGTCGTTCTCCAGCAACGAAAGCTGTCATTCGCCGGCAGGCAGGGTGTACATATTCAGATGAAGACTTCATCACACGATGGAACAGATGTCACTTTGTGTATAGCTACAAACATACATGCAAACATTAGCAAACGGGTAACGTTAGCTAGCTAACTAGTAACACTCACCTTTGCTTTGATTATGAAGATATTCCTGTTTTTCACCTCCCATACGACAGCGTTGTTAACCCATCCACTCTTGAAAAAAAGATAGCTATCTGTACTTTTGTAGGCTTTAATTTTTTGTGCGGTGTAAGGTGACGGATTCTCTATAAGATATATGTAAATATCTCCAAACTCCAAGTCTGGTAGAGACTTTGCCAGCTTCAAAGCAATGAAAACATCAGCGGGTGCTGTGTATGGATCACACGTTCTGAGTATGTTAATCTTTTCTTGATATCTAATTTTAACATTTGGTGACATATGGTGTAAATCAGGGATGGGCAACTTCAGTCCTGGAGGGCCACTGTCCTACAGAGTTTAGCTTCAACCCTAATCAAACACTCCTGAACAAGCTAATCAAGGTCCTCAGGATTACTAGAAAATTACAGGCAGGTGATTTTTTCAGGGTTGGAGCTAAACTCTGTAGGACAGTGGCCTTCCAGGACCGAAGTTGCCCATCCCTGGTCTAAATAGTTAATTGATTGTAGTATTGGAAATTTGCAAGGCTGCAATTCCCCTGGCTGGCCACTGTTCGTCGCCATTTTGTCAGCGTTTGTTGCCCGCCAGGTATCCACGTGACTGTAAAGTGTAAATTGAAGTGGCAGTACTTAGTTCTGACATCACTACATTGTGTTGCAAAGAAATACAGAACAAAACTTAAATATACAAATATGGCTTAAAATATTTGACTTGACTTGACTTGATACAAGATGATACTGCTTTGCAGAAGCAATGGAAAAGGAATATTTGGCCGATTAACAAACGTCTTCTAATTTATATCTAATTTAATCTTCTAATCCCTAACCCCATGTGGCTTTTTCATCTTTGACAAATGGGGTTAAAAGGATGGTGAATTGTAACTGACAAGCTCCAAAAACATGCCATAAAATTAGTCTATATACATTGTTTGTTAGTCCAAGTCTGAATTAATCTGATAGTTTTTTTGCAAGATCAATTGCTTGTTTACATAAGTGATATATCATATTTAAAAAAGAGAAGGAACTGCACGTATTGTCAATGCAGACTATCTAACTAAAAGTGAACAAGATTTGAGAAACACTTTTCCAATCATTTAGTCTGCATAAACTGTTAGCATTTTTGAGTGAAAAACAACACCGTAGCATTTTTTTCACTCTCAGATGAACATTATAGTATGGAAAATATGTATTTTACTAGGATCGGCTCGGCACAAATCTTTTTATTGCCTTTCTTTAAACACACTATTATTGTATAAGCAAAATCAAATATCCGCTGAACCTCCAATTTTTTTGATATATTAATTTATGTATTAGTGCACAGTGTTTCTGTACAAATTTAGATATTGAATTAAAGCTGCAAGCAGCGATGAAAGGGCCCTCGCACCCGTGCCATCAACACTCGGTGGCTTTAGGAAGACAGAGCATGGTTGGGAAATGTACATTTAAGGAGGTATATATAGTAAGAGTATGTCAAAGTCAGTTACAAAATGTTTTGTATAATGGAGGTAATAGCATGCTTCATGATTCAGCTAAGTGTTGCTAGCATTTTTAGTCTGTTTCTAGCATGCTTAGTACACAATAATTATGTGGTTAGTACTGCATTACTGTGTTAACCATGTCAGTTTCTGTTGGCGTTATGACTATAACTGAATATGAGCATGGATGTGTGTTCAGGACAGAACTCTTATCAAACGTGTGAAGTTTGGTGCAAATTGGACATTGCCTTCTTGAGTAACAACAAAGTCATGTTTTATTGAATTAGCATTCTTTAGCACTTAGCTAAGCATTGTTACCATGTTTTAACATGTTTCTAGCATGTTTAGAACTCAATGGCATTTTTAACATGTTGCTAGAACGGCATCAACGTGTTAAACGTCACTTCCTGTTGCCAGTAGGTGGCGCTATTACTATAACTGAACATTTTCATGTAGATGTGTTCAGGCCATGACTTATCAAAAGTGTGAAGTTTGGGGCAGATTGGACATTCCATGCCTGAGTTACAGCAAATTCCTATTTAGTTGCAATAATAGCATGCTTTAGCACTTAGCTAAGAGTTTGCTAGCATGTTTTAGCATGTTTCTAGTATGTTGTTAGCATGTTTAACACTTGCTGGCACTTTTTTATATGTTATTAGGAGTCCATAACAGTGTTAAACATGTCACTTCCTGTTGCCAGCAGGTGGCGCTATGACTGTAACTGAATATAAGCATGGTCATGTGTTCAGGACAGAACGCTTATCAAAAGTGTGAAGTTTGGGGCAGATTGGACATTCCATGCCTGAGTTACAGCAAATTCATATTTAATTGCAGTAATATCATTCTTTAGCACTTAGCTAAGTGTTTGCTAGTATGTTTTAGCATGTCTCTAGTATGTTGGTAGGATGTTTAGCACCTACTGGCATTTTTTTATATGTTATTAGGAGTCAAGAACAGTGTTAAACGTCACTTCCTGTTGCCAGCAGGTGGCGCTATGACTATAACTAAATATGAGCATGGACATGTGTTCAAGAGATAACTCTTATCAAACGTGTGAAGTTTGGGGTAGATTGTACATTGCCTTCTTGAGTAACAACAAAGTCCTGTTTCATTGAATTAGCATGCTTTAGCACTTAGCTAAGTATTGCTAGCATGTTTTAACATGTTTCTAGCATGTTTAGAACTCAATGGCATTTTTAACATGTTGCTAGAACGGCATCAACGTGTTAAACATGTCACTTCCTGTTGCCAGTAGGTGGCACTATTACTATAACTGAATTTGAGCATAGACATGTGTTCAGGCCATGATTCTTATCAAACGTGTGAAGTTTGGGGCAGATTGGACATTCCATGCCTGAGTTACAGCAAATTCCTATTTAATTGTAGTAATAGCATGCTTTAGCACTTAGCTAAGTGTTTGCTTGCATGTTTTAGCTTCTAGTATGTTGTTAGCATGTTTAGCACTTGATGGCACTTTTTTATATGTTATAAGGAGTCCACAACAGTGTTTAACATGTCACTTCCTGTTGCCAGCAGGTGGCGCTATAAATGTAACTGAATATGAGCATGGTCATGTGTTCAGGACAGAACGTTTATTAAAAGTGTGAAGTTTGGCGCAGATTGGACATTGCCTTCTTGAGTAACAACAACATCCTGTTTCATTGAATTAGCATGCTTTAGCACTTAGCTAAGTATTGCTAGCATTTTTTAACATGTTTCTAGCATGTTTAGAACTCAATGGCATTTTTAACATGTTGCTAGAACGGCATCAACGTGTTAAACATGTCACTTCCTGTTGCCAGTAGGTGGCGCTATTACTATAACTGAACATTCTCATGTAGATGTGTTCAGGCCATGACTCTTATCAAAAGTGTGAAGTATGGGGCAGATTGGACATTCCATGCCTGAGTTACAGCAAATTCCTATTTAATTGCAATAATAGCATGCTTTAGCACTTAGCTAAGAGTTTGCTAGCATGTTTTAGCATGCTTTTAGTATGTTGTTAGCATGTTTAGCACTTGCTGGCACTTTTTTATATGTTATTAGGAGTCCATAACAGTGTTAAACATGTCACTTCCTGTTGCCAGCAGGTGGCGCTATGACTATAACTGAATATGAGCATGGTCATGTGTTCAGGACAGAACTCTTATCAAACGTGTGAAGTTTGGGGCAGATTGGACATTCCATGCCTGAGTTACAGCAACTTCCTGTTTCATGGCGAAACATCGAAATTTGTCAGGCCGCCGAGGACCTACCCTTCGACGAAAACTCAAGATCTTCGCAATTTAACGTCGCAAAGGCCTTAAGATTACACTCACCAAATTTAAAGATGATCAGATTAAAACTGTAGGAGGAGTTCGTTAAAGTACGAGGCCTGAAAATGGCAAAAACTGCACAAAAATCTGAGAGGAAGTTCAAAATGGCTGACTTCCTGTTGTGTTTAGGGCTATGCTCCAAGAGACTTTTTTGTAGGTATTAGGTCATTACATGTATGTACCGAATTTCGTGCACGTACGTGGAACGATGCGGGAGGCGCACTCCGTTGAACTTTTATAGGTGGCGCTATCGAGCCATTTTGCCCCGTCCAATTCTGAAACCTATATCAGATGTAAATTTTCGCCAGTTCTGACGCGTGTGCAAAGTTTTGTGAGTTTTCGAGCATGTTTAGGCCCTCAAAAATGCAATTAAATGCGGAGAAGAATAATAATAATAATAATAATTAAAGCTGCAAGCAGCGATGAAAGGGCCCTCGCACCCGTGCCATCAACACTCGGTGGCTTTAGGAAGACAGAGCATGGTTGGGAAATGTACATTTAAGGAGGTATATATAGTAAGAGTATGTCAAAGTCAGTTACAAAATGTTTTGTATAATGGTGATAATAGCATGCTTCATGACTTAGCTAAGTGTTGCTAGCATGTTTAGTCTGTTTCTAGCATGCTTAGTGCACAATAATTATGTGGTTAATACTGCATTACTGTGTTAACCATGTCAGTTTCTGTTGCCAGTAGGTGGCGTTATGACTATAGCTGAATATGAGCATGGATGTGTGTTCAGGACAGAACTCTTATCAAACGTGTGAAGTTAGGTGCAAATTGGAAATTGCCTTCTTGAGTAACAAAAAAGTCATGTTTCATTGAATTAGCATTCTTTAGCACTTAGCTAAGCATTGTTAGCATGTTTTAACATGTTTCTAGCATGTTTAGAACTCAATGGCATTTTTAACATGTTGCTAGAACGGCATCAAAGTGTTAAACATGTCACTTCCTGTTGCCAGTAGGTGGCGCTATTACTATAAATGAACATTCTCATGTAGATGTATTCAGGCCATGACTCTTATCAAAAGTGTGAAGTTTGGGGCAGATTGGACATTCCATGCCTGAGTTACAGCAAATTCCTATTTAATTGCAATAATAGCATGCTTTAGCACTTAGAAAAGAGTTTGCTAGCATGTTTTAGCATGTTTCTAGTATGTTGTTAGCATGTTTAACACTTGCTGGCACTTTTTTATATGTTATTAGGAGTCCATAACAGTGTTAAACATGTCACTTCATGTTGCCAGCAGGTGGCGCTATGACTGTAACTGAATATAAGCATGGTCATGTGTTCAGGACAGAACGCTTATCAAAAGTGTGAAGTTTGGGGCAGATTGGACATTCCATGCCTGAGTTACAGCAAATTCATATTTAATTGCAGTAATATCATTCTTTAGCACTTAGCTAAGTGTTTGCTAGTATGTTTTAGCATGTCTCTAGTATGTTGGTAGGATGTTTAGCACCTACTGGCATTTTTTTATATGTTATTAGGAGTCAAGAACAGTGTTAAACGTCACTTCCTGTTGCCAGCAGGTGGCGCTATGACTATAACTAAATATGAGCATGGACATGTGTTCAAGAGATAACTCTTATCAAACGTGTGAAGTTTGGGGTAGATTGTACATTGCCTTCTTGAGTAACAACAAAGTCCTGTTTCATTGAAATAGCATGCTTTAGCACTTAGCTAAGTATTGCTAGCATGTTTTAATATGTTTCTAGCATGTTTAGAACTCAATGGCATTTTTAACATGTTGCTAGAACGGCATCAACGTGTTAAACATGTCACTTCCTGTTGCCAGTAGGTGGCGCTATTACTATAACTGAATTTGAGCATAGACATGTGTTCAGGCCATGATTCTTATCAAACGTGTGAAGTTTGGGGCAGATTGGACATTCCATGCCTGGGTTACAGCAAATTCCTATTTAATTGCAGTGATAGCATGCTTTAGCACTTAGCTAAGTGTTTGCTAGCATGTTTCTAGTATGTTGCTAACCTGTTTAGCACTTGCTGGCTCTTTTTTATATGTTATTAGGAGTTCACAACAGTGTTAAACATGCCACTTCCTGTTGCCAGCAGGCGGCACTATGACTGTAACTGAATATTCTCATGTAGATGTGTTCAGGCCATGACTCTTATCAAACGTGTGAAGTTTGGGGCAGATTGGACATTCCATGCCTGTGTTACAGCAAATTCCTATTTAATTGCAGCAATAGCATGCTTTAGCACTTAGCTAAGTGTTTGCTAGCATGTTTTAGCATGTTTCTAGTATGTTGTTAGCATGTTTAGTACTTGCTGGCACTTTTTTTATATGTTTTTATATGTCCACAACAGTGTTTAACATGTCACTTCCTGTTGCCAGCAGGTGGCACTATGACTGTAACTGAATATGAGCATGGTCATGTGTTCAGGACAGAACGTTTATTAAAAGTGTGAAGTTTGGCGCAGATTGGACATTGCCTTCTTGAGTAACAACAACATCCTGTTTCATTGAATTAGCATGCTTTTGCACTTAGCTAAGTATTGCTAGCATGTTTTAACATGTTTCTAGCATGTTTAGAAGTCAATGGCATTTTTAACATGTTGCTAGAATGGCATCAACGTGTTAAACATGACACTTCCTGTTACCAGTAGGTGGCGCTATTACTATAACTGAATGTTCTCATGTAGATGTGTTCAGGACAGAACGCTTATCAAAAGTGTGAAGTTTGGGGCAGATTGGACATTCCATGCCTGAGTTACAGCAAATTCCTATTTAATTGCATATAATAGCATGCTTTAGCACTTAGCTAAGAGTTTGCTAGCATGTTTTAGCATGCTTCTAGTATGTTGTTAGCATGTTTAACACTTGCTGGCACTTTTTTATATGTTATTAGGAGTCCATAACAGTGTTAAACATGTCACTTCCTGTTGCCAGCAGGTGGCGCTATGACTGTAACTGAATATGAGCATGGTCATGTGTTCAGGACAGAACGCTTATCAAAAGTGTGAAGTTTGGGGCAGATTGGACATTCCATGCCTGAGTTACAGCAACTTCCTGTTTCATGGCGAAACATCGAAATTTGTCAGGCCGCCGAGGACCCGCCCTTTGACGAAAACTCAAGATCTTCGCAATTTAACGTCGCAAAGGCCTTAAGATTACACTCACCAAATTTGAAGATGATCAGATTAAAACTGTAGGAGGAGTTCGTTAAAGTACGAGGCCTGAAAATGGCAAAAACTGCACAAAAATCTGAGAGGAAGTTCAAAATGGCTGACTTCCTGTTGTGTTTAGGGCTATGCTCCAAGAGACTTTTTTGTAGGTATTAGGTCATTACATGTATGTACCGAATTTCGTGCACGTACATGGAACGTTGCGGGAGGCGCACTCCGTTGAACTTGTATAGGTGGCGCTATCGAGCCATTTTGCCCCGTCCAATTCTGAAACCTATATCAGATGTAAATTTTCGCCAGTTCTGACGCGTGTGCAAAGTTTCGTGAGTTTTCGAGCATGTTTAGGCCCTCAAAAATGCAATTCAATGCGGAGAAGAATAATAATAATAATAAATATAGCTGCGAGCAGCGATTACGGGCCCAAGCCGGTGGCACCGCAACCCTGTTGCCTTTAGTTACCTAAAGGCACCGGGGTGGCGGTGCCACCGGCTTTGGCCCTTCATCGCTGCTCGCAGCTATATTTATATATAAATATATATATATTTATTTATATATATATATATATATATATATATATATATATATATATATATATATATATATATATATATATATATATATATATATATATAAGACAGAAACCTTATTACCTTATTCTGATTTTATGATACACTCAAAATATTCCACAACAAATCTTTTAAATTTAATGTAAAAATAAAAACGAAAGTAAGCACTGTTGGGCTCACGTAACCCTCTCATTAGAATCAAAATGTTTCAGCATTTGCGATGTATTTGGATGCTAAACTATTCTTTATTATAGGCTTTGTTCTTCACTCGTGTTCCAATATCGACGAAAAAAATCATCCTCTTCACACGTGCAAAAATGTGCTTGAAACATCACAGTGGAGCGGTGCTTACTGTGAATGTACGAATTGTACTACTGACTATTTAGAGCAGTGTAATTTTTATATGTTAGGTTAACTATTTTATTATTATATTTTATTAAGGCTATAATGAACAGGCTGCGATGTCAAGATTGCAATGCTGGAATGTGTGTGTGTGTGTGTGTGTGTGTGTGTGTGTGTGTGTGTGTGTGTGTGTGTGTGTGTGTGTGTGTGTGTGTGTGTGTGTATGTGTTCATGTTTCCCTATCCCGGTGGGGACTTCAACCTGAATGCACACAGACTCATGGGGACTCATGTCACAGTGGGGACCTAAATAGATGTCCCCATGGGTAAACAAGTTTATAAATCATACAGAATGAGTTTTTTTGGAAATGTAAAAATGCAGAAAGTTTTCTGGGATAGGTAGGTTTAGGGGTAGGGTTAGTGTGAGGAGATAGAATATACAGTTTGTACAGTATAAAAAACATTAAGTCTATGGAGAGTCCCCACAAAGATAGTAAACCGTGTGTGTGTGTGTGGCGTGGGCGCGATTGAACAGTGGACACATAAAAACATACTCCGTCATTATACAGGACGACATTCAAACTGCAAAGTGTTAACTTATATTTGTGTACAGTCACAATAAAACACAACATTGTGCTTTTGTAAAATAATTCCAAGCAATCCACCCCCCGAAAGGTGCTAATTTTAAAATGAAACTAAAATGCTCATGGCTTCCATAGGAATTCATTTGAAACGCTCGCTCAACCACTATCAATGTCAGTGCGGACGAGCATATTTTACTTTCGTTTTTAAGTTGGCGATTCAAAAGCCCCCAGCGGTGTCACACATAGATTAACCAGTAGTAAAATATTCTCAACGTCACAAACCTAGTATATTTTTATGTAGATACAATAGGCCTACCTGATTTTGAACACAAGAGGGCAATATAGCCCTATGTATGACTTGACTTTTATGGGACTAAATAGTACAATTACTATTTTTAAACTTATAAATAATTATTAAATTGAAAAAAAGAATAAAATGGGTTTAGTTGTGATATTTGTATACTTTTATATAGAAATAAATGTTTTTTAATTACATTTTTAGAAGATGAGGCTTTTAGTTTCCTTTTTGTACATTACTTTAGTCCCTCACTATAGCAAAACCGTTTGAGATGTTTAATATCCGTTCACAATTTAGCATCTTTAATGTATTTTCATCATTTTGAAAAAGTTTGGTGTGAATAAAATAAACCAGTTAGGAAGAGTAGCTAAAAACTCAGAGTCTGAAATATCCAAAAAATCCACATTCAAACCAAAATATCTGACTTCCTTTTGCTCTGAGCTAATAACTGTAAATTAGAAAGTTGTCTGACTCGATGAGACCAATATATATACTGATTTTTGGAACTGTTGGTAAAACTAACCCCCCCACTTTTGTCAAAAGCATGTTGAAAGTGACACACTTCCTGCTGCCAGTTGGTGGCGCTATAACTTTGGCTCACAATAGTTACATCCATCTGATCAGCCTCTTACCACGAACACATTGGTGAAGTTTCATGAAGATCAGTTAATGTATGCAGAAGTTATACCACTTCGTGTTTCTCTTTTCTCGCCATAATTTCGTTTCCTCGCCACGGCCAAACCGTTTGAGATATAAAAAATCCGTCCGCAATTTAGAATCCTCAATGTCTTGACTTCATGCACACCGAGTTTGGTGGGGATTGGATGAATTCTCTAGGAGGAGTACATTAAATTCCACAGCATGCGTTTCCAAACAACCCTAAATAGCCGACTTCCTGTTGGGCTGGCGTAAAACTTGACCGGGGGAAAGATGTTCGGCCCGATGAGATCTATATGTGTACCGAGTTTCATATTAATTCATGCAAGCGTGTTTGATCTATGGACCAAGTTTTGGGACCCCTTTCAAGGGGGCGCTGTTGAGCCCCCCTGCCACGCCCGGGTACCAGCTTCAGCCCGTCCCTGATGGCAGGGGGTTCTGACTTGTGTGCAAAGATTCAAGAGTTTTTGAGCATGTTAAGGACCCCAAAAGCCCCTGAAACCTTGATTAACAATACAAAAGCAATAGTCAAATCCCCCCTCCCCTCACACACACAGAGACACAGAGAGAGGGAGAGAAAATTCTTCAGAAAATCCACATTCAAACCAAAATATCTCTCTTCCTGTTGGTCGGAGATAGTTAATGTCAATTAGAAAGTTGTCCGTCTTGATGAGAACAATACACATACCAAGTTTTGTTGCTGTTGATAAAACTAACCCCCCCACTTATGACTAAAGGTGGCGCTACTGAGCCCCTCACCACGCCCGTTTCTGAAACTTTGCACATGTCTACGGGCTAATAAATGTGATGTGTCTGTCGAGTTTCATCCAATTTCAAGTATGTTAAGAGTCTCAAAAGCATCAAAAAAGAATATTAAAGTTTGAAGCATTGCCATGGCAACAGTATTAAAGATATCAATAATCCTTTCACAGGTCTACATCTGCCGTGTGTCTACATTATACACATAAAATTTGAAGCAAATCAGGTAAAAATAAGAGGGTGATTTCAAAGCATTTTGAAAGTGACACACTTCCTGCTGCCAGTTGGTGGCGCTATAATTTTGAATCACAATAGTCACATCCATGTGATCGGCCTTTTACCACGAACACACTGCTGAAGTTTCATCAAGATCAGTTAATGTATGCAGGAGTTATAACACACTTCCTGTTTTCATTATTCGCCATAAATTCGTTTCCTCGCCACGGCCAAACCGTTCGAGATATCAAAAATCCGTCCGCAATTTAGCATCCTCAATGTCTTGACTTCATGCTGACCGAGTTTGGAGGAGATTGGATGAATTCTCTAAGAGGAGTACATTAAATTCCACAGCATGCGTTTCCAAACAACCCTAAATAGCCGACTTCCTGTTGGGCTGGCGTAAAACTTAGAGCACGAAAGTTGTTCGGCCCGATGAGATCTATATGTGTACCGAGTTTCATATTATTACATGCAAGCGTGTTTGATTTATGGACACGTGTTCGGATCCCGTTCCAGGGGGCGCTGTCGAGCCCCCCTGCCACGCCCGGGTACCAGCCTCAGCCCGGCCCTGATGGCCGCGGGTTCTGACCTGTGTGCAAAGTTTCAAGAGTTTTCGAGCATGTTAAGGGCCCCAAAAGTGCCCGAAAGGTTGACAAAATAATAATAATAATAATAATAATAATAATAATAATAATAATAATAATAATAATCCTACCGAAAACAATAGGGCCTTCGCCCTTTCAGGGCTTGGGCCCTAATAATAATAAACAGAGCAATTCCAAGAGGGTCCTCACACCATCGGTGCTCGGGCCCTAAATATATATATATATATATATATATATATATATATATATATATATATATATATATATATATATATATACCGTATATATAAATATATATATATATATATATATATATATATATATATATATATATATATATATATATATATATATATAGCTGCGAGCAGCGATTGCGGGCCCAAGCCGGTGGCACCGCCACCCTGGTGCCTTTAGTTACACTAAAGGCACCGGGGTGGCGGTGTCACCGGCTTGGGCCCTCCATCGCTGCTTGCAGCTATATTTATATATATATATATATATTTATATATACGGTATATATATATATATATATATATATATATATATATATATATATATATATATATATATATATATATATATATATAATTAAATTTTTTGGATGCTAAACATTTGTGTATTAAAGGCTTTGTACTTCACTCACGTTCCACTATTGAAGGGAAAAATTATCCTCTTCACATGCGCAAAAATGTGCTTGGAAACATCACAGTGGAGCGGTGATTACTGTGAATAGTATGAATTGTACTACTGACTATTTAAACAGAGCAGTGTAATTTTTATATGTTAGGTTGACTATTTTATTATTATATTTTATTAAGGCTATAATGAACAGACTGCGATGTCAAGACTGCAATGCTGGAGTGTGTGTGTGTGTGTGTGTGTGTGTGTTCATGTTTTTCTATCCCGGTGGGGACTTCAACCTGAATGCACACAGACTCCTGGGGACTCGTGTCACAGTGGGGACCTAAATAGAGGTCCCCATGGGTAAACAAGCTTATAAACCATACAGAATGAGTTTTTTTGGATATGTAAAAATGCAGAAAGTTTTCTTTGATGGGTAGGTTTAGGGGTAGGGTTGGTGTTAGGAGATAGAATATACAGTTTGTACAGTATAAAAACCATTAAGTCTATGGAGAGTCCCCACAAAGATAGTAAACCGTGTGTGGCGTGGGCGCGATTGAACAGTGGACACATAAAAACATACTCCGTCATTATACAGGACGACATTCAAACTGCAAAGTGTTAACTTATATTTGTGTACAGTCGCAATAAAACACAACATTGAGCTTTTGTAAAATAATTTCAAGCAATCCACCCCCCGAAAGGCGCTAATTTTAAAATTAAACTAAAATGTTCACGGCTGCACAGGCATTCATAACAGTGCGCGTCCACGGCGAGGAACGAGCAGAACAGAGTGAACGTTTTTCAGATAATTCCTACTTCCATAGGAATTCATTTGAAACGCTCGCTCAACCACTATCAATGTCAGTGCGGACGAACATATATTACTTTCCTTTTTAAGTTAGCGATTCGAAAGCCCCCAGCGGTGTCACACGTCGATTAACCGGTGGTAAAATATTCTCACCGTCACATACCTAGTATATTTTTATATAGATACAATAGGCCTACCTGATTTTGAACACAAGAGGGCAGTATAGCCCTATGTATGACTTGACTTTTATGGGACTAAAGAGTACAATTGCTATTTTTAAACATACAAGTAATTCTTAAATTGAAAAAAAAAAAGAATAAAATGGGTTTAGTTGTGATATTTGTATACTTTTATATAGAAATAAATGGTGTATAATTACATTTTTAGAAGATGAGGCTTTTTGCGTTTCCTTTTTGTACATTACTTTAATCCCTCACTATATCAAAACCGTTTGAAATATTTAATATCCGTTCACAATTTAGCATCTTTAATGTATTTTCATCGTGTTGAAAAAGTTTGGTGTGAAAAAAATACACCAGTTAGGAGTAGCTAAAAACTCAGAGTCTGAAATATCCCAAAAATCCACATTCAGACCTAAATATCTGACTTCCTGTTGGTCGGAGCTAATTACTTTAAATTAGAAAGTTGTCCGGCTCGATGAGACCAATGTACGTACTGATTTTTGTTACTGTATATACAACTAACCCCCCCACTTTTGTCAAAGGCATTTTGAAAGTGACACACTTCCTGCTACCAGTTGGTGGCGCTATAACTTTGACTCACAATAGTTACATCCATCTGATCGGCCTCTTACCACGAACACAGTGGTGAAGTTTCATCAAGATCAGTTAATGTATGCAGAAGTTATACCGCTTCGTGTTTCTCTTTTCTCGCCATAAATTCGTTTCCTCGCCATGGCCAAACCGTTCGAGATATCAAAAATCCTTCCGCAATTTAGCATCCTCAATGACTTGACTTCATGCACACCGAGTTTGGTGGGGATTGGATGAATTCTCTAGGAGGAGTACTTCGCATTCCACAGCAAGCGTTTTCCAAACAACCCATAATAGCCGACTTCCTGTTGGGCTGGCGTAAAACTTGACCGGGGAAAAGTTGTTCGGCCCGATGAGATCTATATGTGTACCGAGTTTCATATTAATTCATGCAAGCGTGATTGATCTATGGACCAAGTTTTCAGACCCAGTTCAAGGGGGCGCTGTTGAGCCCCCCTGCCACGCCCGGGTACCAGCTTCAGCCCGGCCCTGATACCAGGGGGTTCTGACTTGTGTGCAAAGTTTCAAGAGTTTTTGAGCACGTTAAGGACCCCAAAAGCCCCTGAAACCTTGATTAACAATATAAAAGCAATAGTCAAATTCCCCCTCCCCTCACACACATAGAGACACAGAGAGAGGGAGAGAAAATTCTCCAGAAAATCCACATTCAAACCAAAATATCTCTCTTCCTCTTGGTCCAAGCTAGTGACTGTAAATTAGAAAGTTGTCCGTCTTGATGAGAACAATACACATAGCAAGTTTTTGTTGCTGTTGATAAAATTAACCCCCCCACTTTTGACTAAAGGTGGCGCTACTGAGCCCCTCACCACGCCCGTTTCTGAAACTTTGCACATGTCTACTGGCTAATAAATGTGATGTGTCTGTCGAGTTTCATGCAATTTCAAGTATGTTAAGAGTCTCAAAAGCATCAAAAAAGAATAATAAAGTTTCAAACGTTGCCACGGCAACAGTATTTAAGATATCAAAAATCCTTTCACAGGTCTACATCTGCCGTGTGTCTACATTATACACATAAAGTTTGAAGCAAATCGGGTAAAAATAAGAGGGTGATTTCAAAGCATTTTGAAAGTGATACACTTCCTGCTGCCAGTTGGTGGCGGTATAACTTTGACTCACAGTAGTCACATCCATGTGATCGGCCTCTTACACCGAACACACTGCTGAAGTTTTATCAAGATCAGTTAATGTATGCAGAAGTTATAACACACTTCCTGTTTCCATTATTCGCCATAAATTCGTTTCCTCGCCACGGCCAAACCATTCGAGATATCAAAAATCTGTCCGCAATTTAGCATCCTCAATGTCTTGACTTCATGCTGACCGAGTTTGGAGCCGATTGGATGAATTCCCTAGGAGGAGTACATTAAATTCCACAGCATGCGTTTCCAAACAACCCATAATAGCCGACTTCCTGTTGGGCTGGCGTAAAACTTAGAGCACGAAAGTTGTTTGGCCCGATGAGATCTATATCTGTTCCGAGTTTCATATTATTACATGCAAGTGTGTTTGATTTATGGACAAGTGTTCGGATTCTGTTCCAGGGGGCGCTGTTGAGCCCCCCTGCCACGCCCGGGTACCAGCTTCAGCCCGGCCCTAATGGCCGCAGGTTCTGACCTGTGTGCAAAGTTTCATGAGTTTTTGAGCACGTTAAAGGCCCCAAAAGCCCCCGAACCCTTGAACAACAACAATAATAATAATAATAATAATAATAATAATAAATATAGCTGCGAGCAGCGATTACGGGCCCAAGCCGGTGGCACCGCAACCCCGGAGCCTTTAGTTACCTAAAGGCACCGGGGATGGCGGTGCGGCCGGCTTTGGCCCTCCATCGCTGCTCGCAGCTATATTTATATATATATATATATATATATATATATATATATATATATATATATACATACACACACATACATATACATATATATCAGGGAACTACACTGCGACCAAAATGGTCGCATATGCGACCTTTTGAAATGCCATTGCGACCGTAATTTTTAATGGGTCGCAAATGTATCACTGATTATTTTTGTATATGTTTTTGGCAATATGCTATGATTTACTATGTGCATTTATTAAAACAGAAATGTGTATTTTAAGAATACGTTTTATAACGTGCTCTGAGCATTCAAAACATCAAGTTGGCTTCAGCCCCGCGACCGTTAACTGTTACTTATTAGATTAAAACGTAGCCTACCATTGTATCAGTGCTGCGCGAGCTCTCTCTCTCTCACACACAAACACGGACGCGCGCACACAGAGAGAGAAGATAATTGTAAAATAAAAATTGACGGGCTATAGTTTAACATTTAATATTTCATATTTAACGTTTAATATTTTAACGTGTTCTAACGTGTGCGTTCCTCAGCGCGTATGTGAAGCTCACATGCACTAAAAGCCTGTCTACAAGCGCCTGGATACTGGACTAAGTTATCTTTCGAGTCTTATTGTTCTTATACTGTTAAATACACACAAGGTTTACATAAAGTCGGTTATGTCTAAAGTGAAAGCAAACTTGAGAAAATTGAGTAAATCTGCTTGTCAAATGCGTGTATATTAGACGCGTCGCGCGCAACTCAAGAGACAGTAGCAATAGTAAACACGCTGCCGCTTGTCCTTAGGCTTAAAGGCATAGTTCACCCAAAAATAAAAATGGTCTCATCATTTACGCACTCTGATGTTGTTCCAAACCTGTATTAATTTATATTTTGAAGAATGTGGCTATCCAAACAGTAGCTGGTCCCCATTGACTTCCATAGGAGAAAAATACACTGGGGTACATCAACTGTTTGGTTACCCACATTATTCCAAATAACTTTTTATTTTCAACAGAAGAAAGAAACTTATTTGAGTTTAAAACAACTTGAGAGAGTAAATTATGATAATTTGAATTTTTAGGAGAACTTTTCCTTTGCAACAAAATGCAAAGAGAAAATCACTCACTGCTCTTGACTGATAACTTTAATAGTAGCTTTAAGTATCAACGTATAATTTATACAGTGAAGTCTGTTTTGTTTTATTTTCATATTTGTTCATTTAATTACTTTCTTCAATGCAACTGTTAAATACACCTACTGTAGCGGAAAACATAAAGCACTGTTTATTTAATTTGTATATTAAGTTGTGTATGTGTAATGTGTATCTTTGATCTTAATATTTAATAACAAAGAAAATAATGACAAATATCTATCTAATATCTTATCTTCGCCCCTGTCTGCCATTTTTTTTTATTTATTATTTTGTTACCTATGGCTTTGTTTTTAAAATATGGACATTTTGGCTGTAATGCTCAGTCACAAAATAGTAAAACCAACATAAAAAAGAATCGTGATAAAATCGTGAATCGTGATTTTCCTGAAAAGAATCGTGATATGATATTTTTGCCATATCGCCCACCCCTAATTGGAGTAATAAATTAAGTAGCCTATCTTAATTGTACACAATGTTCCTGTTTTTTTTTTTTTTTTTTTTTTTTTTACTGTTTTATGCCATAACAGCAATATTAATATCGGTTATTATCGGTATCGACCACAATTTTCACATCGGTGCATCACTACTTAAGAATTCAGGAGTCTGCCCATCTGTGCCAACCATAGCATGTTGAAATCCATTTTGCACTTTATTGTGTAGGCTACTGTATTTTCTAATGCAGAAAATCTATCCCAACCAATGTTAAAGAAAACAAAAACAAGAAGGCATGTGGTTAAAAGATGGCAATTAAAATAAAAAGCACATCTGTATGCAATACAGTTTCATTATTGTTCATTATTATCCAGAGCGGCTTACTATAAAGAATTTGTGCGACCAAATCATGTTTTGCGCCAGTAACTGAAAAAGTTAGTAGCGCAAGTGCCACCAGTGGAAAAGGTTAGTGTAGTTCCCTGTATATATATATATATATATATATATATATATATATATATATATATATATATATATATATACAGTGAGGAAAAGTATTTGAACACCCTGCTATTTTGCAAGTTCTCCCACTTAGAAATCATGGAGGGGTCTGAAATTGTCATCGTAGGTGCATGTCCACTGTGAGAGACATAATCAAAAAAAAAAAATCCAGAAATCACAATGTATGATTTTTTAACTATTTATTTGTATGATACAGCTGCAAATAAGTATTTGAACACCTGAGAAAATCAATGTTAATATTTGGTACAGTAGCCTTTGTTTGCAATTACAGAGGTCAAACGTTTCCTGTAGTTTTTCACCAGGTTTGCACACACTGCAGGAGGGATTTTGGCCCACTCCTCCACACAGATCTTCTCTAGATCAGTCAGGTTTCTGGGCTGTCGCTGAGAAACGCAGAGTTTGAGCTCCCTCCAAAGATTCTCTATTGGGTTTAGGTCTGGAGACTGGCTAGGCCACGCCAGAACCTTGATATGCTTCTTACAGAGCCACTCCTTGGTTATCCTGGCTGTGTGCTTCGGGTCATTGTCATGTTGGAAGACCCAGCCTCGACCCATCTTCAATGCTCTAACTGAGGGAAGGAGGTTGTTCCCCAAAATCTCGCAATACATGGCCCCGGTCATCCTCTCCTTAATACAGTGCAGTCGCCCTGTCCCATGTGCAGAAAAACACCCCCAAAGCATGATGCTACCACCCCCATGCTTCACAGTAGGGATGGTGATCTTGGGATGGTACTCATCATTCTTTTCCTCCAAACACGTTTAGTGGAATTATGACCAAAAAGTTCTATTTTGGTCTCATCTGACCACATGACTTTCTTCCATGACTCCTCTGGATCATCCAAATGGTCATTGGCAAACTTAAGACGGGCCTTGACATGTGCTGGTTTAAGCAGGGGAACCTTCCATGCCATGCATGATTTCAAACCATGACGTCTTAGTGTAGTACCAACAGTAACCTTGGAAACGGTGGTCCCAGCTCTTTTCAGGTCATTGACCAGCTCCTCCCGTGTAGTTCTGGGCTGATTTCTCACCTTTCTTAGGATCATTGAGACCCCACGAGGTGAGATCTTGCATGGAGCCCCAGTCCGAGGGAGATTGACAGTCATGTTTAACTTCTTCTATTTTCTAATGATTGCTCCAACAGTGGACCTTTTTTCACCAAGCTGCTTGGCAATTTCCCCGTAGCCCTTTCCAGCCTTGTGGAGGTGTACAATTTTGTCTCTAGTGTCTTTGGACAGCTCTTTGGTCTTGGCCATGTTAGTAGTTGGATTCTTACTGATTGTATGGGGTGGACAGGTGTCTTTATGCAGCTAACGACCTCAAACAGGTGCATCTAATTTAGGATAATAAATGGAGTGGAGGTGGACATTTTAAAGGCAGACTAACAAGTCTTTGAGGGTCAGAATTCTAGCTGATAGACAGGTGTTCAAATACTTATTTGCAGCTGTATCATACAAATAAATAGTTAAAAAAATGTGATTTCTGGATTTTTTTTTTAGATTATGTCTCTCACAGTGGACATGCACCTACGATGACAATTTCAGACCCCTCCATGATTTCCAAGTGGGAGAACTTGCAAAATAGCAGGGTGTTCAAATACTTATTTTCCTCACTGTATATATATATATATAAGACAGAAAATATTACTTGTCTTACCTTATTCTGATTTTATGATACACTCAAAATATTCCACAACAAATCCTTTAAATTTAATGTAAAAATAAAAACGAAAGTAAGCAGTGTTGGTCTCACGTAACCCTCTCATTAGAATCAAAATGTTTCTATATTTGCGATGTATTTGGATGCTAAACTATTCTTTATTATAGGCTTTGTACTTCACTCCTGTTCCAATATCGATGGAAAAAATCATCCTCTTCACACGCGCAAAAATGTGCTTGGAAACATCACAGTGGAGCTCTGCTTTCTGTGAATGGTACCAATTGTACTACTGACTATTTAAACAGAGCAGTGTAATTCGTTTATGTTAGGTTGACTATTTTTATTATTATATTGTATTAGGGCTATAATGAACAGGCTGCGATGTCAAGATTGCAATTCTGCAATGTGTGTGTGTGTGTGTGTGACGCGGTTGCGGTTGCGGTTGAACAGTGGACACAAAAACATAAATAAAATGTTTTAGTTAATTCCTACATCCATAGGAATACATTGAAAATGCTCGCTCTACTCCGCACCATTATCAATGTCTGTGCGGACGTCTGTATTTTACTAGTATATAGTATACTATAGTTAGCGAATTAAAAGCCCTCAGCGGTGTCACACTTCGATTAACCGGTGGGAAAATTTTATCACAGTCACATCCCTAATATATTTATATATAAATACAATAGGCCTACCTGAAAGAGAATTTTACTTGCCCGACCAGAGTATAGCCTGAGTAGAACGTCAATAACAAAAAAATAACTTGGGAGTCACTAAAACGAGAGATTATTCTAATTTCATTACATTCATTTTAAGTTGCAATCAGCAGTTAAAAATGAATGTATTACTGATCAATGGTAACAAGGTTGCACTGCTGAGGCTCATGCTGCTTCTCCAGGAGAATTGTAAACAAATGAGCGCAGCACACAAAAAAGCAAACCAGTTAACAACATACTGACTATAAAAATTACAAATATGGAGTTTTTATATATTTTATAACATATGATAGAGTTAAGCAACCTCACTTGACGAGTAGGCAACTATTTCCTGAATACAATCACGATTGAAACTGTGACATTGATTTCATACAACAGGTTAATAAACAGTTACAATTAAGTCACTTACATTTTAGATGCAATATTGACTGTTTTTGTTCTGTTTCAGCAGCAAAAATAGTTAAACAAAGATCACAGCAGAACCATTGCGCATCTCACAGCAACTTGTTTTCTCATTACTGAATGATTCAGCATTTTAAAACGAATTGGTTGACTTAAAGATTCAATGGTCAATCCATAAACATCTGTCTCAATCATGAATGACTCAGTCATTGGAACGAATCGTTTGAACGAATGAATCAATGACTCGCTCATTAAGATGGTCGCCTGGCGACACCTAATGGCGGTTTAGTGTTATGTTTAAAAGTATCATTCTTTCCAACGTGTGTGCACCATTATCAATGTCTGTGCGGACATCTTTACTTTCACTTTTATATTAGCGATTTAAAAGCACCCACTCGTGTCACACGTCGATTAACCGATGGGAAAATATCCTCACAGTCATATACCTAATAAATTTATATTTAAATACAATAGGCCTACCTAGTAAAACGTTTTATATACTATTTTGATATCCTTTTGGACACAAGAGGGCAGTATAGCCCCATGTTTGCTTTTTTGTTGAACCAAATAGCACTAAATAGCCTGTTTTTAACTTTTTCATACTTCTTGAATTGCAAAAACAGAATAAAATAGTTCTAATATTTGTATAATTTTATATAAAAATAAATGGTGTATAATTACGTTTTTAGAAGTTATGAGATGTTTCCTGCTTCCTTTTTGACATTAATTTAATCCCTCGCCATAGCAAAACCGTTTGAGATATTCAATATCCATTTACAATTTAGCATCATTAATATATTTTTATCATGTTGAAAAAGTTTGGTGGGAATAAAATAAACCTTTTAGGAGGAGTAACTAAAAACTCAGAGGCTGATTTAACAAAAAATCCATATTCAGACCAAAATATCTGACTTCCTGTTGGTTGCAGCTAATGCCTGTAAATTAGAAAGTTGTCCGGCTCGATGAGACCAATATACGTACTGATTTTTGTAATTGTGGGTAAAACTAACCCCCCCACTTTTGTCAAAAACATTTTGAAAGTGACACACTTCCTGCTGCCAGTTGGTGGCGCTATAACTTTGACTCACAATAGTCACATCCATCTGATCGGCCTCTTACCACGAACACACTGCTGAAGTTTCATCAAGATCAGTTAATGTGTGCAGAAGTTATAACACTTCGTGTTTCTCTTTTCTCGCCATAAATTCGTGTCCTCGCCACGGCCAAACCGTTTGAGATATCAAAAATCCGTCCGCAATTTAGCATCCTCAATGTCTTGACTTCATGCACACCGAGTTTGGTGGCGATTTAATTAATTCTCTAGGAGAAGTGTTTCAAATTCCACAGCAAGCGTTCTCCAAACAACCCATAATTGCCGACTTCCTGTTGGGCTGGCGTAAAATTTAGAGCACGAAAGTTGTTCGGCCCGATGAGATCTATATGTGTCAGGGCTCCAAACTGCGACTAAAATGGTCGCATTTGCGACCAAAAATATTTATTTGCGAGTGAAATTTCTGCCAAGGTCGCCATTGGCGACAATACAAATTTACTCCCTTTGATTGTAAAATTTGCATCCTACGTGCATGTTTTATAACCAGTAGCCTATCGTAGGGGTGTGCGATATGACGATTTTTCATCATGGACGATTAAAATGTCTCCACGATCTGCTTTTGAAGAAATATCGTAGAATCCTGCACTCTAGTTGCTGTTCTGGCGCCTCTGTCCCGGTCAAAACATACTGAACAACGCGACGTATATTCACATGTTAACGCAGCGGAACGGGACACTGCAGTTCACAAAAGTTAATAATTTGCATGTGCTTTAATGCCTTGTCGGTTAAACATTTAATTTGCGTGCTGATGCGCTGTTCTAACATGTGCGTTTCTCAGCGCGTACATGTGAAGCTCACATGCACTAAAAGCCTGTCTACCAGCGCCTGTAACTGGACTAAGTTATATTTTGAGTCTTATTGTGCTAATACTGTTAAATACACACAAGGTTTACATAAACAAAGTCGGTTATGTCTAAAGTGAAAGCAAACTTGAGAAAATTGAGAGAAAATCGGCTTGTCAAATGCGTGTACATTAGACGTGTCGCGCGCAGCTCTTAAGAGACAGTAGCAATTGTAAACACGCTGCCGCTTGTCCTTAAAGGGATAGTTCACCCAAAAATAAAAATTATCTCATTTACGCACTCTAATGTTGTTACAAAACTGTATTAATTTCCTTCTAATATTTTCTAATATTTTCTAATATTAATAATTTGAAGAATGTGGGTAACCAAACAGTAGCTGGTCCCCATTGACTTCACTGGGGTACATCAACTGTTTGGTTACCCACATTCGTCCAAATAACTTTTATTTTCAACAGAAGAAAAACAAGTTTAAAACAACTTGAGAGAGTAAATTATGACAATTTGAATTTTTAGGAGAACTATCCTTTTAATGTTAATGAAACAACAAAATGCAAAGAGAAAATTACTCACTGCTCTTGACTGATAACTTTAATAGTAGCTTTAATAAGTATCAATTTATTATTTATACAGTGAAGTCTATGTTTTGTTTTATTTTCATATTTGTTAATTTAATTACTTTCTTCAATGCTACTGTTAAATAAACCTACTGTAGCTGAAAACATAAAGCACTGTTTATTTCATTTGTATATTAAGTTGTGTATGTGTAATGTTTATCTTTGATCTTAATATTTAATAACAAAGAAAATAATGACTACATTTTTATCTTCGCCCCTTTCTGCCATTCTTTTTTTTTACATTTTGTTACCTAAGGCTTTGTTTTTAAAATATGGACATTAGTTTGGCTGTAATGCTCAGTCACAAAATAGTAAAACCAACATAAAAAGAATTGTGATAAAATCGTGAATTGTGATTTTCCTGAAAAAAATCGTGATATGATATTTTTGCCATATCGCCCACCCCAAGCCTATCGCTTCATTTGTTTTGTTAACGTCATGAAATTAGATGCTTTGCGTGAACGTTTCACTGAGTGAAAGCGCCAAAATATGAACTTATGAAATAGTTCATAAGTCGGAAGTGACATTCAGTTACCAAATAAGCTCCAGTTCCCAGAACATTCACAAGATGAAAATGCTGAAACTGTAAGAAGAGGAGAGACATGCACACAACAGGGTGACTAAAATGTAAGTGCATTGTTATGTGGCTCTTAAAAAAATTATTTGGCGCCTGTTTTTTTCCCCTATAGGAGCCATTGGCTCCTTGATAGATTTTTTTGTTTGGAGCCCTGTGTGTACCGAGTTTCATATCATTACATGCAAGTGTGTTTGATTTATGGACAAGTGTTCGGATCCCGTTCCAGGGGGCGCTGTTGAGCCCCCCTGCCACGCCCGGGTACCAGCTTCAGCCCGGCCCTGATGGCCGCGGGTTCTGACCTGTGTGCAAAGTTTCAAGAGTTTTCGAGCACGTTAAAGGCCCCAAAAGCCCCTGAAACCTTGAAAAACAGGAATTTTAAACAAATCTCACTCAAAAGACAAATCCCCCCACCCCTCACACACACAGAGACGCAGAGGCAGAGAGAGAGAGAGGGAGAGAATTCTCCAAAAAATCACATTCAAACCAAAATATCTCACTTCCTGTTGGTCACAGCTTATGACTATAAATTAGAAAGTTGTCCGGCTTGATGAGAACAATATACATAATGATTTTTGTGACTCTACTTAAAACTAAGCCCCCATTTTTGACTAAAGGTGGCGCTACTGAGCCCCTCACCACGCCCGTTTCTGAAACTTTGCACATGTCTACTGGATAATAAATGTGATGTGTCTGTCGAGTTTCATCCAAATTCAAGTATGTTAAGAGTCTCAAAAGCATCTGAAAAGAATATTAAAGTTTGATGCGTTGCCACGGCAACAGTATTTAAGATATCAATAAACCTTTCACAGGTCTACATCTGCCGTGTGTCTACATTACACACATAAAGTTTGAAGCAAATCGGGTAAAAATAAGAGGGTGATTTCAAAGCATTTTGAAAGTGACACACTTCCTGCTGCCAGTTGGTGGCGCTATAACTTTGACTCACAATAGTCACATCCATGTGATCGGCCTCTTACAACGAACACACTGCGGAAGTTTCATCAAGATCAGTTAATGTATGCACAAGTTATAACACACTTCCTGTTTATCTTTTCTCGCTATAAATTCGTTTCATCGCCACGGCCAAACCGTTCGAGATATCAAAATTCCGTCCGCAATTTAGCATCCTCAATGTCTTGACTTCATG
>CM040832.1:23483116-23728116 GCA_022828995.1 Vimba vimba | reverse complement strand
CGGTCAGAAAAGAAGAAGAAGAAGAAGAAGAAGAACTAGAAAAAAAAGTTTGTTGGACAAACTTTAAGTTGGCTTGAGAAAGCCGGACCAGAGAGTTTGAAGAAGTTAAAAGTAGTTAGAAGTTTAAAGTAGTTAGAAGTTTGAAGTAGTTTGAAGTTTAAAGTAGTTTAAATTTTTATTGATAAATTAGTTAGAAAGAAAGAATAGTTAGAAAGAAAGAAAAGTTAGAAAGAAAGAAAGAAAGAAAGAAAGAAAGAAAGAAAGAAAGAAAAAAGAAAGAAAGATTAGTTAGAAAGAAAGAAAGAAAGAAAGAAAGAAAGAAAGAAAGAAAGATTAGGTAGAAAGAAAGAAAGAAAGAAAGAAAGAAAGAAAGAAAGAAAGATTAGGTAGAAAGAAAGAAAGAATGAAAGAAAAAATAAAGAAAGATTAGGTAGAAAGAAAGAATGAAAGAAAAATAAAAAAAGATTAGGTATAAAGAAAGAAAAAGATTAGGTAGAAAGAAAGAAAGAAAAAGATTAGGTAGAAAGAAAGAAAGAAAGAAAGAAAGAAAGAAAAAGATTAGGTAGAAAGAAAGAATGAAAGAAAAAAGAAAGAAAGATTAGGTAGAAAGAAAGAAAGAAAGATTAGGTAGAAAGAAAGAAAGAAAGATTTGGTAGAAAGAAAGAAAGAAAGAAAGAAAGAAAGAAAGAAAGAAAGAAAGAAAGAAAGAAAGAAAGAGAAAGAAAAAGAAAGAAAGAAAGAAAGATTAGGTAGAAAGAAAGAAAGACAGATTAGTTAGAAAGAAAGATAGAAAGAAAGATTAGTTAGAAAGAAAGAAAAGTTAGAAAGAAAGGAATAAATAAAGAAAGAAAGAAAGAAAGAAAGAAAGAAAGAAAGAAAGAAAAAAGAAAGAAAGATTAGTTAGAAAGAAAGAAAGAAAGAAAGAAAGAAAGAAAGAAAGATTAGGTAGAAAGAAAGAAAGAATGAAAGAAAAAATAAAGAAAGATTAGGTAGAAAGAAAGAATGAAAGAAAAATAAAAAAAAGATTAGGTATAAAGAAAGAAAGAAAAAGATTAGGTAGAAAGAAAAAAAGAAAAAGATTAGGTAGAAAGAAAGAAAGAAAAAGATTAGGTAGAAAGAAAGAAAGAAAGATTAGGTAGAAAGAAAGAAAGAAAGAAAGAAAGAAAGAAAGAAAGAAAGAAAGAAAGAAAGAAAGAAAGAAAGAAAGAAAGAAAGAAAAAGATTAGGTAGAAAGAAAGAATGAAAGAAAAAAGAAAGAAAGATTAGCTAGAAAGAAAGAAAGAAAGAAGAAAGAAAGAAAGAAAGAAAGAAAGAAAGAAAGAAAGATTAGGTAGAAAGAAAGAAAGATTAGGTAGAAAGAAAGAAAGATTAGCTAGAAAGAAAGAAAGAAAGAAAGAAAGAAAGAAAGAAAGAAAGAGAAAGAAAGAGAAAGAAAAAGAAAGAAAGAAAGAAAGAAAGAAAGATTAGGTAGAAAGAAAGAAAGACAGATTAGTTAGAAAGAAAGATAGAAAGAAAGATTAGTTAGAAAGAAAGAAAAGTTAGAAATAAAGAAATAACGAAATAAAGAAAGAAAGAAAAAAGAAAGAAAGATTAGTTAGAAAGAAAGAAAGAAAGATTAGGTATAAAGAAAGAGAAAGAAAGAAAGAAAGAAAGAAAGAAAGAAAGAAAGAAAGAAAGATTAGTTAGAAAGAAAGAAAAAAGCAAGATTAGTAAGAAAGAAATTAAAGTAAGAAAGAAAAAGAAAGAAAGATTAGTTAGAACGAAAGAAGAAAGAAAAAAGAAAGATTAGTTAGAAAGAAAGAAAAGGAAGAAAAAAGAAAGATTAGTTAGAAAAAAAGAAAAGGAAGAAAAAAAAAAGATTAGTTAGAAAAAAAGAAAGAAAAGTAAGCAAGAAAGAAAAGAAAGATTAGTTAGAAAGAAAGAAAAAGAAAAAAGAAAGATTAGCTAGAAAGAAAGAAAGAAAGAAAGATTAGCTAAAGTAGTTAGAAGTTTAAAGTAGTTAGAAGTTTGAAGTAGTTTGAAGTTTAAAGTAGTTTAAATTTTTATTGATAAATTAGTTAGAAAGAAAGAATAGTTAGAAAGAAAGAAAAGTTAGAAAGAAAGAAAGAAAGAAAGAAAAAAGAAAGAAAGATTAGTTAGAAAGAAAGAAAGAAAGAAAGAAAGATTAGGTATAAAGAAAGAAAGAAAGAAAGAAAGATTAGGTAGAAAGAAAGAATGAAAGAAAAATAAAAAAAGATTAGGTATAAAGAAAGAAAGAAAAAGATTAGGTATAAAGAAAGAAAGAAAAAGATTAGGTAGAAAGAAAGAAAGAAAGAAAGAAAGAAAGAAAGAAAGAAAGAAAGATAGATTAGGTAGAAAGAAAGAAAGAAAGAAAGAAAGAAAGAAAGAAAGAAAGAAAGATTAGGTAGAAAGAAAGAAAGATTAGGTAGAAAGAAAGAAAGAAAGAAAGAAAGAAAGAGAAAGAAAAAGAAAGAAAGAAAGAAAGAGAAAGAAAAAGAAAGAAAGAAAGAAAGAAAGAAAGAAAGAAAGATTAGGTAGAAAGAAAGAAAGACAGATTAGTTAGAAAGAAAGATAGAAAGAAAGATTAGTTAGAAAATAAATAAATGAAAGAAAGAAAGAAAGAAAGAAAAAAGAAAGAAAGATTAGTTAGAAAGAAAGAAAGAAAGAAAGAAAGAAAGAAAGATTAGGTAGAAAGAAAGAAAGAATGAAAGAAAAAATAAAGAAAGATTATGTAGAAAGAAAGAATGAAAGAAAAATAAAAAAAGATTAGGTATAAAGAAAGAAAGAAAAAGATTAGGTAGAAAGAAAAAAAGAAAAAGATTAGGTAGAAAGAAAGAAAGATTAGGTAGAAAGAGAAAGAAAGAAAGAAAGAAAGAAAGAAAGAAAGAAAGAAAGAAAAAGATTAGGTAGAAAGAAAGAATGAAAGAAAAAAGAAAGAAAGATTAGCTAGAAAGAAAGAAAGAAAGAAAGAAAGAAAGAAAGAAAGATTAGGTAGAAAGAAAGAAAGAAAGAAAGAAAGAAAGAAAGAAAGAAAGAAAGAGAGAAAGAAAAAGAAAGAAAGAAAGAAAGAAAGAAAGATTAGGTAGAAAGAAAGAAAGACAGATTAGTTAGAAAGAAAGATTAGTTAGAAAGAAAGAAAAGAAAGAAAGAAAGAAAGAAAGAAAGAAAGAAAGAAAGAAAGAAAGAAAGAAAGAAAGAAAAAGATTAGGTAGAAAGAAAAAAGAAAGAAAGATTAGCTAGAAAGAAAGAAAGAAAGAAAGAAAGAAAGAAAGAAAGAAAGAAAGAAAGAAAGAAAGAAAGAAAGATTAGGTAGAAAGAAAGAAAGATTAGGTAGAAAGAAAGAAAGAAAGAAAGAAAGAAAGAAAGAAAGAAAGAGAGAAAGAAAAAGAAAGAAAGAAAGAAAGAAAGATTAGGTAGAAAGAAAGACAGATTAGTTAGAAAGAAAGATTAGTTAGAAAGAAAGAAAAGAAAGAAAGAAAGAAAGAAAGAAAGAAAGAAAGAAAGAAAGAAAGAAAAAAGAAAGAAAGATTAGTAAGAAAGAAAAAGATTAGGTAGAAAGAAAGAATGAAAGAAAAAAGAAAGAAAGATTAGCTAGAAAGAAAGAAAGAAAGAAAGAAAGAAAGAAAGAAAGATTAGGTAGAAAGAAAGAAAGAAAGAAAGATTAGGTAGAAAGAAAGAAAGAAAGAAAGAAAGAAAGAAAGAAAGAAAGAAAGAAAGAAAGAAAGAGAGAAAGAAAAAGAAAGAAAGAAAGAAAGAAAGAAAGAAAGATTAGGTAGAAAGAAAGACAGATTAGTTAGAAAGAAAGATTAGTTAGAAAGAAAGAAAAGAAAGAAAGAAAGAAAGAAAGAAAGAAAGAAAGAAAGAAAGAAAAAAGAAAGAAAGATTAGTTAGAAAGAAAGAAAGAAAGAAAGAAAGAAAGAAAGATTAGTTAGAAAGAAAGAAAAAAGCAAGATTAGTAAGAAAGAAATTAAAGTAAGAAAGAAAAAAGAAAGAAAGATTAGTTAGAACGAAAGAAGAAAGAAAAAAAGAAAGATTAGTTAGAAAGAAAGTAAAGGAAGAAAAAAGAAAGATTAGTTAGAAAGAAAGAAAGAAAAGTAAGCAAGAAAGAAAAGAAAGATTAGTTAGAAAGAAAGAAAAAGAAAAAAGAAAGATTAGCTAGAAAGAAAGAAAGAAAGATTAGCTAAAGTAGTTAGAAGTTTAAAGTAGTTAGAAGTTTGAAGTAGTTTGAAGTTTAAAGTAGTTTAAATTTTGATTGATAAATTAGTTAGAAAGAAAGAATAGTTAGAAAGAAAGAAAAGTTAGAAAGAAAGAAAGAAAGAAAAAAGAAAGAAAGATTAGTTAGAAAGAAAGAAAGAGAAAGAAAGAAAGAAAGAAAGAAAGAAAGATTAGGTAGAAAGAAAGAATGAAAGAAAAAATAAAGAAAGATTAGGTAGAAAGAAAGAATGAAAGAAAAATAAAGAAAGATTAGGTAGAAAGAAAGAAAGAAAAAGATTAGGTAGAAAGAAAGAAAGAAAGAAAGAAAGAAAGAAAGAAAGAAAGATTAGGTAGAAAGAAAGAAAGAAAGAAAAAAAAGATTAGGTAGAAAGAAAGAATGAAAGAAAAAAGAAAGAAAGATTAGCTAGGAAGAAAGAAAGAAAGACAAAGAAAGATTAGAAAGAAAGAAAGAAAGAAAGAAAGAAAGAAAGATTAGGTAGAAAGAAAGAAAGACAGATTAGTTAGAAAGAAAGATAGAAAGAAAGATTAGATAGAAAGAAAGATTAGTTAGAAAGAAAGAAAAGTTAGAAAGAAAGAAAGAAAGAAAGAAAAAAGAAAGAAAGAAAGATTAGTTAGAAAGAAAGATTAGTTAGAAAGAAAGAAAAAAGCAAGATTAGTAAGAAAGAAATTAAAGTAAGAAAGAAAAAAGAAAGAAAGAAAGATTAGTTAGAACGAAAGAAGAAAGAAAAAAAGAAAGATTAGTTAAAAAGAAAGAAAAGTAAGAAAGGAAGAAAAAAGAAAGATTAGTTAGAAAGAAAGAAAGAAAAGTAAGCAAGAAAGAAAAGAAAGATTAGTTAGAAAGAAAGAAAAAGAAAAAAGAAAGATTAGCTAGAAAGAAAGAAAGAAAGATTAGCTAGAAAGAAAGAAAGATTAGGTAGAAAGAAAGAAAGAAAGATTAGGTAGAAAGAAAGAATGAAAGAAAAAATAAAGAAAGATTAGGTAGAAAGAAAGAATGAAAGAAAAATAAAGAAAGATTAGGTAGAAAGAAAGAAAGAAAAAGATTAGGTAGAAAGAAAGAAAGAAAGAAAGAAAGAAAGAAAGAAAGAAAGATTAGGTAGAAAGAAAGAAAGAAAGAAAAAAAAGATTAGGTAGAAAGAAAGAATGAAAGAAAAAAGAAAGAAAGATTAGCTAGGAAGAAAGAAAGAAAGACAAAGAAAGATTAGAAAGAAAGAAAGAAAGAAAGAAAGAAAGAAAGATTAGGTAGAAAGAAAGAAAGACAGATTAGTTAGAAAGAAAGATAGAAAGAAAGATTAGATAGAAAGAAAGATTAGTTAGAAAGAAAGAAAAGTTAGAAAGAAAGAAAGAAAGAAAGAAAAAAGAAAGAAAGAAAGATTAGTTAGAAAGAAAGATTAGTTAGAAAGAAAGAAAAAAGCAAGATTAGTAAGAAAGAAATTAAAGTAAGAAAGAAAAAAGAAAGAAAGAAAGATTAGTTAGAACGAAAGAAGAAAGAAAAAAAGAAAGATTAGTTAAAAAGAAAGAAAAGTAAGAAAGGAAGAAAAAAGAAAGATTAGTTAGAAAGAAAGAAAGAAAAGTAAGCAAGAAAGAAAAGAAAGATTAGTTAGAAAGAAAGAAAAAGAAAAAAGAAAGATTAGCTAGAAAGAAAGAAAGAAAGATTAGCTAGAAAGAAAGAAAGATTAGGTAGAAAGAAAGAAAGAAAGATTAGGTAGAAAGAAAGAAAGACAGATTAGTTAGAAAGAAAGATAGAAAGAAAGATTAGTTAGAAAGAAAGAAAAGTTAGAAAGAAAGAAAGAAAGAAAGAAAAAAGAAAGAAAGATTAGTTAGAAAGAAAGAAAGATTAGGTATAAAGAAAGAAAGAAAGAAAGAAAGAAAGAAAAAAAGATTAGTTAGAAAGAAAGAAAAAAGAAAGATTAGTAAGAAAGAAAGAAAGAAAAGTAAGAAAGAAAGAAAAGTAAAAAAGAAAAAGAAAGAAAGATTAGTTAGAACGAAAGAAGAAAGAAAAAAAGAAAGATTAGTTAGAAAGAAAGAAAAGAAAGAAAGAAAAAAGAAAGATTAGTTAGAAAGAAAAGTAAGCAAGAAAGAAAAGAAAGATTAGTTAGAAAGAAAGAAAAAGAAAAAAGAAAGATTAGCTAGAAAGAAAGAAGAAAGATTGGCTAGAAAGAAAGAAAAAAGAAAGAAAGATTAGTTAGAAAGAAAGAAAAAAGAAAGATTTGTTAGAAAGGAAGGAAAGATTAGTTAGAAAGAAAGATTAGAAAGAAGAAAGATTAGTTAGAAAAAAAGAAAGACAGAAAGATTAGTTAGAAAGAAAGATAGATTGATTAGTTAGAAAGAAAGAAGAAATATTAGTTAGAAAGAAAGAATGATGAATGGTGGATTAGTTAGAAAGAAAAAGAGAAAGAAAGAAAGAAAGAAAGAAAGAAAGAAAGAAAGACTAATTAGTTAGAAAGAAAGATAGATTAGTGAGAGAGAAAGAAAAAAGATTGATTAGTAAGAAAGAAAGAAAGAAAGAAAGAAATAAAGAAAGAAAGAAAGAAAGATGGATTAGTTAGAAAGAAAGATTAGATAGAAAGATAGATTAGTTAGAAAGAAAGATAGATTAGTTAGAATGAAAGAAAGATAGATTACTTAGAAAGAAAGATAGATTAGTTAGAATGAAAGAAAGAAAGATATATTAGTTAGAAAGAAAGATGGATTAGTTCGTTAAAAAGAAAGAAAGATGGATTATTTAGTTAAAAAGAAAGATAGATTAGTTAGTTAAAAAGATAGATAGATAGATAGATAGATAGATAGATAGATAGATAGATAGATAGATAGAAAAGGTTTGAAGTTAGATAGATAGATAGATAGATAGATAGATAGATAGATAGATAGATAGATTGATAGAAAAGGTTTGAAGATAGATAGATAGATAGATAGATAGATAGAAAAGGTTTGAAGATAGATAGATAGATAGATAGATAGATAGATAGATAGATAGATAGATAGATAGATAGATAGATAGATAGATTAGTTAAAAAGATAGATAGATAGATAGATAGATAGATAGATAGATAGATAGATAGATAGATAGATAGATAAGTTAGATAGATAGATAGATAGATAGATAGATAGATAGATAGATAGATTAGTTAAAAAGATAGATAGATAGATAGATAGATAGATAGATAGATAGATAGATAGATAGATAGATAGATAGATTAGTTAAAAAGATAGATAGATAGACAGATAGATAGATAGATAGATAGATAGATAGATAGATAGATAGATAGATAGATAGATAGATAGATAGATAAAGGTTTGAAGATAGATTGATGGATAGATAGATAGATAGATAGATAGATAGATAGATAGATAGATAGATAGATAGATAGATAGATAGATAGATAGATAGATAGATAGATAGATAAGTTAAAAAGATAGATAGATAGATAGATAGATAGATAGATAGATAGATAGATAGATAGATAGATAGATAGATAGATAGATAAAGGTTTGAAGATAGATTGATGGATAGATAGATAGATAGATAGATAGATAGATAGATAGATAGATAGATAGATAGATAGATAGATAGATAAGTTAAAAAGATAGATAGATAGATAGATAGATAGATAGATAGATAGATAGATAGATAGATAGATAGATAAAGGTTTGAAGATAGATTGATGGATAGATAGATAGATAGATAGATAGATAGATAGATAGATAGATAGATAGATAGATAGATAGATAGATAGATTTAGAATGGTAGTTTAATTGAGTCTAGGGCTTTAGAGAATTTAGATTTGAGTTTTTGGGTTGTGCATTAATGGGCCACCGTAGTCTTGGCTCAATTTGAGCAGTCTGCAATGAAAGTCAATGGGGTTTTTATGATTTTTAATATTAATTTTTAAGAAAACCATAACTCAAATCAGTCTGAAAAGATATAGCAACTCAAGTCAGAACAGTATGAAGGTCTGACCCGAGTTTGGAGTATGTAGCTTGAACGGTCTAGGAGGAGTTAGTGTCTAAAATTTTGCGGTCAGAAAAATAAGAAGAACTAGAAAAAAAAGTTTGAGACAAACTTTAAGTTGGCTTGAGAAAGCCGGACCAGAGAGTTTGAAAAGTTAAAAGTAGTTAGAAGTTTGAAGTAGTATGAAGTTTAAAGTAGTTTAAATTTTGATTGATAAATTAGTTAGAAAGAAAGAAAAAATATTAGTTAGAAAGAAAAAGATAGATTAGTTAGAAAGAAAGATTAGTTAGAAAGCAAGAAAGCAAAAAAGATTAGAAAGAAAGAAAGAAAGAAAGAAAGAAAGAAAGAAAGAAAGAAAGAAAGAAAGAAAAGTGGATTAGAAAGAAAGAAAGAAAGAAAGAAAGAAAGAAAGAAAGAAAGAGAAAGAATAGTTGATTAGAAAGAAAGAAAGAAAGAAAGAAAGAAAGAAAGAAAGGTGGATTAGTTAGAAAGAAAGAAAGAAAGAAAGAAAGAAAGAAAGAAAGAAAGAATGGTGGATTAGTTAGAAAGAAAGAAAGAAAGAAAGAAAGGTGGATTAGTTAGAAAGAAAGAAAGAAAGAAAGAAAGAAAGAAAGAAAGAAAGAAAGAAAGAATGGTGGATTAGTTAGAAAGAAAGAAAGAAAGAAAGAAAGAAAGAAAGAAAGAAAGAAAGGTGGATTAGTTAGAAAGAAAGAAAGAAAGAAAGAAAGAAAGAAAGAAAGAAAGAAAGAAAGAGAAAGAAAGAAAGAATGGTGGATTAGTTAGAAAGAAAGAAAGAGAAAGAAAGAAAGAAAGAAAGAAAGAGAAAGAAAGAATGGTGGATTAGTTAGAAAGAAAGAAAGAAAGAAAGATGTTTATTGATATTTGATCATAGTTTACCATAGTTTACCATTATTTACCACGATTTACCATATTTTACCAAGATTTACCATGATTTACCATAGTTTGCCATGCTAGCATGATTATCATGTTGCTAGCATGATGCTAGAATTTTTTTACCATGTTGCTAGCATGGTTTACCACGATGTACCATAGTTTACCATGATTTACCACGATTTACCATAGTTTACCATGATTTACTATAGTATACCAAGATTTACCATGTTCAAGTATGATTTACTGATTCTAGCATGATTTCCCATAGTTTACCATGATTTACCATAGTTTACCATTATTTACCACGATTTACCATAGTTTACCATGATTTACTATAGTATACTATGATTTACCATGTTCAAGTATGATTTACTGATTCTAGCATGATTTATCATAGTTTACCATGATTTACCATAGTTTACCATGATTTACCATGTTCAAGTATGATTTACTGATTCTAGCATGATTTATCATAGTTTACCATGATTTACCATAGTTTACCGCGATTTACCATATTTTACCAAGATTTACCATGATTTACCATAGTTTGCCATGCTAGCATGATTATCATGTTGCTAGCATGATGCTAGAATTTTTTTTACCATGTTGCTAGCATGGTTTACCACGATGTACCATAGTTTACCATGATTTACCACGATTTACCATAGTTTACCATGATTTACTATAGTATACCAAGATTTACCATGTTCAAGTATGATTTACTGATTCTAGCATGATTTCCCATAGTTTACCATGATTTACCATAGTTTACCATTATTTACCACGATTTACCATAGTTTACCATGATTTACTATAGTATACTATGATTTACCATGTTCAAGTATGATTTACTGATTCTAGCATGATTTATCATAGTTTACCATGATTTACCATAGTTTACCATGATTTACCATGATTTACCACGATTTACCATAGTTTAACATGATTTTACTATAGTACACCATGATTTACCATGTTCAAGTATGATTTACTGATTCTAGCATGATTTATCATAGATTACCATGATTTACCATAGTTTACCATGATTTACCACAATTTACCATAGTTTACCATGATTTACTATAGTATGCCAGGATTTACCATGTTCAAGTATGATTTACTGATTCTAGCATGATTTAGCATAGTTTACCATGATTTACCACGATTTACCATAGTTTAGCATGATTTACTATAGTATACCATGATTTACCATGTTCAAGTATAATTTACTGATTCTAGCATGATTTACCATAGTTTACCATGATTTACTATAGTATACCATGATTTACCATGTTCAAGTATGATTTATTGATTCTAGCATGATTTACCATAGTTTACCATGATTTACCACGATTTACTATAGTTTACCATGATTTACTGTAGTATACCACGATTTGCCATGTTCAAGTGTAATTTACTGATTCTAGCATGATTTACCATAATTTAGGATGATTTACCATAGTTTACCATGATTTACCATGATTTACCATAGTTTACCATGATTTACTATAGTATACCATGATTTACCATGTTCAAGTATGATTTATTGATTCTAGCATGATTTACCATAGTTTACCATGATTTACCACGATTTACTATAGTTTACCATGATTTACTATAGTACACCATGATTTACCATGTTCAAGTATGATTTACTAATTCTAGCATGATTTATCATAGATTACCACAATTTACCATAGTTTACCATGATTTACTATAGTATACCAGGATTTACCATGTTCAAGTATGATTTACTGATTCTAGCATGATTTACCATAGTTTACCATGATTTACCATAGTTTACCACAATTTACCATAGTATACCATGATTTACTATGTTCAAGTATGATTTAATGATTTACCATGATTTACCACGATTTACTATAGTTTACCATGATTTACTATAGTATACCATGATTTACTATGATTCTAGCATGATTTAGCATAGTTTACCATGATTTACCATAGTTTACCACAATTTATCATAGTTTACCATGATTTACCATGATTTACCATGATTTACCACGATTTACCATAGTTTACCATGATTTTACTATAGTACACCATGATTTACCATGTTCAAGTATGATTTACTGATTCTAGCATGATTTATCATAGATTACCACAATTTACCATAGTTTACCATGATTTACTATAGTATACCACAATTTACCATGTTCAAGTATAATTTACTGATTCTAGCATGATTTACCATAGTTTACCATGATTTACCACGATTTACCAAAGTTTACCATGATTTACTATGGTATATCATGATTTACCATGTTCAAGTATGATTTACTGATTCTAGCATGATTTACCATAGTTTACCATGATTTACTATAGTATACCATGATTTACCATAGTTTACCATGATTTACCACGATTTACCATAGTTTACCATGATTTACTATAGTATACCATGATTTACCATGTTCAAGTATGATTTACTGATTCTAGCATGATTTATCATAGTTTACCATGATTTACCATAGTTTACCATGATTTACCACGATTTACCATGATTTACTATAGTATACCATGATTTTCTATAGTATACCATGATTTACCATGTTCAAGTATGATTTACTGATTCTAGCATGATTTATCATAGATTACCATGATTTACCATAGTTTGCCATGATTTACCACGATTTACCACGATTTACCATAGTTTACCATGATTTACTATAGTATACCACGATTTACCATGTTCAAGTATGATTTACTGATTCTAGCATGATTTATCATAGTTTACCATGATTTTACCATAGTTTACCATGATTTACCACGATTTACCATAGTTTACCATGATTTACTATAGTATACTAGGATTTACCATGTTCAAGTATGATTTACTGATTCTAGCATGATTTATCATAGTTTACCATGATTTACCATAGTTTACCATGATTTACCACGATTTACCATAGTTTACCATGATTTACTATAGTATACCATGATTTACCATGTTCAAGTATGATTTACTGATTCTAGCATGATTTATCATAGATTACCATGATTTACCATAGTTTACCATGATTTACCATGATTTACCACGATTTACCATAGTTTACCATGATTTACTATAGTATACTAGGATTTACCATGTTCAAGTATAATTTACTGATTCTAGCATGATTTACCATAGTTTACCATGATTTACCACGATTTACCATAGTTTACTATGATTTACTATAGTATACCATGATTTACCATGTTCAAGTATGATTTACTGATTCTAGCATAGATAGATAGATAGTAGATAGATAGTAGATAGATAGCTAGATAGATAGATAGATAGATAGATAGATAGATAGATAGATAGATAGATAGATAGATAGATAGATAAGGTTTGAAGATAGATAGATAGATAGATAGATAGATAGATAGATAGATAGATAGATAGATAGATAGATAGATAGATAGATAGATAGATAGATAGATAGATAAGGTTTGAAGATAGATAGATAGATAGATAGATAGATAGATAGATATATAGATAGATATATAGATAGATAGATAGATAGATAGAAAGGTTTTGTAGATAGATAGATAGATAGATAGATAGATAGATAGATAGATAGATAAGGTTTGAAGATAGATAGATAGATAGATAGATAGATAGATAGATAGATAGATAGATAGATAGATAGATAGATAGATTAGTTATTACTTAGAAAGAACATAGATAGCTTAAAGCTTAATTGAGTATCAATGGCTTCTAGCAGTTTACATTAAACATAGTTCAAACAGACATGGACTTTTGGTCAATGAAAGTCTATGGGAGTTTTATGATTTTTAATATTAATTTTTAAGAAAACTGAAAGTCAAATCAGTCTGAAAAGATATAGCAACTCGAGTCAGAACAGTATGAAGGTCTGACCCGAGTTTGGAGTATGTCGCTTGAACGGTCTAGGAGGAGTTAGTGTCTAAAAATTTGCGGTCAGAAAAATAATAATAATAATAAGAAGAATAATAAGTTTAAATAGGATTTCAGTAAGTTGGCTTTCTCAAGCCAACTTAATAATAACTAGATTAAAAAGTTCGTCGAGACAAACTTTAAGTTGGCTTGAGAAAGTTTGGACCATAAAGTTTGAAGAAGTTTAAAGTAGTTTGGAGTTTAAAGTAGTTTGAAGTTAGGGTAGGTTTAAAGTTTAAATTAGTTTGAAGTTTAAATTAGAAGTTTAAAATAGTTTAAAGTCTAAATTAGTTTAAAGCTTAAATTAGTTTAAAGTTTAAATTAGTCTAAAGTTTAAATTAGTTTAAAGTTTAAATTAGTTTAAAGTTTAAATTAGTTTAAAGTTTAAATTAGTTTAAAGTTTAAATTAGTCTAACGTTTAAATTAGTTTAAAGTTTAAATTAGTTTCAAGTTTAAATTAGTTTAAAGTTTAAATTAGTCTAACGTTTAAATTAGTTTAAAGTTTAAATCAGTTTGAAGTTTAAAGTAGTTTACAGTTAAAAAGTTGTTGGGGGTTTTCTAGTGGGTTGCTAGGGTGTTTTGGGTGGTTGTTATGGTGTTGCTAGGCGGTTGCTAGGGTATTCTGGGTGGTTGCTAGGCGGTTGCTAGGGTCTTCTGGGTGGTTGCTATGGTGCTGCTAGGCGGTTGCTAGGGTATTCTGGGTGGTTGCTAGGCGGTTGCTAGGGTGTTCTGGGTGGTTGCTATGGTGTTGCTAGGCGGTTGCTAGGGTATTCTGGGTGGTTGCTATGCTGTTGCTAGGCGGTTGCTAGGGTGTTTTGGGTGGTTGCTAGGCGGTTGCTAGGGTGTTCTGGGTGGTTGCTATGGTGTTGCTAAGCGGTTGCAAGGGTATTTTAGGTGGTTACTAGGGTGTTGCTAGGCGGTTCTGGGTGGTTGCTATGGTGTTGCTAGGTGGTTGCTAGGCGGTTGCTAGGGTGTTCTGGGTGGTTGCTAGGGTGTTGCTAAGCGGTTGCTAGGGTATTTTGGGTGGTTGCTAGGCGGTTACTAGGGTGTTCTGGGTGGTTGCTAGGGTGTTCTGGGTGGTTGTTAGGCAGTTGCTAGGGTGTTTTGGGTGGTTGCTAGGCGGTTGCTAGGGTATTCTGAGTGGTTGCTACATTCTAGGGTATTCTTGGTGGTTGCTAGGCAGTTGCTAGGGTATTCTTGGTGGTTGCTAGGGCGTTGCTAGGTGGTTGCTAGGGTGTTCTGGGTGGTTGCTATGGTGTTGCTAGGGTATTCTGGGTGGTTGCTAGGGCGTTGCTAGGCAGTTGCTAGGGTGTTCTGGGTGGTTGCTATGGTGTTGCTAGGCGGTTGCTAGGATGTTATGGGTGGTTGCTAGGGCGTTGCTAGGCAGTTGCTAGGGTATTCTTGGTGGTTGCTAGGGCGTTGCTAGGCTGTTGCTAGGGTATTCTGGGTGGTTGCTATGGTGTTGCTAGGGTGTTCTGGGTGGTTGCTATGGGGTTGCTAAGCAGTTGCTATGGTATTCTGGGTGGATGCTAGGGCATTGCTAGGCAGTTGCTAAGGTGTTCTGGGTGGTTGCTAGGCAGTTGCTAGGGTATTCTTGGTGGTTGCTAGGCAGTTGCTAGGGTATTTTTGGTGGTTGCTAGGGTGTTGCTAGGTGGTTGCTAGGGTGTTCTGGGTGGTTGCTATGGTGTTGCTAGGCAGTTGCTATGGTATTCTGGGTGGATGCTAGGGCATTGCTAGGCAGTTGCTAGGGTGTTCTGGGTGGTTGCTAGGTGTTCTGGGTGGTTGCTAGGCAGTTGCTAGGTGTTCTAGGTGGTTGCTAGGCAGTTGCTAGGGTGTTCTGGGTGCTTGCTAGAGTTTTTTGTGGTTACTAGAGCATTTCTAGACGTTGCTAGGGTGTTCAGGGTGGTTGCTAAGGTGTTTTTGTTAGTTGCTATGGTGTTACTAGGTGGTTGGTAGTTGTCAAATATGGTTACTATGGAGTTTTTATAGAGTTCTTAAAATCTTTAATAACGAGTCCCTTATGTACGGCACTCGGCCTGCGGCCTCGTGCCTATGGCCGAATAGGCACAAGCATGGAGCGATATCGCAAGGCCACGAGAGTAAAATTGCTTTAAAAAATATTAAAAAAATTAAAAAATGGTTTTTTTTGGTTTAGGGTGGTTGCTAGGGAGCTCTTAGTGGTTGCTAGGGTGTTGAAACTGGTTGCTAGGGTGTGGCTATGAAGATTTTAGGCCATAACTTATTGGCTGCTTGATAATATAAATCCTCTGAGGGAGAGAGAGAGGGAGAGACGCAGGGGTGTCAGGCCCTTTGGAGTCTGTGTGTGTGAAAACGTCGGTTTGGATTTGAATTTTTTTAGAATGCCCAATGTAAAGTCAATGGGGACTTTTTTGGCCGCTTTTTCGTCCGCTGTGCGAACATCGTACACCCGATCGCTTAGAAAAGTCATAGCACACCTCTCCTCAATGAGCCGGTCGATTTGACACCTCACTCAGGGGTCTGAGACAAACGGTGCGGGGCGAGTTTCGCGCCAAACTTTTGTGTGGAAGAATAATAAAAATTATAAAAAGAACTAGAATGTACATTTCCTGAAGAAAATGTGAAGTGGTGCTTGCAGTGGCAAAATTCGCCACTGGGCAGATGCTAACACAATTGACATGTTGTGATACCATTATTTACCACGATTTACCATGTTTCTAAGATGATTTATTACGATTTAACACATTCCAGCATGATTTACTATGATTAACATGTTGTTAGAATGATGCTAGCAGGATTAGCATGTTGGTTGGATGATGCTAGCATGATTAGCATGTTGCTACCATGCTTTTAACAAGATGCTAGCATGATTAGCATGTTTGCTAGCATGTTTTTAGCTAGATGCTAACATGATTAGCATGTTGTTAGCATGATTAGCATGTTGCTAGCATGATGCTAGCTTGATTAGCATGATGCTAGCATTATGCTAGCTTGATTAGCATGTTGTTAGCATGATGCTAGCTTGATTAGCATGTTGCTAGCATAATGCTAGCATTATTAGCATGTTGCTAGCATGATGCTAGCTTGATTAGCATGATGTTAACATTATGCTAGCTTGATTAGCATGTTGTTAGCATGATGCTAGCTTTATTAGCATGTTGGTAGCATAATGCTAGCATGATTAGCATGTTGTTAGCATGATGCTAGCTTGATTAGCATGTTGCTAGCATGATGCTAGCTTGATTAGCATGTTGCCATTATGTTTTTAGCAAGATGCTGTTGCCAGGTGGTTGCTAGGGTGTTCTGGGTGGTTGCTATGGTGTTGCTAGGCAGTTGCTAAGGTGTTCTGGGTGGTTGCTAGGCAGTTGCTAGGGTATTCTTGGTGGTTGCTAGGCAGTTGCTAGGGTATTCTTGGTGGTTGCTAGGGCGTTGCTAGATGGTTGCTAGGGTGTTCTGGGTGGTTGCTATGGTGTTGCTAGGCAGTTGCTATGGTATTCTGGGTGGATACTAGGGCATTGCTAGGCAGTTGCTAGGGTGTTCTGGGTGGTTGCTAGGTGTTCTGGGTGGTTGCTAGGCAGTTGCTAGGTGTTCTAGGTGGTTGCTAGGCAGTTGCTAGGGTGTTCTGGGTGCTTGCTAGAGTTTTTTGTGGTTACTAGAGCATTTCTAGACGTTGCTAGGGTGTTCAGGGTGGTTGCTAAGGTGTTTTTGTTAGTTGCTATGGTGTTACTAGGTGGTTGGTAGTTGTCAAATATGGTTACTATGGAGTTTTTATAGAGTTATTAAAATCTTTAATAACGAGTGCCTTCAGTACGGCACGAGGCCTGCGGCCTCGTGCCTATGGCCGAATAGGCACAAGCATGGAGCGATATCGCAAGGCCATGAGAGTAAAATTGCTTTAAAAAATATATAAAAAAAAAAAAATGTTTTTTTTTGGTTTAGGGTGGTTGCTAGGGAGCTCTTAGTGGTTGCTAGGGTGCTGAAACTGGTTGCTAGGGTGTGGCTATGAAGATTTTAGGCCATAACTTATTGGCTGCTTGATAATATAAATCCTCTTGAGGGAGAGAGAGAGGGAGAGACGCAGGGGTGTCAGGCCCTTTGGAGTGGTGTGTGTGTGAAAACGTCGGTTGGGATTTGAATTTTTTTAGAATGCCCAATGTAAAGTCAATGGGGACTTTTTTGGCCGCTTTTTCGTCCGCTGTGCGAACATCGTACACCCGATCGCTTAGAAAAGTCATAGCACACCTCTCCTCAATGAGCCGGTCGATTTGACACTTCACTCAGGGGTCTGTGACAAACGATGCGGGGCGAGTTTCGCGCCAAACTTTGTCCAGAATAATAATAATAATAATAATAATAACTAGAATGTACATTTCCTGAAGAAAATGTGAAGTGGTGCTTGCAGTGGCAAAACTCGCCACTCGGTTGCTAGGGTGTTGTACATGATTGCATACGAGCCAACAGCCATGTCTGTATGATGTTGTGGAGCTGAAATATGGCTTCTATATGTTGCAATATGGTTGCTAGGTGGCTCTAAATGGTTGCTAGGGTGTGAATACACAGTTACCATGGTGATATTTACAGACTGTTTTACAACCGAAACTAATGAGCCAACCCCCATCTCTATACAATATTCTGATGCAGAGATGTAAGTCTTGTAAAATGGTTGCTAGGGTACTCTGTTTGGTTGCTATGGAGTTGCTTGGCAGCTGCTAATGATGAAACTGCAAAGGCTTTTTGTCAGTATGAATGATATAAACCAACTCCCATCTCTATACGATGTTCTGATGCAGAGATAAACGGTTGCTAGGGTACTCTGTTTGGTTGCTAGGGAGTAGCTTGGCAGCTGCCAATCATGAAACTCCAAAGGCTGCTTGTCAGTATGAATGATATAATCCAACTCCCATGCCTCTGTGACATACAGAATGGAAGATATCCCTCTTTGGATTTTGGTTGCTAGTGTACTCTATTTGGTTGCTAGGGAGTGGCTTGGCAGCTGGCAATCATGAAACTCCAAAGGCTGCTTGTCAGTATGAATGAAATAATCCAACTCCCATGCCTCTGTGACATACAGAATGGAAGATATCCCTCTTTGGATTTTGGTTGCTAGGGTACTCTGTTTGGTTGCTAGGGAGTGGCTTGTTAGCTGCCAATCATTAAACTCCAAAGGCTTCTTGTCACTATGAATGATATAAACCAACTCCCATGCCTCTGTGACATTCAGAATGGAAGATATCCCTCTTTGGATTTTGGTTGCTAGGGTACTCTGTTTGGTTGCTAGGGAGTGGCTTGTCAGCTGCCAATCATGAAACTCCAAAGGTTTCTTGTCACTATGAATGATATAAACCAACTCCCATGCCTCTGCGACATTCAGAATGGAAGATATGCCTCTTTGGATTTTGGTTGCTAGGGTACTCTGTTTGGTTGCTAGGGAGTGGCTTGTCAGCTGCCAATCATTAAAGTCCAAAGGCTTCTTGTCACTATGAATGATATAAACCAACTCCCATGCCTCTGTGACATTCAGAATGGAAGATATCCCTCTTTGGATTTTGGTTGCTAAGGTGCTCAACAATGGTTGCTAGGGAGTGGCTTGTCAGCTGCCAATCATGAAACTCCAAAGGTTTCTTGTCACTATGAATGATATAAACCAACTCCCATGCCTCTGCGACATTCAGAATGGAAGATATGCCTCTTTGGATTTTGGTTGCTAGGGTACTCTGTTTGGTTGCTAGGGAGTGGCTTGTCAGCTGCCAATCATGAAACTCCAAAGGCTTCTTGTCACTATGAATGATATAAACCAACTCCCATGCCTCTGTGACATTCAGAATGGAAGATATCCCTCTTTGGATTTTGGTTGCTAAGGTGCTCAACAATGGTTGCTAGGGAGGGGCTTGGAAGTGTTGAGGTGATTCATGATTGGCTGTTTGCTGCCCTGAGTCAACTGAGACCACCCGCATGTTTCTATGACAATTCAGTCTGGAGATATCTCTTTGAAATCTTTCAATGGAAGTCTATGGAACTTGTTGCTAAGGGGCTGTAAATGGTTGCTAGGGCGTGGCTTGATAGCTTCACAATGATCCTGAGAGACTGATTGGTTGTCTGAGTAAAATGAGCCCTCCGCCTTGTCTCTATGACACTGTGATCCAGAGCTACGTTCAATACAAAGTCCCTATGCAATTTACCATAGTAGGAAATGCATGTGTGTTTCACGGGACGTTCCTTCCCCATAGTAAGTCAATGGGGCAACTTTGGGCATCTCCTGCCCCCCAGGGGTGCAACTTTTACCCCATTGTGAGGTATGTTCTTACAGAACCTGTCAGCCACTTCAAATGTGGCAAATCACACGTTTCTGCGAAATCCTCGCTCAGAGCTACGTGTGGTCAAAGTTCGTCGCAATGTTAAGTCAATGGGACTTTTTTGGCCGCTTTTTCGCCCCTGGGGCGAACACCGCACCCCCGATCGCTTATAAAAGTCATAGCACACCTCTCCTTAATGAACCGGTCGATTTGACACCTCACTCAGGGGTCTGTGACAAACGGTGCGGGGCGAGTTACGCGCCAAACTTTGTGTGGAATAATAAGAATAATAATAAGTATGAGCAATAACAATAGTGATGCCTTGCTTTCAGCAAGCACCACTAATAACTAGAATGTACATTTCCTGAAGAAAATGTGAAGTGGTGCTTGCAGTGGCAAAATTCGCCACTGGGCAGATGCTAACACAATTGACATGTAGTGATACCATGATATACCACATTTTAGCATTATTTACCACGATTTACCATGTTTCTAAGATGATTTATTACGATTTAACATATTCCAGCATGATTTACTATGATTAACATGTTGTTAGAATGATTTTAGCAGGATTAGCATGTTGTTAGCATTATTAGCATGTTGGTTGGATGATGCTAGCATGATTAGCATGTTGCTAGCATGCTTTTAACAAGATGCTAGCATTATTAGCATGTTTGCTAGCATGTTTTTAGCTAGATGCTAACATGATTAGCATTTTGCTAGCATGATTAGCATGGTGCTAGCATTATGCTAGCTTGATTAGCATGTTGCTAGCATAATGTTAGCATGATTCGCATGTTGCTAGCATGATGCTAGCTTGATTAGCATGATGCTAGCATTATGCTAGCTTGATTAGCATGTTGTTAGCATGATGCTAGCTTTATTAGCATGTTGGTAGCCTAATGCTAGCATGATTAGCATTATGCTAGCTTGATTAGCATGTTGCTAGCATGATTAGCATGTTGCTAGCATGATGCTAGCTTGATTAGCATTATGCTAGCTTGATTAGTATGTTGCTAGCATGATTAGCATGTTGTTAGCATGATGCTAGCTTGATTAGCATAATGTTAGCATTATGCTAGCTTGATTAGCATGTTGTTAGCATGATGTTAGCTTTATTAGCATGTTGGTAGCATAATGCTAGCATGATTAGCATGATGCTAGCATGATTAGCATGTTGCTAACATGATGCTAGCTTGATTGGCATGTTGCTAGCATGATGCTAGCTTGATTAGCATGTTGCCAGCATGTTTTTAGCAAGATGCTGTTGCCAGGTGGTTGCTAGGGTGTTCTGGGTGGTTGCTATGGTGTTGCTAGGCAGTTGCTAAGGTGTTCTGGGTGGTTGCTAGGCAGTTGCTAGGGTATTCTTGGTGGTTGCTAGGCAGTTGCTAGGGTATTCTTGGTGGTTGCTAGGGTGTTCTGGGTGGTTGCTATGGTGTTGCTAGGCAGTTGCTATGGTATTCTGGGTGGATACTAGGGCATTGCTAGGCAGTTGCTAGGGTGTTCTGGTTGGTTGCTAGGTGTTCTGGGTGGTTGCTAGGCAGTTGCTAGGTGTTCTAGGTGGTTGCTAGGCAGTTGCTAGGGTGTTCTGGGTGCTTGCTAGAGTTTTTTGTGGTTACTAGAGCATTTCTAGACGTTGCTAGGGTGTTCAGGGTGGTTGCTAAGGTGTTTTTGTTAGTTGCTATGGTGTTACTAGGTGGTTGGTAGTTGTCAAATATGGTTACTATGGAGTTTTTATAGAGTTCTTAAAATCTTTAATAACGAGTTCCTTCTGTACGGCACTCGGCCTGCGGCCTCGTGCCTATGGCCGAATAGGCACAAGCATGGAGCAATATCGCAAGGCCACGAGTGTAATATTGCGTTAAAAAATACAAAAAAATGTAAAAAACATTTTTTTTTGGTTTAGGGTGGTTGCTAGGGAGGTCTTAGTGGTTGCTAGGGTGCTGAAACTGGTTGCTAGGGTGTGGCTATGAAGATTTTAGGCCATAACTTATTGGCTGCTTGATAATATAAATCCTCTGAGGGAGAGAGAGAGGGAGAGACGCAGGGGTGTCAGGCCCTTTGGAGTCTGTGTGTGTGAAAACGTCGGTTGGGATTCAAATATTTTTAGAACTCCCAATGTAAAGTCAATGGGACTTTTTTGGCCGCTTTTTTGCCCGCTGTGCGAACATCGTACACCCGATCGCTTAGAAAAGTCATAGCACACCTCTCCTCAATGAGCCGGTCGATTTGATGCCTCACTCAGTGGTCTGAGACAAACGGTGCGGGGCGAGTTTCGCGTCAAACTTTGTCCAGAATAAAAATAAGAATAATAATAATAAGTATGCAAGAGAACACTAATGATGCCTTGCTTTCAGCAAGCACCATTAATAATAAGAATAATAAGTATGAGCAATAACAATAGTGATGCTTTCAAAAAAGCACCACTAATAATAAGTATGAGCAATAACAATAGTGATGCTTTTAAAAAAGCACCACTAATAAAAAAAAGAATAATAATAAGTATGAGCAATAACAATAGTGATGCCTTGCTTTCAGCAAGCACCACTAACTAGAATGTACATTTCCTGAAGAAAATGTGAAGTGGTGCTTGCAGTGGCAAAACTCGCCACTCGGTTGCTAGGGTGCGGTTAGCTAGATTTTAGCAAGATGATAACAAAATTAACATCATGCTAGCATGATAAGCATGTGACTAACATAATGCTAGCACCATGTTAGCATGATTAGCATATTGCTAGCATGATTATTATGTTGCTAGGATGATGCTAGCATGCTTTTACCATGTGGCTAGCATAGTTTACCATGATTTACCATAGTTTACCATGATTTACTATAGTATACCATGATTTACCATGTTCAAGTATGATTTACTGATTCAAGCATGATTTACCATAGTTTACCATGATTTACCATAGTTTACTATAGTATACCATGATTTACCATGTCCAAGTATGATTTACTGATTCAAGCATGAGTTACCATAGTTTACCATGATTTACCATAGTTTACCATGATTTACCACGATTTACCATAGTTTACCACGATTTACCATGTTCAAGTATAATTTACTGATTCTAGCATGATTTACCATAGTTTACCATGATTTACTATAGTATACCATGATTTACCATGTTTTAGTATGATTTACTATGATTCTAGGATGATTTACCATAGTTTACCATGATTTAGTCAAAAGAGCCAAGTCCCATCTCTATACTATGTTTTGATGCAGAGATATACGTTTTGCTAAACGGTTGCTAGGGTACTCTTTTTGGTTGTTATGGAGTTGCTTGACAGCTGCCAATGATGAAACTGCAAAGGCTTCTTGACACTTTGAATGATATAAACCAACTCCCATGCCTCTGTGACATTCAGAATGGAAGATATCCCTCTTTGGATTTTGGTTGCTAAGGTGCTCGACAATGGTTGCTATGGAGGGGCTAGGAAGTGTTGAGGTGATTCATGATTGGCCGTTTGCTGCCCCGAGTCAAATGAGACCACCCTCGTGTTTGTATGACAATTCAGTCTGGAGATATCCCTTTGATCTATTTCAATGGAAGTCTATGGGACTTGTTGCTAAGGTTCTCTAAATGGTTGCTAGGGCGTGGCTTGATAGCTTCACAATGAGCCTGAGAGACTGATTGGTCGTCTGAGTAAAATGAGCCCGTCCCCCTGTCTCTATGACACTGTGATCCAGAGCTACGTTCAATAGAAAATCCCTATGCAATTTACCATAGTAGGAAAAGCATGTGTGTTTCACGGGACGTTCCTTCCCCATAGTAAGTCAATGGGGCAACTTTGGGCAGCTCCTGCCCCCCAGGGGTGCAACTTTTACCCCATTGTGAGGTATGCTCTTACAGAGTCTGTCAGCCTCTTCAAATGTGGTAAATCACACGTTTCTGCGAAATCCTCGCTCCGAGCTACGAGTGCTCAAAGTTCGTCGCAATGTTAAGTCATTGGGACTTTTTGGGCCGCTTTTTCGCCCCTGGGGCGAACACCGCCCCCCCGATCGCTTATAAAAGTCATAGCACACCTCTCCTCAATGAGCCGGTCGATTTGACACCTCATTCATGAATCTGTGACAAACGGTGCGGGACGAGTTACGCGCCAAACTTTGTGTGGAATAATAATAAAAAGAAGAATAATAACTAGAATGTACATTTCCTGAAGAAAATGTGAAGTGGTGCTTGCAGTGGCAAAACTCACCAATCGGTTTGCTAAAGTGCGTTTAGCTAGTCTTTAGCAAAGATTATAACAAAATTATCATCATGCTAGCATTATAAACATGTGACTAACATAATGCTAGCATGTTGCTAGCATAATGCTAATATGATTAGCATGTTGCTAGCATCATGCTAGCATGTTTTTAGCAAAATCTAACGTGATGATTAGCATGTTGTTAGCATGATGTTAGCATTTTTTAACAAGAAGCTAACATGAATAGCATGTTTGCTAGCATGTTTGTAGCAAGAAGCTAGCATGATTAGCATGTAGCTAGTATCATGCTAGCATTATTAGCATGTTGCTAGCATCATGCTAGCATCATGTTAGCATGATTAGCATGTAGCTAGCATGATGCTAGCTTGTTTTACCACGTTGCTAGCATGGTTTACCATGATTTACCATAGTTTACCATGATTTACCACAATTTACCATAGTTTACCATGATTTACTATAGTATACCATGATTTACCATGTTCAAGTATGATTTACTGATTCTAGCATGATTTACCATAGTTTACCATGATTTACCCTAGTTTACCATGATTTACCACAATTTACTATAGTTTACCATGATTTACCATGTTCAAGTATGATTTTCTGATTCTAGCATGATTTACCATAGTTTACCATGATTTACCATAGTTTACCACGATTTACTATAGTTTACCATGATTTACTATAGTATACCATGATTTACCATGTTCCAGTATGATTTACTGATTCTAGCATGATTTACCATAGTTTACCATGATTTACCATAGTTTACCATGATTTACCACGATTTACCATAGTTTACCATGATTTACTATAGTATACCATGATATACCATGTTCAAGTATGATTTACTGATTCTAGCATGATTTATCAGTTTACCATGATTTACCATAGTTTACCATGATTTACTATAGTATACCATGTTTTACCATGTTCAAGTATGATTTACTATGATTCTAACATGATTTACCATAGTTTACCATGATTTACCACGATTTACCATAGTTTACTATGATTTACTATAGTATACCATGATTTACCATGTTTTAGTATGATTTACTATGATTCTAGGATGATTTACCATAGTTTACCATGATTTAGTCAAAAGAGCCAAGTCCCATCTCTATACTATGTTTTGATGCAGAGATATACGTTTTGCTAAACGGTTGCTAGGGTACTCTTTTTGGTTGTTATGGAGTTGCTTGACAGCTGCCAATGATGAAACTGCAAAGGCTTCTTGACACTTTGTATGATATAAATTAACTCCCATGCCTTTGTGACATTCAGAATGGAAGATATCCCTCTTTGGATTTTGGTTGCTAAGGTGCTCGAAAATGGTTGCTAGGGAGGGGCTAGGAAGTGTTGAGGTGATTCATGATTGGCTGTTTGCTGCCCTGAGTCAAATGAGACCACCCTCGTGTTTGTATGACAATTCAGTCTGGAGATATCCCTTTGATCTATTTCAATGGAAGTCTATGGGACTTGTTGCTAAGGTTCTCTAAATGGTTGCTAGGGCGTGGCTTGATAGCTTCACAATGAGCCTGAGAGACTGATTGGTCGTCTGAGTAAAATGAGCCCGCCCCCTTGTCTCTATGACACTGTGATCCAGAGCTACGTTCAATAGAAAATCCCTATGCAATTTACCATAGTAGGAAAAGCATGTGTGTTTCACGGGACGTTCCTTCCCCATAGTAAGTCAATGGGGCAACTTTGGGCAGCTCTTGCCCCCCAGGGGTGCAACTTTTACCCCATTGTGAGGTATGTTCTTACAGAGCCTGTCAGCCTCTTCAAATGTGGCAAATCACACGTTTCTGCGAAATCCTCGCTCCGAGCTACAAGTGCTCAAAGTTCGTCGCAATGTTAAGTCATTGGGACTTTTTGGGCCGCTTTTTCGCCCCTGGGGCGAACACCGCACCCCCGATAGCTTATAAAAGTCATAGCACACCTCTCCTCAATGAGCCGGTCGATTCGACACCTCATTCATGGATCTGTGACAAACGGTGCGGGACGAGTTACGCGCCAAACTTTGTGTGGAATAATAATAAAAAGAAGAATAATAACTAGAATGTACATTTCCTGAAGAAAATGTGAAGTGGTGCTTGCAGTGGCAAAACTCGCCACTCGGTTGCTAGGGTGTTGTACATGATTGCATACGAGCCAACAACCATGTCTGTATGATGTTGTGGAGCTGAAATATGGCTTCTATATGTTGCAATATGGTTGCTAGGTGGCTCTAAATGGTTGCTAGGGTGTGAATACACAGTTACCATGGTGATATTTACAGACTGTTTTACAACCGAAACTAATGAGCCAACCCCCATCTCTATACAATATTCTGATGCAGAGATGTAAGTCTTGTAAAATGGTTGCTAGGGTACTCTGTTTGGTTGCTATGGAGTTGCTTGGCAGCTGCTAATGATGAAACTGCAAAGGCTTTTTGTCAGTATGAATGATATAAACCAACTCCCATCTCTATACGATGTTCTGATGCAGAGATAAACGGTTGCTAGGGTACTCTGTTTGGTTGCTAGGGAGTAGCTTGGCAGCTGCCAATCATGAAACTCCAAAGGCTGCTTGTCAGTATGAATGATATAATCCAACTCCCATGCCTCTGTGACATACAGAATGGAAGATATCCCTCTTTGGATTTTGGTTGCTAGTGTACTCTATTTGGTTGCTAGGGAGTGGCTTGGCAGCTGGCAATCATGAAACTCCAAAGGCTGCTTGTCAGTATGAATGAAATAATCCAACTCCCATGCCTCTGTGACATACAGAATGGAAGATATCCCTCTTTGGATTTTGGTTGCTAGGGTACTCTGTTTGGTTGCTAGGGAGTGGCTTGTTAGCTGCCAATCATTAAACTCCAAAGGCTTCTTGTCACTATGAATGATATAAACCAACTCCCATGCCTCTGTGACATTCAGAATGGAAGATATCCCTCTTTGGATTTTGGTTGCTAGGGTACTCTGTTTGGTTGCTAGGGAGTGGCTTGTCAGCTGCCAATCATGAAACTCCAAAGGTTTCTTGTCACTATGAATGATATAAACCAACTCCCATGCCTCTGCGACATTCAGAATGGAAGATATGCCTCTTTGGATTTTGGTTGCTAGGGTACTCTGTTTGGTTGCTAGGGAGTGGCTTGTCAGCTGCCAATCATTAAAGTCCAAAGGCTTCTTGTCACTATGAATGATATAAACCAACTCCCATGCCTCTGTGACATTCAGAATGGAAGATATCCCTCTTTGGATTTTGGTTGCTAAGGTGCTCAACAATGGTTGCTAGGGAGTAGCTTGTCAGCTGCCAATCATGAAACTCCAAAGGTTTCTTGTCACTATGAATGATATAAACCAACTCCCATGCCTCTGCGACATTCAGAATGGAAGATATGCCTCTTTGGATTTTGGTTGCTAGGGTACTCTGTTTGGTTGCTAGGGAGTGGCTTGTCAGCTGCCAATCATTAAAGTCCAAAGGCTTCTTGTCACTATGAATGATATAAACCAACTCCCATGCCTCTGTGACATTCAGAATGGAAGATATCCCTCTTTGGATTTTGGTTGCTAAGGTGCTCAACAATGGTTGCTATGGAGGGGCTTGGAAGTGTTGAGGTGATTCATGATTGGCTGTTTGCTGCCCTGAGTCAACTGAGACCACCCGCATGTTTCTATGACAATTCAGTCTGGAGATATCTCTTTGAAATCTTTCAATGGAAGTCTATGGAACTTGTTGCTAAGGGGCTGTAAATGGTTGCTAGGGCGTGGCTTGATAGCTTCACAATGATCCTGAGAGACTGATTGGTTGTCTGAGTAAAATGAGCCCTCCGCCTTGTCTCTATGACACTGTGATCCAGAGCTACGTTCAATACAAAGTCCCTATGCAATTTACCATAGTAGGAAATGCATGTGTGTTTCACGGGACGTTCCTTCCCCATAGTAAGTCAATGGGGCAACTTTGGGCATCTCCTGCCCCCCAGGGGTGCAACTTTTACCCCATTGTGAGGTATGTTCTTACAGAACCTGTCAGCCACTTCAAATGTGGCAAATCACACGTTTCTGCGAAATCCTCGCTCAGAGCTACGTGTGGTCAAAGTTCGTCGCAATGTTAAGTCAATGGGACTTTTTTGGCCGCTTTTTCGCCCCTGGGGCGAACACCGCACCCCCGATCGCTTATAAAAGTCATAGCACACCTCTCCTTAATGAACCGGTCGATTTGACACCTCACTCAGGGGTCTGTGACAAACGGTGCGGGGCGAGTTACGCGCCAAACTTTGTGTGGAATAATAAGAATAATAATAAGTATGAGCAATAACAATAGTGATGCCTTGCTTTCAGCAAGCACCACTAACTAGAATGTACATTTCCTGAAGAAAATGTGAAGTGGTGCTTGCAGTGGCAAAACTCGCCACTTGGTTGCTAGGGTGTTATACATGATTGCATACGAGCCAACAACCATGTCTGTACGATGTTCTGGTGCTGAGATATGGCTTATTCATGTTGTTCTGGGTGGTTGCTAGGGTGTGAATACACAGTTACCATGGTGATATTTACAGACTGTTTTACAACTGAAACTAATGAGCCAACCCCCATCTCTATACAATATCCTGATGCTGAGATGTAGTTCTTGTAAAATGGTTGCTAGGGTACTCTGTTTGGTTGCTATGGAGTTGCTTGGCAGCTGCTAATGATGAAACTGCAAAGGCGTCTTGTCAATATGAATGATATAAACCAACTCCCATCTCTATACGATGTTCTGATGCAGAGATATACGTTTTGCTAAACAGTTGCTAGGGTACTCTGTTTGGTTGCTAGGGAGTAGCTTGGCAGCTGCCAATCATGAAACTCCAAAGGCTGCTTGTCAGTATGAATGATATAATCCAACTCTCATGCCTCTGTGACATACAGAATGGAAGATATTTCTCTTTGGATTTTGGTTGCTAGTGTACTCTATTTGGTTGCTAGGGAGTGGCTTGGCAGCTGGCAATCATGAAACTCCAAAGGTTGCTTGTCAGTATGAATGATATAAACCAACTCCCATGACTCTGTGACATTCAGAATGGAAGATATGTCTCTTTGGATTTTGGTTGCTAGGGTACTCTTTTTGGTTGCTATGGAGTTACTTGGCAGCTGCCAATGATGAAATTCCAAAGGCTTCTTGTCAGTATGAATGATATAAACCAACTCCCATGCCTCTGTGACATTCAGAATGGAAGATATCCCTCTTTGGATTTTGGTTGCTAGGGTACTCTGTTTGGTTGCTAGGGAGTGGCTTGTCAGCTGCCAATCATAAAACTCCAAAGGCTTCTTGTCACTATGAATGATATAAACCAACTCCCATGCCTCTGTGACATTCAGAATGGAAGATATCCCTCTTTGGATTTTGGTTGCTAAGGTGCTCGACAATGGTTGCTAGGGAGGGGCTTGAAAGTGTTGAGGTGATTCATGATTGGCTGTTTGCTGCCCCGAGTCAAATGAGACGACCCCCGTTTCTATGACAATTCAGTCCAGAGATATCTCTTTGAACTCTTTCAATGGAAGTCTATGGAAGTTGTTGCTAAGGGGCTCTAAATGGTTGCTAGGGCGTGGCTTGATAGCTTCACAATGATCCTGAGAGACTGATTGGTCGTCTGAGTAAAATGAGCCCTCCCCCTGGTCTCTATGACACTGTGATCCAGAGCTACGTTCAATACAAAGTCCCTATGCAATTTACCATAGTAGGAAAAGCATGTGTGTTTCACGGGACGTTCCTTCCCCATAGTAAGTCAATGGGGCAACTTTGGGCATCTCCTGCCCCCCAGGGGTGCAACTTTTACCCCATTGTGAGGTATGTTCTTACAGAGCCTGTCAGCCTCTTCAAATGTGGCAAATCACACGTTTCTGCGAAATCCTCGCTCAGAGCTACGAGTGGTCAAAGTTCGGCGCAATGTTAAGTCAATGGGATTTTTCGGCCGCTTTTTCGCCCCTGGGGCGAACACCGCACCCCCGATTGCTTATAAAAGTCATAGCACACCTCTCCTCAATGAGCCAGTCGATTTGACACCTCACTCAGGGGTCTGTGACAAACGGTGCGGGGCAAGTTACGCGCCAAACTTTTGTCCGGAATAATAATAATAAGAATAATAAGTATGAGCAATAACAATAGTGATGCCTTGCTTTCAGCAAGCACCACTAATAAGTATGAGCAATAACAATAGTGATGCCTTGCTTTCAGCAAGCACCACTAATAAGTATGAGCAATAACAATAGTGATGCTTTCAAAAAAGCACCACTAATAAGTATGAGCAATAACAATAGTGATGCTTTTAAAAAAGCACCACTAATAATAATAAGTATGAGCAATAACAATAGTGATGCCTTGCTTTCAGCAAGCACCACTAATAAGTATGAGCAATAACAATAGTGATGCCTTGCTTTCAGCAAGCACCACTAATAATAAGTATGAGCAATAACAATAGTGATGCCTTGCTTTCAGCAAGCACCACTAATAAGTATGAGCAATAACAATAGTGATGCTTTTAAAAAAGCACCACTAATAAGTATGAGCAATAACAATAGTGATGCCTTGCTTTCAGCAAGCACCACTAATAATAAGTATGAGCAATAACAATAGTGATGCTTTCAAAAAAGCACCACTAATAAGTATGAGCAATAACAATAGTGATGCTTTCAAAAAAGCACCACTAATAATAATAAGTATGAGCAATAACAATAGTGATGCCTTGCTTTCAGCAAGCATCACTAATAATAATAAGTATGAGCAATAACAATAGTGATGCCTTGCTTTCAGCAAGCACCACTAATAATAATAAGTATGAGCAATAACAATAGTGATGCCTTGCTTTCAGCAAGCACCACTAATAAGTATGAGCAATAACAATAGTGGTGCTTTATGAGCAATAACATTAGTGATGCCTTGCTTTCAGCAAGCACCACTAATAATAAGTATGAGCAATAACAATAGTGATGCCTTGCTTTCAGCAAGCACCACTAATAATAATAATAAGAAGAATAATAAGAATAATAAGTATGAGCAATAACAATAGTGATGCCTTGCTTTCAGCAAGCACCACTAATAATAAGTTTAAGTACAATATCAGTAAGTTGGCTCTCTCAAGCCAACTTAATAAGTTTAAATAGGATTTCAGTAAGTTGGCTTTCTCAAGCCAACTTAATAAAGCGCAAAGACTGAAATCAGTGAAGAAACCATAAATTTACAGTAAAATCACATGTATTCTTCAGTACAAATGAGGTCAGTTTTTGCAACGGTTGAGTCATCACATTTATAAATGCTTTTTACTCCCCATCTAATCACCCTATTTATGTGACACATCCATGTCTGGTACATGACTACAGCAGCACATTTGTGTGATGCAGTATGTAATTACATATTGTTTGAAATCATTGAAGACAATGAAATTCTAACCTCGTTGGCAAAACATCAAAGTAGAGGAATATCCTCAAAGTAACCCCACATCTATGAATCTATTGCATCGCAAAAAAAATATTTTCTTAATTAATATTTTGATCTTGTTTTCCAGGGGGAAAAAATCCAGAAAAGAACAAATTTACTTCACACAAATGTGTTTATATTGGGGAATTATTAAAATTATTATTTATTTATTTATTTATGTATTTATTTATTTATTTATTTATTTATTTATTTATGTATTTAGTCATAAATCATTAAAAATTTAGAAAGGGATAAAGGGATGTGCTAAAAAAAAAACTAAAATTATGAATGGGACACCCTACGTGTCCCTACAAGTGCACAATAATAGTTCTATTTGGGAGAAGGCCATTCTCTTCTTCCTTTTGATGGTTGATTAACATTAAGGCTATAGACAACAGTAGGAATATTAGGGTATGTTTACACGACATCACTGTTTTCAAATGATAACTTTTTATGTGTTTTGGTCTTTCATTTACACGACAATAGCATTTTGTGGGCCTGAGAACACAAGCTTTTGAAAACCGGTTTCACAAAAGCATTTAAAACCTTGCACTTTGAAACCTGTGACGTCATGCACATGAGTAATGCATGTTCATGCATGCGTATTTCATGTATGTGGGATGTTTCTTGACAAAGTGAAGTCAACTACTGGCCTGGCATGCATAGTACAGGCTTTTTAGTTGTAATGTTGTCTAGAATATGACCATGTATATTAATGAAGCAGCGACAGAAATGGAGGCTGAAATGAGCATCTTTAATCCGTGCTGCCGTCTCTGCTGCACAGTGAAAGACGTGAAGACACCTCATCACTGGACCACAGAGATGTCTGCATTATATTAGAATTGTCTAGGCTTCCTCAGCGCTTGTATACACAGTGATACAAACAGTAATCTGTTGTTTATTTTTGTATCAATTCAAGGCTCTTGTTCTTTTTGGAAGTGCATGGATTTGCAGCGCTGAAAACAACGTCTTGACATGTCGACAACACTAACCAAACTCTTCCAGGCCTCAGCTAAAACTAGTGTTTGAGGGCGGGTCAAAGTAGACATTGTTCGTGGCCAGCCAATGAAGTCCTTAGGCTGGCTTTATGCGAATTTGTTGCATTGTTTTACATGGGTGTGTAACAGGAAGTGAGACTGGAATTGCTGGCGACTCGTTTCGGCAGTCCAGAATCGTTTCTTTCTTTCAGGAGACAATTTTATCTGTTGTGCCCTTTGATCTTTAACACTTTGCAGACCTTTTACAGAAAAAGCATAATAGAGGCCCTTTAATGCAAACAATCCCATGAGCACATTAGGAACTTTGTGTACACCCCTGCATTTTGAACAGGTGCCAAAACCGTTGATCCTATGTGCAGGTTTCAACAGTATCTTAAACTTTAAAATTGACTTGCAAATAAGGAACTGAAAGGAACATGTCATGTCTTGTCATGTTATCCATGCTAACAACTGCTCATAAGCGATTGTATTTGCCCATACACTCATTTCTACATTTTATTTAGTTTCCTTTTATTTTATTTTATTTTATTTTATTTTCATTGTATACATGTAATTACGTATTTAGGAGGCTATCCCATTTGTTTTTCTTTTTTTGGGGAGGGGGGAGGGGTGGGGATTTTAGTGATTCTTGCTTATTCACTCTAAAAAATGCTGGGTTGTTTCAGCCCATGTTTGGGTCAAATATGGACAAACCCAACTGTTGGGTTAAATTTTAATTTAAACCAATGGTTGGGTTTGTCCATATTTGACCCAAGCATGGGTTGAAATAACCCAGCATTGTTAGTGTACTTAGTTTGTTAAAATCCCTAACCCTAAGTATTAAACTTACTGTATAACTGGTGGCCCAAATAGTGTGGCTTGTTGAGAAGAGGTGTGCACTATTCTAAGCAATTGGCTAGTTCTATATGCCGGTCTAGTGAGCGTGTGCATATACCCTTCTGTTTTTGCCTGATGAGATAGCCGGGGAAAGATGAAAATGAACTTTTATGGATGTTTATAGGATCTACATAATATCACTTAAAATATTACTAAGATCTACACTCACCGGCCACTTTATTAGATACACCCTACTAGTTCTTGGTTGGACCCCCTTTTGCCTTCAGAACGGCCTTAATTCTTCATGGCATAGATTCAACACGGTGCTGAAAACATTCCTCTGTCCTCCACATTCCAGTGGTGCTCTATTGGATTAAGATAGTGACTTTGGAGGCCATTTGAGTTTAGTGAACTTATTTTCATGTTCAAGAAACCAGATTGAGATGATTTGAGCTTTGTGATATGTCATGTTATGAAAAAAAAAAAAAAAGGTTACCCCAGATAAAAAATGTGAACAACCATATAACAAACATTACTGCTTGTAAGTTGCACTTCCTAAAACATTCTAGAACTGTTGAGAACTTTCTGGAATTCTTTAGAATTGCTTTTCTAGAACAATCCAAATCTTGGTATGCATTTATAGGAGAGAGGGACCGATAGAGAGAGGGAGCTTTAGGAGCAAACAACTCAACTTGATACTTTTGATATGTTTTTGTAGTAATATATAATGTCGCACAAGATAAGTGGTACTACCTTACAGAAGAACAAGGCTATCTGGACCAATAATCTAGTGAGATTTCAGCAATCTCATAGAAGAGGAAGTGTGCCTTAAGAAGAATCTTCACTAGAAGAAAAGTGCAGATTGCCACTCCAAATGCAAATTATTGGGCGGTACCAGTTTCTTGGAGCAGAAATTAAAGGAAGGAAGGAAGGAACTAATAGTGGGAATTTCCATAGAAGTCACAAAATTGTGGAAGAATAAATTGAACTGGAAAATTAAGAATTAGGACCTTTTTCATTGTTTTTAAGCAAAAGTTCATCAATTTATGATACAGGAAACCTTTTATTTGAAAAATAGCCAAAAAGTTAAAACCCTAATGGGCACACTGTGGTCATAAAGGAATGGACATGGTCGGCAACAATACTCTGTGTAGTCTGTGGTGTTTAAACGATGCTCAAATGGTACCAAGGGGCCAAAAGTGTCTACCACATATCCCCCACACCATTACACCACTAGCAGAGATACAATGCTTTCATGTTGTTTACACCAAATCCTGCCCCACCATCTGAATGTCGCCAGTCTTCTATTGGTCAGTCTTCTATTCTACTGCCAATTTTGGTGAGCCTGTGTGAATTGTAGCCTCAGTTTTCTGTATTTAGCTGACAGTGTGTCACCCAGTGTGTCTTCTGCTTTTGTAGTCCGTATGCCTCAAGGTTCAACGTGTTGTGGGTGCAGAGATGCTTTTCTGCATACCTCGGTTGTAACAAGTGGTTATTTGAGTTACCGTTGTCTTTCTATCAGCTCAAAGCAGTCTGGTCATTCTTTTCTGTCCTCTGGCATCAACAAGGCATTTTGCCCACAGAAGTGTCGCTCACTGGATATTTTCTCTTTTTCAGCCCATTCTCTGTAAACCCTAGAGATGGTTGTGTGTGAAAATCCCAGTAGATCAGGCAGTTTCTGAAATTCTCAGACCAGCCCGTCTGGCACCAATAACCATGCTAGTTCAAAGTCACTTAAATCACCTTTCTTTCCCATCGTCTTTCGTCTTGACCTGTTTACATGGGGACATTTAATATTCAACAATATTATTGATCTGCCTTACTTAGGGTGGACGATGACGCAATTTTCTTCTAGAAACAAACTTTGTTGTATTATTTTCATGTTATCAATGTGAAGCTGCTTTGATGCAATCTGTATTGTAAAAAGCGCTATACAAATAAAGGTGACTTGACTTGACATGCCTAATTGCATTGAGTTGCTGCCGTGTTATTGGCTGATTAGATACTTGGATTAACAAGCAGTTGAACAGGTGTACTCAAAAAAGTGGCCAGTGAGTGTATTACTATTATATGAGCCAATGACATCGAAACTCGTGTGTTACAGTCTGGTGAATGAAAAAAACAAATACTTTACTGTCCACAAAGAGATATTTGACTTGGACTCATGGTGCATACATAATGTCTTATTCCCCGACCAATTATGCCCATTGTGAATATACAAATGTTGAATAACTAAATTTAAAATGAAACCTAGCAAAACTATGTATATAAACAAGGTAAGACATTATATAGAAAATATTTTATTTCTCAAAAATATTCATATTACATGCACTTGTTATTTAACATTTTAACTGTAATGGTTATACAAATTTTTAAAATAAATTCGGCTTCCCTTATAACTACAAGAATAACCGTAATTAGATGTTTGCATGAAATATCCTGTAAACATTCAATGTTTGTCCTGTGAGATATAAGCTAAAAAAAATTTTTCCATAAATATTGTCTCAATTCTATATATGTATTTTCACATGCCTTCATCAATTTTCTCCATGGATTTTGTCACTACATATTTTACATTTACACCTTGTTCTCTTTGAATCAACTATCTTTTTAGATAAAAACAAGGGCCGTAAAAAGTAGCAAATTTATTTTATTTTTTGTTTAATTTAGGTTTGTTACTTTTAATATAGTCAAGTAAAAATATAAAAGTTGTCTTCATAAGATAGTTAGGATATATTTTACTCGTAGTAGACAGATAATGATTTATGAAATAGATGCTCTTTACTCATCTCACTTGCACAAAAACAATTGCAGTAATTAATAGAAACTCACAGAGGAAAGTCAAACATTATATGCAAACCTACAATAATTACATTTCATGTTAAATAATACAAACAGTTAGCAATAATAGTGTTACTAAACAGTACACTGAGTCCATATCCCAGGCATTAGATCTTGATGAGGGTTGTGTTGCTCCTCGCTGAAAGAGGAGGCAGTTTTTGAGTAGGTTAGTCACCCAGCAGAAAATCGTCTCTCTGGAAATTGTATATTACACAATTGAGCGTTTTGTATGAATGAAGAAATCTCCTGTGGATCCCGCAGAATCAACAGTAGAAAGAATGAAAGATAATCTCCATATTTTGAGAGGTACACAATAATGTAAGGAGGATGTTTTCTCGTGTCTCTGACAGACCATAATTTGTAAATCCCATTTTTTGATATCCAGGATCAGGGAGTCCATCATCATTTTTGTACCGGTTTTTCAAAGTAAAATAGGATTGGATCACCCTGATCCAGATACACACTTTCAGATTATCAAATCCGGATTACCAGTGGGGTTACATTTCACAATGTCTGCTTGCTATGTAAAGAACAACAGGTAGAAGAGTCAATGTGGGTTACTTAAAGTGTTTTATTTGAAGAGAAAGAACATGACATAAACAAACAGACATCCCCTTCCATTTTCAATTTCCTCTAAACAATCAGACCCCTACGGAGGCACTAGAGGTACATGGTGATGAAAGAAAAAAATGAAATCTCAGTCAGCAAAATTATATATTTGAATGCTTTGCGTTCTCTCGCAAAACTTTTGCTTATTGAGTACCTTCAGGGCATGGTGCCGAAGACATGTACTGAGTTTTGTAACGATATGCCAATGCATTCGTAAAATATAGCAATATGCAAAACCGATTGAGCGTCAGCGTCAGTTCTGGCAGGCCAGGTAGTCAAGACGCTGCTAATGCTATTGCTTCAACACTGTCCCACCAGCTGATCTGCTCCAGCTGAGCTGCATTAGCTCGTTAACTCCCCTCGCTGCTCAATGGCCAAGCTCAAACAAGGCGCCCTATTTAAAGCACATTCAGTTTGCTCATACATGCTTGCTGCTCTCTACTGCTGCCTGCCACCTCCCCAGCTCCTCCTTATGCATAACGTGGCATTTGCTTTATGCCATGTTGCCTGCTCTGTTCACAGGGGGATATTTTAGCTCTCACAGTCCTAAACTGTGTGAACGTTCCCTAATGCTGCTGCTGCTGTCCTCTGACTCTCTGCTATTTCATGGTGCTCATGAAAGGTCAGAGGACTCCCTGAACAGAGCCATACCGCCAAATTTCAATTCAGGAACATCAACCTGTTTGCAATCTATTCAATAAAAATTCTTAAATTATTTTTATTGTCTGTGTGTTCTTGACTTAATGGACCTGACAGAATTGCAGTTATAGCTTTGGATGTTTTTTTGTCATTTTGTAATTAAAATGACATCCATGTTTTTCAAGGTACACCAATGTCATCATGGACTATGGTAGCAACTGAGACAAAGATGCTGCTTGTCAATATTGAAGTCAATCAGACTAATGGTACTGTAGTTAGAGCCAATTTCATGTTTTGTTCAATTATAGCGCCACCAAGTGGCACAGTCCCATTGTTTTTTTGTTTTTTTTGTGTGTCCTCAGAGTGACCCCATATATAAGCATGTCAAATTTGGTAAAAATACTATTTAAAAAATACTAAAAATACTATTTATTTAGTTATAGATATTTTTATTTATGATTGGTGCCTATTGAAAGCAGATTCAGAATGTTAGTTTAACAGATAATAGAAAGAACTGCTGTGAGACCACTGAATAATTTAAAAGGAATTTGTAGTGTTCATTGAAAATACAGCAGCAACTGTGCCCACAAGGGAGGGGATGGAAGTCCTTCTGTGTGGATCATCAGTCTGTTGAACTTGTTGGGCTGTTGCATTGGATCGTCAGCCTGTGATGGCACTCAAAGTCCTGGTGTTGTAGTGTTATGGGCTCCGTTGTTTCTTTGCATATCATTATGCAGTTTTTATTGACAGTCATTTCACCGTATGTAATTCACAAATTAATGCCAAAATGTTTAATGTTCGCACTGTCAACGCATGTTGAATAATGTTTAAGATTAATTAAATCGTTAAATTTCTTTAAGGCAGTTACCGCACATCCATTCATTTATCCATTTCAATACTGCTCTTATGAAAATTAACCAGGTTTGACCCATGGAAAAAAAACAAAACAACTAAAAACATGGTTATTGCAGTTAAACCATGGAAATCAACCATGGTTTTGCTAACCATAGTTTAACAATGGTATTTGTACCATGGTAAATTGTATTTGTAACATGGTATCTGCGAAAAAACATGGTTACCACATTTGTACTAAAATAAAACCATGGTTATTTTTTGTAAGGATGTTTATCAGTCAAATTAATTTAAAAATGTAAATTTAATAAGTATGAAATATCAGTAGGAGAAAAACACTGTTAATAAGATGAGCACTGGACTGCAGCAGGTTAGTTGGGAAATAAGTTTATTTATCATTCAGAATGCACATTTGGAAGGAACATATAACATTTAAGCAGGTTGAAGATATGAGATGTGAACGTCATCAGTTTCGAAACGCATACACCAACGTGCTCCCGGTTCCGGTGAAATCATAAAACAAAATGCACACCCTGTGTCCCTGCTCTTGATATACAATCTCTGCACATCTTTGGTTTTAATGAGAAAAAAATATGAACGATTTGAGGGCGAATTCGATTCCAGAACCTCTGGCACAACAAAAATTCTACCACCCGTCCATTAGGACATACTAATATGAAATGCGGATCTATGTATTTATTCACTGATGTAAATACTCTCAAGACTAACAATTTATTGTATTATAGAAGATGCAAGGATGAAACTATCACATTAAGCATGAGTTCTTGTGCTATTGAAATTGATCATTATTTATTTTTTTTGTTTTTTTGACCTAATGAGAGTTTCGTTGTCAATGGTCATGGCTCAATTTTGAAATTAAGTGTTGCATTCTTCTCTTGGGCGTTTCAGAATTCTGGACTTTTCAGTGTCAATTACAGTCTCTTTACCTGTCTAATAATTATGCAAATCTAAATATAAGGTGGTTTTCACTTTAAGACACACCTTTCCTCATGAACAATTACATATTGAATGATTATATACAATCTTAATAATTTTTGGAGAAGTTTAAAGTTTGGAGTTGGGAAAATGGTAGGAAAAATATCAATACAACTTTTAAAGTCTTTCTGTGAGGAACAGATTGGAATTTGTTTTTCTTCATGTCTGTTGTACAGTAGTTCTCAAAACAAATATGGCATCAGTGTTGCAGGTTGGATGTCAATAAGATAAAACGTCTTTAGTTCTTGTGTCTTTTTACTACATGGCATGATGTCAAACCCGCAGGATATTTTATTGAAGAGCTGCTGCAGATGGTAAGATTATGGCCACATTTATGGAAGATGTAAATGTAAAAGCTGAATGCAATGAAAATGCATTTGCAATGTAATTACATGTGATCTACCCTGCAAATAATCGTATACTGTATTACTTTATGAGGTCATTCAAGTGCTGTTGAAGATTTGGGGGATTTTTCTTTTTATTCTGCTCTTGCTCTGTGATAAAGACAACACACTTTGATGCTGTGATCTGCTCAACCAAGTTAATCAACAATGTTTTTATTTATCATATTTCATTGATTACTTTTGGAATCTCATTTCTTTCAGTTTGGTTTTGAACTTTTTTCAACATTTATTAATTTCTAATCTTTATTAAAATCCTTAACTGATGGGTTTATAAAGAACAAAATGCAAGAAATTACAGAAAGCATTTTTAAATATGCCTCAGTTCGTTTTAAAATGAGGAAAATTTTTCAGTTTCCACAACTGAAGGTATAAAAGCGGTCAAATAAATCCAGCTTAAAGTACTATCCCCAAAGAGATTTGTTAATGAAAGGTGTAAATGAGTCTGTAACACTGTTCATAATGTGGGCAATAAGGAGGTGTAAACCAACTGAATTTAAACATACATTTGATTCACAAAATAAAATGCCGCACATGAACGTAAAAGAAACCGTCCATGGAGGGTTTTGAATTGGGCCAGTGGCCACCAACATCTATTCAGGAAAATTACAAATCTAGTTTGTTTCTGCTTTTCTTATGTCATGACTCTGTTCTATTCCATTTACCACTAGGTAACTGTTTGACCCCTAAAAAGGTGGGACCCTGCAAAGGTGCTTTCCCTCGTTGGCATTACAATGGTGCATCCAGCAAGTGTGAGCAGTTCGTCTTTGGAGGGTGTAAGGCAAATAACAACAACTATCTCTCCGAAAAGGAGTGTTTAAATGCCTGTAAAAACATCAAAGGTAATGCACATCTCATTGTATTGTGGCAGTGTTGCACTATTGGTTTATAGGAATACCTAAATATGAAAACTGTCCTTATTTATTTGTGCTTAAAAGCAGTATGCTTTTTTTTTATCTCCCATGGAAACACTAAAGAGAAATTTGAAGAATCTTCACTTGGTTATTTACTTCACAATGACAGTTAATAGACCTAGAATAGACCTATAATAAAAGCATCATTAAAGTCCATTCTACTTTTCAACTCTTCTAAAAAATTTAATGAAATGGTGTTTAATTATCTGATCACACTTTATATTAGGTGTCTTTAACTACTATGTACTTGCATCAAAAAATAAGTACAATGTACTTATTGTGTTCATGTTGTATTATAAAAATCTTGCTTTTATTAAGGTGGGCTATGGGTAAGTTTAGGACAGGATTGGTGGTATGGTTAGGTTTAAGGGTGGGTTAAAAGGTAAGGGAAGTGTAATTATAGATGTACTTACATAAATGAATTACAGCTGTAATGCAGGTAATTATAATAATAAAACATGTATGTACACAATAAGTGCATTGTATCAAATTATTAACTTAAATGTTAGTACATAGTAGTTAAAGACATCAAATATAAAGTGGGACTGATTATCTTTAACTCTGCTGCAGTTCTTAAATCAAATGTGGCATCAGTGGTTCAGGTTGGACAGAAATAACATTTAATTTAATTATGTCTGATTCCCATACAGGGAATTTAAACCTGCAGAATATTTAATTTTAAGAGCTGCCACAAATGAAAAACAAAAACATGAAAAAAAAATGGAAAAAAAACATCCCCTTTGGTGTTAACGGAATATTATAGAATATGAGTGCAAAATGAGGGTGGGTTTTGGTTCAGCTACTCAATATGGCCATGCAGACATTTTAGAGAATTCTATGCTTGCAACTTTGTTTGCTTTGGAGAAGTCTTCACTTTGACTGGCCCCTTACCTGAAGCCTTCCAGAACACCTTTGTGATGAATTAGTGGAGAGGCAACCTCCGAGCCTTACCTCACTGATGCTTGTGTCTTGCACAGTTAAAGAGATTCATCACCCCAACATGAACATTTTCTCATAATTTATTCGCTTTCATGCCGTCCCAAATATATGTAAGAGATTTTTAGAAAACTAGATGTACCGCTTGCCGGTACAAAATATGACCGCCGCTCAGGCCTGCACTGGCTTTCCACAAAAATAAATGACGTGGAGCAATTTGGCTGTATTGCGTGTTTATGTATATACCTAAAAAAAGTAGTAGTATGTGCATGTCTGTCTGTGTGTGTGTGTGTGTGTGTATGTGTGTGTGTTTGTGTATGTGTGTGTCTGTCTGTGTGTGTGTGTGTGTCTGTGCGTGTATGTATGCGTGCGTACATGTGTGTGTGTGCGTGTGTGTGTTTGTGTGTGTGTGTCTGTGCATGTGGATTTGTATGTGTGTGTATGGGTGTGTGTCTGTGCGTGTGGATGTCAGTGTGTGTGCATGCTTGCGTTTGTTTGTATTCCTGCATGTGTGTGTGTGTGTGTGACAGTTAGGGTTGCCAACTTCAGAAAAGGAAAATGCGGGACAATCGTGGTTATTTATAGGAAAATGAGGGACACTCAAAATATTTGTACTGTATCACACAGTGTACGTCATTTCAGTGTCTGCAGTTAAGTTTGTGTTTAAAAGGTTATCAGACATAAACACATTTGTATTGCTTAACCTATTTATGTATTTAATTCTAAAAATAATTTTAATGTCATACATGAAAAAAGTCACATTACAAACAAACCATAGTTCAAAATAACAGCATTTATCTAAAATAGAAAGCTTTTTTAACATTATACACTAGGCTTACAGTTCAAAAGTTTGGGGTTAGTAAGATTATTTTTTGGGAAAAAAAATAAAGAAAGTAATTGCCTACTTTTATTCAGCAAGGATGCATTACATTAATCAAAAGTGACAGTTAAGATAATGTTACAAAAGCTTTCTATGTACTTTCTAAAAGCTTTAAAACATTAATAATAATCAGAAATGTTTTTTGAGCATATTATTCCCTCAGGTAGATTACATGTTTTCTTGCGTGGCTGGATGTTAGACTCATGAACAATAATCACGTTGTTTGCATTCGCCAAAATTGATTAGCCGAAATCAAAACGTGGACAGTGAAAGGAAATTACCGTTAGCGCGAGACGAGTCCGGCTTGAAGCGGAAGCGACCAGACGGCAGAGGATGTTCGCAAATCAAACAATGATTTGTCTCAAAACATTGATTAAAAAAAGCTGTGATTGGATGATGACAGGTGTCGGTGATCATTCTCAAGTGTCGTGGTCAGCACTGCTGCTGTTGCTGTTGTATCAGTCAGTGGTTTATCAGCTTGTCAAAAAACGGGACACGGGAGGTCACGCACGGGACAAATAAATTAGGCCCAAAATACGGGACGTCCCGCCTAATTCGGGACAGTTGGCAACCTTAGTGACAGTATCATCCTAAACCAGCAACCCTTCGCTCAACACCACCATCTACAGGCCGATGAGTGTACAGTCACTAAATGTGCACATAAATGAATTTATTTTATACCCCCCCATGGATGAAATTCTACGAAACTTAGCATACCCCCAGAGGATGTCAAGTTAATCATACACATGAAATATGGTGCAGTTCTGAACATCTCAACTGAAGATAGGGGCGATTAAAGCAGAATAATATTGCATTTTCATTTTTTATGGGAGGGGCGCAAATCACAAATGAGTGATTATGGGCTAGGTTGGGCCCTTAAGAGCAACATACCATAAAAATTTCTTCATCCTCGGTGCCACGGTTCAGGTAGTTATTTAGGAAAAACTGCATTTTTTGGGTTTAGGGGGGCCCAGTGCGGGGGGGGGAGTGGCCCCCGGGGACCAAACGAAATTTTTCCGTAAAAGTCTAGTGGGGCTACATGCCCACCAAATTTCATGTTCCCCGGTGTTTCGGTGTCCCTGGTATCGTTGACGAAAAAATTCAGTAGATGACGAAAAAAAAAAATATATAAATTTTGACAATCGATTATGGGCTAGGTTGATGTGGGCCCTTAAGAGCAACATACCATAAAAATTTCTTCATCCTCGGTGCCACGGTTCAGGTAGTTATTTAGGAAAAACTGCATTTTTTGGGTTTGGGGGGGCCCAGTGCGGGGGGGGAGTGGCCCTCGGGGACCAAACGAAATTTTTCCGTAAAAGTCTAGTGGGGCTACATGCCCACCAAATTTCATGTTCCCCGGTGTTTCGGTGTCCCTGGTATCGTTGACGAAAAAATTCAGTAGATGACGGGAAGAAAAAAAACTTTGACAATCCCAATATGACCGCTTTCGCTAGCGGCGGTCATAATAATCCATCTCTACCCAAGTGGATGGGTACCTCAAAGCTGATACCTCAAAAACCATGCAAAAAGAAACTGAACCCCAGTTGATGAATCAATGTCTTATGAAGCAAAACGATAGGTGTGTGTGAGAAAAATACTAATATTTTTAAACTATCACTTTGGGGGAGACCTGATCTGGCCCCTGGATGGTGTTGGCTCTGACACGCGCACACACACACACATTTTAATTTGCCTCTCCTCTGTTACCGCTATGGTCCGGGTGCACACGAGACCCATAGCACTCGTTCATTCAAACTCAACGTACGCATCGCCCCCGCTACAATAAACTCACATCGCATACACATTCAAGTATAATTACCAGTTGGTTGATATATGTTGAGTGATTCCAGATGCTGAGGAGATTGTTGGTATCTAGGGCTAGCGCTCCGTCTTGTCTCCACAATAATGGCGCCATCCGGGATGAATGTGTTGTGTGATGTGGGAAATGTTGTTAGGTTTATGTTAATTTCTTGTTGGAAATCTCAGAAGTGAAGACTAGGAGACTTGGATGTATCTACAACTGGATTCTTTACTGAGAATGTGTTGTTGGTGGCTGCAGTCGTCAAGTCCAACTAAGGCAGGCATGCATTGTATTGGGCTTATGAGATATAAGTACTGCCCACTAAATGCCTATAAAATACAATGTATTTCACCTTAGATTTCCAAGTGATGTTATGTAAGGAGGTAGGATCCGCAGATCTTAAACCTATTCTTATAATACAATCTAATACAAATTTAAACCTTCTTAAGTCCATTCTATAACCTATCAGTCAACATAAGTCCAATCTTCTAGTCATGTATCTTGAAAAAGTTACAGGCACATATCACTTATTCTGTGTCATGTCCTAGATTTACGTAAGTATAATAGTTCTGATTTAATGACGAAGAGAGGGGCTGCTTCAGAGTAGCAAAGCAGTAGAAGCTGATTAACATTGTTAATTTCTCTAACGTTCTTTTAGTTTTTTTTCTACACTACTGTGGTAAACCTGGACATTGGATTATAATGACAACTGCCCTCTCTTAGGACATTTAAAGGGGTCCTATTATGCCCTTTTACTAAGTCTTGATTTTGTTTTTGGGGTGTAGCCTACTACAAAGTTTTCATGCTTGATTTTTTTTTTCTTACACATTATATATATTATGTTATCCACCATTTATTTGTGACATTTGTCAGAAAACTAAGGTAATACAAACTGTAATCGATCACAAAACCATGGTTAATTTTCCCACGGAGCGGCGAACCATCTTACGAAAGCGAGAGCTTACAAAAGCAACAGAAAACAAGCTGTTCTCCTTAAAATGTGCAGCGTGCACAGTTAATGTTGGGGTTACAATTAGTGTTGTCAGAAGTACCAAGTCGGTACTGAAATTTTAAAAATGTGTTGCTTTGAGCGCTGTTGAGCAGAATAATAAACACATCTGACTTGCCAATGTGCTCAAGCGCTCATCGGATATGTCTGTGATTGGCTACAATGATCAACGCACGGGAGAGTTCCAGAGCACACGGAAGTGTTTGCAAGTTTTTTAAGAAACGGGAGCGGGAGCTTTTGAAAGCACAAGCAGCCGTCTATCAGTGGACTGGTCCACCGATAGACGCCTGCTTTCAAACGCTCCCGTCTGTATCTGTAAGCGATCAGTGTAAACAATCACAGACAATCAGAGGTGTTTATGATTCCGCTCAACAGCGCTCAAAGCATTTTTCACATTTTTTTAAATTTCAAAATTGGTACACTCTTTTGGTCTTTCCAAGCTGAGACATGGATGCAGAGATTTGCCTCCATTCTACACCAGTGCATCAGTGAGGTCAGGGTAAATGGCCCTGTTGGGGTACGGGTCTATGACTTCTGCAGGCCTGGCAAGTTCATCCACACAAAATATCAGTATGGATCTCGCTTTGTGTTCAGGGGCATCTTCTGTCTGGAATAGACAAACTGCTGCAACAATGTTGAAAGGACACCTTTTTCTTGAATGCCATTGTATGGTGTGGCATTAGGATTTGTCCTCACATAAATTAGATTATCATGTGTATTCCTTTAATCCTTTAAGACATTTCCTTTCATTAAACCCTCAATCTCTCATGGCCCATCAGAAAGTAATGTCTTCTCAAATGTTGTCTGTCTGCAGAAATCCCTGGTGGAGATACGAGAATGGGGGCTAAGGAAGGTATGTTTGCTTTCGATCTCCCCTCTGCCAAAAACTTACCCCAGAGTGTGTTGCTCGTCTCAGTCTGTGGTTTTGTCTGTGTGTGATACAGACTGTTCTCCTTCATGTGGAGAAGAGCAGTTTAAATGCTCCAACGGCTGCTGTGTGAAGAAAGAGTTTGAGTGTGATGGACTGCAGCAATGCAGCGACAGTTCTGATGAGAACAACTGTGAGCAATGTGAGACTTGGCACCGTAACCACACACACACACCTCATGACATGTACTCCGTTTCTAAATTTACTTCTTTTACTTTTTAGTGAATAAAAGCCTGAGTCGACTTCTTAAGATTGGGGTGAATAAAAAAGGTGAGTTTTATGTAGTGCTGAGAAATTTTAATTGTATTGCCGTGACACACCAAGCCAATGGTGGGCCATCAATGAGCGTCTGTCAGGTTAATTTTGCCCAGTTGAGCTTGTTGAATCGGTGTCAGTGAGGGAGAGAACTCTGATTGGCTGTGCAGACGGCACAGACAGAAGGCTGTTATAATTCTACGTCATTTTACCTTAGCATTCCGATATGCAAATATTTTCATAAAATGAGCTGCCTGGAATGAAGAAGGTGATTAGCATGATTGATATTCAAAATGGTAAGCAAGTGCTGCTTTGTTTATTGTGTTGTCCTAGTTTGGGTTTCTCTTTTTGAATGAAGAATGTAGACTATTGATACTGGCTGATATAAACAGTTATTCCATTACATACAATACATGCTAGTTGTCAGTTGCCTGTAGTCTTTGCGGTGTGTTGAAGCACAGACTCAGCCGACCTGAGATGACGACACAGTGACTGGAACTACAGATATGCTAGTTATAAATACAGTAATCATTACTTTATTTAGGCAGAATATGTTTGTTGTGATTTCCAAGCTCATTGATGTTAGCAGTCTTCCTTGTAGAGTGCCCTCTGGTGGACAAACTATGCAGCGCCAACACTCATAACATGGTTGCAGGGTGTTTCGTCCACTTTTATTTTATTTTTTAAATATTCATTTATCGGCCATTATAAATGCCGATACCGATCGTTTGGAAAATGCCTAATATCGGCCCGCCGATATATCGGTCGGGCTCTACAAGATAGTCCATACAGCAAGGCTTTTGGAGCAATTTGATTGAATGGACCAAATTTTCCTCTCCACATTTGCCTATTTTATGAAGTAGTGCCTTTAGTTTACATGCATTGTGCAAAAGTTTGATGTCAAGAATGCTCAAAGCTATTAATTCTTTAGTTTCTACTAAAGAATTCTACTAAAATACAACTCATGACGGCATTTTGATGATGTGGAAGGTCTGATGAGATATGAGAGCTATTGCAAAGTGGAATTTTGGGTGGACGATGCCTTTTATTTTTTCATTATTATCGATCTTAGATGTTTTCATTTATCAACAGTTAGTTTTATATTTTTGTTATCCCACCAACAGTTTGTGCATGAAACGGATTGCTTATTTTTTCATAATCTTTAATTCTCTGCTAATCCTGTTCTCCTATTGTGATGGAACAGCCCACTGCACAGATCCTCCTGAAACGGGCCCATGTCGAGCCCATTTTACTCGCTGGTACTATGACCCTCTCAACAAAAAGTGTCATCACTTCATCTTTGGTGGCTGTGATGGCAATGAGAACAACTTTGAAACAACAGACAAATGCATGAGCAACTGCTCAGGTGTCACAGGTATGAAGAGTGCTCAAGTCTGATATAGTATTGATGATGGCTGAAGTATGGATTTGATGTATATTTCTGATATATTTCTGTAGAAAAAGAAGTGTTTGCAAGAGGAATGTTTGCAAGGGTTGATGGGGACCTAGGGGAAAGCCAGTCAGGTAACATCTAATCATCTTATTTACATACATATTCCTTTATATTTTCCTATATATAGCTTAAAATAATACTCTTGTGCCTCATTGCTTTTTTAATGTATTAAGCATGAATCTTTTTTTTTTTTTTGGTTTATACTTAAAACCTAAATCAAAATATTTTCCTACGTCTTGTCATAATTTTGGGTAACACTTTACTTAGCCTTAATATATAATGCATTATAAAAGTATTTTTAATGCACCATACAATGCATCGTATGATCTCATGAATAACTGTAACCACAGCTATAATACTTTATACTTTCTAAAAATATGACAATAAATGGATAAGAATTATAATGCATTAAAATGAGACTGATAACAAATTTTAGATGTGACAAGGAATCTGCAAAGATTATAATGCATTTTAACTTTGGTTACAATTATTTATTAAAATATATAATGAATTACAACATACGTTATGAATACCTTTTATAATGCATTATACATCAGGCCTTCAAGTAAAACGTTACCCAATTTTGCTTCTTGCATTCATTTTGTAAATGTATCTTGTTTTAAGGATATTAATATATTTTGCTAGGAGGCAATACAGAATATTGGTTAAGAAAGTTTTTTTGTTGTTGTTAGAGATTTGTTTTTGTTTTGCAGCACAACTATATTTATTTATTTATCTATTTATTTGTTTGTTTATTTATTTTAATTATTTAGTTAGTTATTTTCTAGTTACTTTTAGAACTTGAGTAATTATGTGTGAAGTATGTATGAGTTCACGCAGTGCATGTTCTGGATTGCCTTTTCTCCTCCCTCAGCTTCTGTTGCCCTGGCTGTGGTGTTGGTCGTGGGCATCTTGGCCATTCTGGCTGTGCTGGGTTACTTCTTCCTCAAGAACAGGAGAAAAAACCATCAGCATCAGCGCGTGGCCACCAGCAGTCCTCCAGTGGCTTACAGTGAAGAAGACCAACAGATGGTCTACAACAGCACCACTGCCAAAGCATGACACCAGAATCTTTAAAACAGTATGGTCTGCCACTCGGATCTACTGTAGGCTGGCTGCAGTGTAGGACGGGTCAGTACTCAGTTACAGGTTTCTGAACTTAAACTAAAGCCATATTACATGTTTGGCCACTGAACCAGGTCTTTTTATCTCAGGTCTTAATGATCAAGGTGTTTCTTTTTAATGTGGATATTTAAAATTAGTGTATTATGTTACATTGAGACTCAAGTGTGTGTTCGTGAAATGGCACGAGAGAGTTTGTAAAGTAGATATTGGATTTTTATCATTCCTTAAAAATGGTCTTCTACAATCAGAGAATTTTATATTCAGGTTTTATAAGCATGTGACAAAAGATATTGTAAAAGTCTTTTTGTTTTATTTGTTATTTGTAAGCTGCTTATCATTCTGAAGATTGTTGATGGGAGTAGAATTTCTTGAATTTTATCTATATTAATAATTCTGTAACATTTTTAATTGCATTTTTTTTTTTTCATGGTGACAAGTTATTGTTTATATGTGGAATATTTGTGAGATTAATTGTATTATTTGTCCCACAAACCCTTGTTCTTGGTGCACTAAATGTAAAATGTCTTCCAGCTTTTCTCTAAAGTGTTTATTAAAGACAACTTAATTGAGTTTGAGTGATATTCCAGTTATTGAGTAGGCTACTGGGACAAAATGGGCTTTAAAACTAGAAAACAAGGTTTAATCCATAATACATTTTTGCTTATAGGTCACAATTCGATGACGACACGACTGTTCAGCTGCTTTGTAGCTGAATGATGAACTGACTTGAATTGAACAACACACTTTTCTTTTTGTAGTTGCTTTAACTTTGCATCATTTAATCATTATTATGACCGCTAGCGAAAGCGGTCATATAGGGATTGTCAAAGGTTTTTTTTAGCGCAATTTTCCACCGGACAAAATTGCGATTGTTAACTCATGATTTCTGTTCTGTCTGTGCGCACCAATCTTGCACTTCTATCTACTCCTCAACCAGACCACCTAGAGACTTCGGGTTTTCGGCATTATGTTAAGGATATATGTCATTATATAGATCAGTGGTCGGAAGCCTCGGAAGCGAGTATATTTAAATATTGAATTATTTAATTGTATTAACTGCCCTAATAACGTTAAAACATCATGAAAAAAAAAAATGACATGACAACTAATCTTTATAAAATCATTATTTATTTTATTAAAAGTTAAGAATCCAGGTGTGTTTATCAGTACCATAGCAACGCTAACTTCCGTTGGGATTTTCGGATAGAAACCGTCCGTAGCCTTTCGCAAGAGTTCAATTTTTTGAACGCATCCGGATGCAACGGACACGATTTTTTTCGCACCGCACTCGTTCGCACCTGGTTCGGACCATAGACTGTAAAAAAAGATGGACGACGCCCCTTCGCTCTCTTCCATTGATGAGAACTGAAGCCGCCAGAGTCCCGATATGGCGCTGACATATTGGAACTTGAGTCTGCGCAGTAGCGATCTCGGGACCAGACATGCGCAGTAGTGAGCAGGAAGTAAAGCCGCGAAATCAACGCTCCGCCCTCGCTCTCGCCGAATGCACTCAGGGAGATTGGATTCTGCACACTTTTTAAAAAAATGATTGCAGTACGACAAGAGGCTTGTTAAAATAAAGTAAATACAATCTCCTCAGTCCTACGAAGATCCCGAAAAAAATGTCCGTTGGTGCTTCAGTGACTACTTCGCTCGAGAACCTGTCAATCACAGCTGTCAATCATGACGTTACACCACCGCATCACGTAACTAACTAAAAAACAACTTATTTTTGAAACAAACACTTGAACTTACATCAGCATGATAAAAACGACAGCAAATGAAAGAAACCATCTTTGGAAAAAAGATATTTGAAGTGTAATTTAATTGTTTAGTTGGTCTCACGTCCCGTTGAATAACACGGGGAGGCGGGGCTTATGACCTATACTAGGACCAGTCACTGGGGGGCGATCGAGACGTTTTGGCTTCACTTTTCAGGGCTTGTGCGGCACGCTTGGTTCGGACCCATTCGCATGTGGTCTGCGAATCTCCATAGGAAATGAATGACTTCCGGTCGTTTCGCTGCCGTATCGGAGCTGATTTCAACCATAGATATCATATAAAGGCTAGATGTCTCGTCCGCGCTGCTGGCCAATGGAGCTCGACATCCGCACACGGCGGCCATCTTACGACAGGGTGCTCGCTCACTCATAACATGGTGCATGTACTTTTAAATAACCATATGTAACCCAGGTCACTAGAGAGATTCTGTTGATGTAAGGAGAGAGAAAAAAAAAAGACTAACACTTGTGAATATATAAAACAATTATTTTATTAATATCTGTGGGGAAAGAAAAAAAAATAGAAAGTTTAAGATTCTAAGAGAAAATAAGAAAATGCGTAAAATAAAATAATAAAACTAATTTAGAAAATTTATCCAATTTAGCAAGACAAAGATTGGTTCAATTCAACGAGTGGGAGTTAGCCCCGCCTTAATAGGTGGACTCAGGGCAAGGGTGATGCAACACTTTTTGCGAGACACTGAAGCGGCTAGTTCAAGTTAGAGAAACTGCTGGTGCGATCCTAAAGAAAGAACCAAGAGAGAGAATTAGAACGAACAAACCAAGAGTGAAATCAGAGAAACACTAGAGAGACTTTTAGATTAAAGTGCGGATTGAGTTTCATCGGTCAAACGTTACAAGTGAACGTGTTATTGACTGCTACGAAGAGAGTACATATCCAAAGTTGGGAGTTTTGCCCTTCATAGCCGAGAATTGAGTTCTCTTGGTGAGTGTTGTAATTAAATAATTCTTTTTGTGTGTAAAATGCTTGATAAATGGTATTCAATTACTAAATTCTGATGTTATATCCCAGCTAACACAAATACGTGACTGTAACGTAACTGCAACGTAATATGGTGACCAAACTTTCGTCGTGGCGACGTAACTAGTTACGTCGTGGCAACCGGAAAAGTGAAATTCCTGGATTCGTTGTCACGACGTAACTTTGTAACGTTGTCAGTAAGTAACGGCGACGTCATGGCAACGTTGTGGATCGACAGTCGTGTGTTGGTAACCTGTTGGTCATTTTAGTTTTTAATAATATAGGCGGACATGCAGTGGTCTAATTTAACTTGTCCTCATTGGCCCAAAACTATTTTAGAGACTTTTTCAACGACATATGAATGATACAGACTCAAAATTTGGTTAATTCAGTTAATTTACTATAGAACAAAGCACAAACAGCAAAAACAGTATGCAAACAGGTTATACATTTAAATGAACAAGGTTTTCCCCAAAAGCTTTAACATCTAACTACTCCTACACATCTTCATTTCGGTGGCTTGCTTTGCTAACAAAGCAAGAATAAGAAAAGAAAAATGCAAGAAAAAAGAACAGGTGAGTGTTTTCCCATTTAACATTTAAATACACAAAGCAATTAGCACTGAAAGATAGAATCTGTATAAGCAGACAGTTTTGTTTAAAAATCGCTCATATATTTTTCTAAACATAACAACACAAAGTTATGTTGTGGCAAGTGCATTATTTCCTTTTAAAATAATTTGACAACTTCATGACAATGTATCACTATTCGCTATATTCTATAAAACCTTAGTTTGAAATCTTTTTTTTGTACATTTAATAATACATATTATTTAGTTTTTCTTCTTCTGAAGTCGTGATTACGATGTCCATTTTTTTAAACTAGGAAACTAGGCCTATTTATGATGATTCCTGAAGGCAGCATTAAACCCCCAAAATGTCAGGTGATGGTGCAACTGTCCGAACAAATGAACAGACTAAGAAAACAATTTAAAATGGTGTCTTAATAATAAAACATTAAAAACTATGCCATCATTTTAGGTTTGAAGCCTTTCATATAATTGTTTTTTATAAATATCAGTAGTTTTAAAGCTGTTGAGGTAATTGAGAAACTTTTGTCCAGCAATTTGTATATTCTCAAATGTTATTATGAATTTACAAGGTAATAACAGTAAACATGATAATGCATCGTCCAGAGGAGCCTAACTGATCTCTTTGGCAAAGTGAAAAAGCTTGTAGAGATCTCTCAAATACTGATAAAAACTGCTAATTTCAAGTATGGGTAGGTTGGTACACTTTCCATGTCAGGTGGTACAACTACAATACATAATATTGTTGTTGTACCACCTGACATAAAAACTTAAATTAGTTTAAACACTTTAAAATATCATTTAACATCTGAAAATTGTTTAAAAACACATTGTCTTCAAGAGTGTTGATGTCATTAGAAGTCTTCCCAAGTGAGGCTGGATCTGAACTGGAGCTGCTGTAATCTCTAGTCAAATATGCTGAGCATCCTGAGATAGAAACAAGGAGACAACAGGAGAAAGATTAGCATTCCTGCTGTTCATATTATTTCAGGCAAAAGATGGTCATGTGAACTTTTTACTATTTAATCATATAGTGCAAGATTATGAGATGTGTTAATTGAATGCTTGGCTAAAGAGATGTGTCTTTAATCTAGATTTAAATTAGGATAGTGTTTCTGGGCCCCAAACATTATCAGGAAGGTTATTCTAGAGTTATTCCCTTACATTCTATTGAATTAATAGGAAATCATCTGATATTAATGAGAAAACATGGCCTAACGAGTCAGCATTTTAATATTTGAATACTATACATTCTTACAGTGCAAACATCCTAAACATTTCTGAGTATTATCAATGTTGAAAACAGTTGTGCTGATTAATCTTTTTTGTGTAAACCAATATAACAGTTTAATCCATTTTCTTTTCTCTCTCTCCAGGATTCATTGTGAAATAGACCCAACATATAAACAGTAGTTTACACTACTGTTCAAAAGTTTGGGTTCAATAGCGTAAAAAAAAAAAAAAAAAAAAAAAACTAAAAACAAACATATTTTATTCAGTAAGGAATCTAAGGATGCATTAAATTGACCAGAAGAGAGAGTAAATATTTCGGTTTCAAATAAATGCTGCTTTTTTTCTTTCATTCAAATAACCCTGAAAAACACAAAAATATGAAGCAGCACAGCTGTTTTCAACATTGATAATAATCATAAATGTTTCATCTATGGTTTTAGTTTTACTTATTCACTTATTCATATTGCTCATACAGTGTCACTTAAGTTTGGATGTCAAAACTTTCTTAAAATAAATTAAACAAACAAATGTAAATGTAAATATGAGAATTTAAAAACTAAGAAAATAACAGATGCATGTTGATATACAGTAGGTGACAAAATATTGTGAGAAAATGGATATGAAGTAATTTAATGAGCTTCCTCACTTCACCTGTTTCCAACTTCTCTGGCAGCAGCTTTCTTCAGAAATGTTGAAGTCATGGAGCTTCCCTCTGTTGTAGAAGGATTATTTTGTTGCTGCTGAAATCACAGAACTATTTTGTATCAATTTGTGTTAAAGGTTGTCTAAGCGATCCCGGGAGACGTTTCTTCTTGTTGACATTCGAATTATTGTCAAACAAAACGGAGGCTGGCTAGACCCTCCCTCCTCCTCATCCCGTCTCCTCCCCAGTGTTGCCAACTTAACGCCTTTGTCGTTATTTTTAGCGACTTTTCAGACCCCTATAGCGACATTTTTTCAAAAAAGCGACTAGCGACAAATCTAACTACTTTTTGGACATAACCTCCAAATGTTGCCAGCACAGTCCTGCAAGCACGAGGTTTGCTTTCTCCTTGCCGTCACACACCTCTCTCTGCGTACCCTGTTCAATGAATGGCTGAGAGAGGAGCAGCAGCACGGCAGCTGACAGACGTGAATGAGCAGTGTTGTTTCCACGGACTTATCACTTAACACTTTGTTTTATATTTAAAGAATTTAGTTTGACCATTTTATTTTATTTTCTTGTGCTGATCACTTGTAATACTCACTATCACAGTGCTTTAGTTCACCCAGTTCCCGAACTCTCTCAATTCAGATAATTTTACACACATAAAAAATAGTCATTCAATAGCTACTCATTCTATTGTCTGACAAAAAAATATAGTAAATGAGAACAGCTTTATTGGACATTCGGCTATATTATATTATATTATTATATTATATTATATTAAAATACAGTATGTGAGCATGATTTTAATGAGAAAAAACATTAGGCAGGCAGAACGCAAGTACGCCGCGATGACGTCATTAATATGCTAATTGACGTATGACGTCATCTAGCGACATTTAGCGACTTTTAGGGGAGGCGTTAGCTACTTTCCTTTGAAAATAGTTGGCAACACTGCTCCTCCCTCCTCCCCTTCCTTCCGGCATAAAGGAAAGTCAAAATAGTCACTACAAAGTTAAGTTTTACTGATACTTCATTCAATGTGTAATGTCGCCAAGTTAGATAAATGCTTTTATATATTGCAGAACAGAATGCAGAAAAAGAGAAAAATTATCTTAAAATCGTTTTGCCACCTGAGGTTATAAATAGCTCCCATACAAGGACGCAATGATAGCAAGATAACGTTAGCTTCGCGTTTCCCAGTGAGCATAAACAACGGCGGCGTTGTAAACCAATTTAGTCAAAGTTGTCAATAGCCTAAATGAACATTCAAATTCACGACAAACCGTGGGTGAAAACAACCCTTAACTTACACAAATTGTCGCCCTACTGTGAATTTGCTTGATCATTTACAATAGAGATTGATCGCTGCTAGAAACATACATGTTGTATTCACCAAAGTTAACGCTGACTGCATAAATCTAGCTAATTACATCCTTGTGTTGGTTTGGCGAACATGAACGTCAGTTTAGAAAGAAAAGTAGATTTACCTGTTCTGCAAAAACAGAGCAACTGAATGTCGGATAGTAGCTAATCCCTTCTGCCGGCGGAGGTCTCGCCACATTTCAAAGGTTTTTCCGATGTAAATTCGGGACTTCGCGCGTTCCTTATCCTTGTCCCTCTTGCAAGTTGTCCTGTTCATCGGAACGTCGTCTCTTTGGTCGTGTGTCGGCCATAATTCAAACTTCCCTCTTCATCTCTCTCCTCCACAAACCCACCTCATGTGCACGCGCACTAACCCCGCAAACGCGCAAACCCCACCCTCCAACACTTCTTGTCGGTTATTGGCTGGAGCTCTGTTTGTTATGTTTCGTGGTGCGGGTGAGCACAGTTTGTTTTTGTTGCCGTTTGTGGAGCCTGTGGTGTCTACAGAGACCGCGTTTTTTTACAGTGTGTTCAGGGGACAGGCAGCTAGCGGATAGTGAGGAGATGTTTGCTGTATGTGACAAAAAATGTTTTGGCCTGACATCGCTTAGACAACCTTTAACCATTGAGCTAGTTTCAGCCAATTTTCACACTCCATGTAAGTGACGTCATCGAGTACGTTTATGTTAAATACATACGTTTATGTTAAATAAATTAGCTCACTTCCAAACTAACTTTTTTTTTTTTTACAAAACTACCAAAACCTCTCATCTACCTATTAAGATGTGATTAAAAGCCTAAACGTTCATATCAAAAGCTCAAGCTATGAAGTTAGCATAACGTTACCTCTTCTGAAAACGGTTGAGATGCTAACGGACTTTTTCCGAAGACACTAAACCATTTCTATTAAGCAAATATTCAACAGAAGCGTGTCAATTAGTAAGAGAAGTGTCAAGAACAGTTGTGTGTATTATTTGTGTGATTTTAGAGACTAAACTCACCAGAAAGCAGTGAAAACAACAGCGAGAGATGGAGTTCAGCTGCTTTGTCAGTTGCAGTCAGTGAGGCAGGCGCGTGCGGGTCGGTGCCGCGCCGTTTCCATGGCAACTCATCTCCGCTCCAGTGTTTGAGGGCGACTCGAATGTTCACGCGCACGCCCATTAAAACGTCAAAGCCACGCAACATTTAGAAACATAAACATCTAGAATTATAACCTTACTTGAATAAAATGAACGTCTTTCAAACGTAAGAAATACTGAACAAACAATTGAAACAAATAAAATATTTCATGCAGTCTGATAAGATGGTAATGAAATTACGGGCCCGTGACGTTGCAGTTCCGTTGCCAGTAAGTCATGAAATTACCAAGTTATTACGAATAGAGTACGTATCTGGGACGTTGTTGGTTATCTTATAACTTTAGGAGGACGTACTGACGACGTTGTGGGTTGGTAATATGATGGTAATGAAATTACGAGCATGCAACGTTGTAGTTACGTTGTCAGTTAAAGGTCATGACATGACCAAAAAGTACGAATACATTACGTAACTGTTACGTCGTGTGTTAGCTGGGTATGCAGTTGTATGTAAAAGAGTTGACCCTTTTTGTTTATAATGGGAAGAGTATTGCATGTATGTGTTGAATAATTAATGTTCCAGAGTTAAAAGTCACCTTGAGTGGTTAATAGAGGTTATTTTAACGAATTTCGTCGTGTATTTGAGCTATGAGTTAATGCGCGGTCATGACTCGCATGTAATACGGGCAGATGAGGCCTAAGTGCGTCATCGGAAAAATAGCTCTTCGCACATACATAAACTTTATGTGCTAAAGTAAGACGGAATTTCAGTAAAAGGAAAAAAATGTTGAATGTTGTTTATATGCAGACTAACTGCTCTAATGATGTATATTTTTGAAAGGAATGTCTAATTATATTTTTGGCCTTGTCTTTGCAAGGTTGGGTCTTTTCTTTCTTTCCTTTTTCCCTTTTTTTTCTTGTTATTTTCTTCTTCTTTTCTACTCTTTGTTATTTCTGAGTCGGATGCTGCACATTTCCTGGACACCGGACGATTTTGAAGGAGAATTGTATGTGAATTGTCCCTGCTTGCTTCACATCGGAAAAAAACCGTTGCGAGCGGGAACTGGCGAGCCATTTGCCCATATAAGGAAGGACCGAGCTTGTGAATCAAAGAACGAAAGGAGTGGTATGATTGTGCACACATCTGAATTGAACTGTTGATCCGAGATACATTGCGGAAGAAGGATCTCGTGAGAGCGGCATTCGAACTGGAACTGAGAATTAGTGTGTATATAAATTATATACACATATATATGAAAAGAGGAATCTGAATTGTATTGAATTTGAGACTGCTAATTAAGCAGTACATTTGACCTGTGATTTTATTTTCTCTACTGTTATATATATTTTTTTTCTTTCTCTATCAAATTCCATTGTATTTCATTTCAATTCATTTTGATTTTATATTTTATTTTTATTTATTTTTTTCTTGGAGAACGAGAGTAAAAGGTATTCTTAAAGGGTCATCAATTGGAAAGATTGTATTTGAATTTAAAACGTTTACTTAACCTTAAATAAGCCAATTAGAAACAAATTGAATAAGTAAACAAATAAATCATATACATATATTAATAGAATAAGGGTCAATTAAATTTATTAGCTTGAAACTAAATAGGTAATAAAAAAGAGAGAAACAATAATAATTATAAACTAAATAGGAAATATAAATTAGGGTTAATATATTAAGGTTACATTTATTTGTTCCACGGCAAATCTTTGCTGTTCTCCTGGTCATTATATATATATTTTTTTTCTTTCCCTCCTGTGTGATGTGATGTTTTAAATTTCACTGCTTTATCATTTAATTCCTTAATACATCATTCCAAATTTTCTAATGCAACGAGTGTTTGTCACAAATTCTTTCTTCCCTTGCTGTTGACGCAGTCTCTTGAGCGATTCTGGTCTTCTGGTCACTGGTCCAAATTTTGAAGCGGTGCACTTCACGCTCATTTGCATATTTCGCTGTTTGTAAGTGAGGGTTGCACTGTCGCCGCGACGCAGGTTACAGAAAGTTGGCGAGCCAGCCAGGAGACTGTTGCTTAGCAACAAGGACAGTAATAGGAAAGGTAGGAAGCGAGCAAATTTGTGAGAAAAAAAAAAATCCCCAGAGTGTTGACCCTACATTGTGATAATGGAAATCATAGAGAGAGAAAGTGTGAACATTGAAAATGCGCTTATAGTCAAAGGCCTCACGTTGACTGAGGCGGATGATGAGCTAGTAACTTTCTTGCAAAAGTTTGGCTCAGTTAAATGTAACTTGATAATTGATGATCAAACTTCTGAGTTCCATCAGCATGCTATTGTGGAATATGTTCACAGCTCTGCGATGCTGAATTTAACGCCAATGTTACCCTTAACCCTGGGAAGCCTCTTGAACCCAAGTGTCACATTCCAAGTACGAGCTCTGGCTAGCGTCTGTAACCGGACAGCTAGTGATGAAGTCACTGAGGGGTATATTGAAAAATTGAAGGCCCTTGCTAAAGAGAGTGAGAGGCCCCTCTCAGATGTGCTTCAGGAGGAGTTGGAAAAACTCCAAGCTCACTCTGCTAACTGTACTCCAGAAAGAGCACAAAAAGCTTGCGTTGATGATTCCCTTAGTTCAGAGGCGTCTTGTTCTCCGATACTCTTATCGACCAATGCAGAAACTGTAGGAATGCGAATCCCAAAATCCAAAGACCCAACCAAGAGACGGATGGCCCCAATGGCCTTCCCAAATCCAGAAACCACTGTTGATGGTGTCACAGTGACTACCAGCCCTGGTTTCCCTGTGAACATTGCAGACCCACCGGGTATTCAAAGAATGGTAGTAGAGCACATAGTAAAGACAGCTGATGCTGCAATGGTGCAACAAACCTCAGTTCGCCTTAGGATTTTCTCAGGGAGGTGCCCACGCCCTCCAAATGAACCTGATTTTGATACTTGGCGAGCAAGTGTAGACCTTCTGCTAAGTGACCCGTCTGTTTCAGATTTACATAGAGCACGTAGGATCTTAGACAGCTTGCTGCCTCCCGCTACAGACGTAGTGAAGCATGTGCGACCTCCAGCCTTGCCTGTGGTATACCTAGAGTTACTAGAGTCAGTGTACGGTTCTGTAGAGGATGGTGATGAACTGTTGGCCAAATTCATGGGCACCTTACAGAACCAGGGTGAAAGGTCATCTGATTTCTTGCATCGGTTGCAAGTTCTTCTGAGTTCAACGATCAGGAGGGGAGGTATTGCGGAGAAAGATCATGATCGTTGCCTCTTGAAACAGTTTATGAGAGGGTGTTGGAACAATGGTCTCATTGACAGCCTTCAGTTAGGAAAGAGCGAGTCTCACCCACCCACTTTTGCTGAATTGGTTGTGTTAATTCGAACAGAGGAGGGTAAGCGTGCCTCCAAAGAGGAGCGAATGAAAATACATCTTGGGTTGTCAAAAACTCCTGTTGCTTCCCCGAGGCCACGGTCTGCCACTCAGCAAGTGTCTGTCTATTCACATGAGACATCAAATTCTAGCAATTCGGAAACTGACTTCCTAAAGAAACAACTTGCAGAAGTACAGGCCCAAGTTGCTACTCTAGGTCAAACTCCAAGCCAGAAGCGCCTGAGTGGGTGTTCTGAGAAGGCAGAGTTGAACACTTTGAGGAAAGTAGTGGAAGAGTTGCGCACTCAGGTAGCCTCTATGAAAGCATCCATGGCTCAAGAAGTGAAGTGTGGAAATTCCGATGACTCAGAAGTCGCTAACCTGCAACGACAAGTTGCTGAACTGCAAGCTCAGAGTGCTGCTCAAAAGAGTTATAGAGACTACTCCCGAGAGACTGCTAGTCCCCGAGTTTTTCTGCCACAGAATTCGTTTGAGACCGACACAGTTAGAGGTGCTAGAAGGGCCCAACCAATGGCCAATCGGCCTCGCCCTGGGTATTGTTTCCGTTGCGGAGAGGATGGCCATTTGGCTGTTGCTTGCGATAATCCTGCAAATCCCCCGAAAGTTGAGGAAAAGCGGCGTAAGTTGAGGGAACAACAGGCCCAGTGGGACTCTCTGCATGGGAATTCCTCTTTGCCTTTAAACTAAGGGAAGTCTCTGTAGCGGGGCATACAGAGACAAGGTGTAAAAGTAACCGCCCTAAATGTTATAGGCAAGTGCCTGTCGCTAGCAATCATGAGTCACCCTTAAAGAATCTACCGAAGGGGTTAGTAGGAGTAAAGTGCACTGCGCAGATCAGTATTGGTGGTAAAGAGGTAGGCTGTCTCCTAGACACGGGCTCTCAGGTTACTACGGTTCCCCAGTCATTCTACGAGGCACATCTGTCTAATCACCCGCTGAAGTCGTTAGAAAATTTGTTAGAGGTGGAGGGAGCTAATGGGCAAGCCGTGCCATATTTGGGTTACATCGAGTTGGCCTTGAGGTTTCCGAAAGAGTTTGTAGGTGTTGAAGTCGAAGTCCCCACTTTAGCTTTAGTAGTTCCGGATCTAAAGAGTATGTCACAAGTTCTTGTCGGTACAAATTCCCTGGATGTACTTTATGGCCACTGCATTAGGGAGAATCAGAGTAACCCTTGTTCGAGCCTCCAAGGATACCAGGCAGTGCTTAAAGTCCTGGAGGCAAGATGGAAGCAAACTAGCAGTGAAGCATTGGGGCACGTGAAGCTGATAGGGAATTTACCTGAAGTCATACCTGCCGGGAACACGGTGGTCCTGAATGGTTCTGTTCAGCTTAGGGAACCTTGTATGGAGAAATGGGTGACTCTTGAGCAACCATCGGCCCCATTCCCAAGCGGTCTCTTAGTTGCAAGCTGTGTGCACACATTGCCTTCTAGACGACCTTCTCAGCTTTCCGTCTTACTTAAAAATGGTACTCAAACAGATATAACGATCCCCCCTAAAGCTGTTCTTGCTGAGATCCATGCTATACAGAGGGTTATAGAGAAAACTTCCCAGAATTCAAGCGAAGTTGAATCATCAGCACCTACCCATGCCAACCTTACCTTTGATTTTGGAGACTCTCCTTTGTCTTCAGACTGGAGGGAGCGGATATCAAACCGGTTAAATTCTATGCCTGGGGGGTCACGTGACGCACTCAATGGAGTAGACGTGTTGACGACGAGCTCCGGCAAAACCTTCGAAAATCTCCCTCCTTAAACGCGATATCATTTTTCAAGGGGGCTGAAATTGAATGTAGAAGTGACAAGATATGCCAAAGAAACAACTTAAATCCAGTCATAGACTTTGTAACAACGACGTAACGAACTCTAACACGCGCTCTTCTCCGAAAATGTCGGATGCTCCAATGAATCCTAGCGACATGGACGCACTTGTAAAGAAAATAACAGCAGAAGTCCTAGCTGGCGTCGATAAGGCCTTGGATAACAAGATTGACCCAGTGCTAGAGAAATTGTCTGCGGTAGTGACACATGTCGAGCAGATGGAGAACCGAGTCACTGAAGCTGAAACGCGTATTTCGGCGGTGGAAGACACGGTCTCAAGAGACAGTGCGGACGTAAACGATATGAAAAAAAAGCTCGACGCGGCCCTGGAAAAGATAGATGACCTGGAAAATAGGAGCAGGCGATGTAACTTACGAATTATAGGCCTACCTGAAGGAGAAGAAGGGACGAACCCGGTCGCGTTTCTCAGGACCTGGCTGCCTAATCTACTCAACGTCGAATTCAAGGACCATCAGGTAAAGATTGAACGCGCGCATCGTGTCCCTTCGCGCCCTCCAACGTCAGGAGAAAGACCGAGGGCGTTGATGCTAAAACTGCATAATTTTCAAGACAAGGTGCGCATTCTACAGGCAGCGAGAGTTGCGAGGCAGCTGACCTTTAAACGCCACAACATCTCTATCTTTGAAGACTTTTCTGTGGCTATAGTGAGAAAAAGACAAGCCTTTGGAAATGTGAAGAAACGACTCCACGAACGAGGAATTCGCTTCGCTATGATATATCCAGCGACTCTTCGAGTACAGCACAACGGCGGCGAAAAGTTCTTCAAACAGCCGACAGAGGTTGAGTCTTTTCTGGACGGTCTGCCCGAGCCATCATCAACCACAACTATTTCAACCCCAAATCACCCCGGAGAGGCTAAATGATACGGTATTAGTTTGCTCATGTGCTCTATGACTTAACGTCACTTCTGCGTTCTTTTTCTTTTTCTTTTTTTTTTCTTGTTTTTTTCTCTCTTCTTTTATATTTTAAGGAGTGCAACTGGACTTAAGTATTGAGACTTAACTAAGCAGTAGCCCACTTGTAATAACTTTTTATTTAGGGCATACGTTTAAAGGAAAAATAAAAGGAGAATATAACGACGGTATGATTTAAAATATTGAATTAATAAGTATATAGAAGGTTTGCTGTCTCAGCGATTTGATAATCATTATATCAAAGCTCTTTCATCTTGCGGTATTCCTTTTGAATACCTTGCACTGTTTGTTTGTTCAATCTAAGCTTCGGTCATGTAATGTTTCCAAGGAGACAGAGTGTCGATCACTTTTGTTCTCAAATGTGAAACTGACCAGCGTCAGACTTCCCTTGTCTTTTTGTAAAAATGTCTGCAAGTTGGTAAATGTAAATAGTTCTATGTTTTATGTTCGACATGCAGGGCGACACAACATTTTAATTTATTTATTTTTATTTTATTTATTTTTTTCTCATATCATACATGCTACCATTGTCTATTCAACTTCTATGGATATATCTTTCCTGTGTCTCATAATTGAGCGGACTAGATGTACTTCAAAATATGGTAGGACATCTCGCATTTCGGTGCAGCTGGTATATTAAACTATCCTATGGCTATGTCAACAAATAAAACAATATTAAACGTATGTAGTTGGAATGTAAAGGGTGTTAATAACCCAGTAAAAAGAAAAAAGATTCTAAACTATTTAAAAAAAGAACAAATTCATATTGCATTTCTGCAGGAGACGCACCTAACAGACAGTGAGCATGTCAAACTGAAGAGAGACTGGGTAGGACAAGTGTATGGCTCATCATTCACCAGTAAAAGTAGGGGAGTTGTCATTCTTGTAAATAAATGTATACCACTATCAGATATTAACATATATTCCGATAAATCAGGCCGGTATATCCTGCTTAAAGCAACACTATCTGGACAACCCATTACCCTTATGAATGTCTATATCCCCCCTATTCAATCAAATGAACTAATTACACAGGTTTTCTCCAAATTTGCTGAATGGCAATGTGAACATAGTATAATTGCTGGTGATTTTAATTGTACACTCCTACCAAAACTTGACAAAACGATATCATCTAATGATAAGCCCTCAAACAGAGCACAAGCTCTGAATGAGATGTGTGAAGAAATTGGTCTGATAGATGTTTGGCGTGCTCTGCATCCCAGAGATAGAGAATACACATTCTTTTCTGGTGTTCATAAAACCGCAAGCAGAATAGACTACTTTTTCTCTCCCAAAACTTCACTTCAAAATGTAATTGACTGTAATATTGGCAACATCATAATCTCGGATCATGCTCCCGTTTTTCTTAGATTAGGCCTATCCAAACAAATATATTATCCGGCTTCATGGAAATTCAAACCATGGCTCGTTCATGACCCAAATTTTGAATCCTACCTTAAAGAACAAATTAAACTATTTATTATGGACAATAGAACCCCAGAAGTATCTCCCAACTTGCTCTGGGACACTGCTAAAGCATATATTAGGGGATTGATTATTTCCTATGTATCTAATCAGAAAAAAAAGCAGCTGGCAGATCAGAGAAAATTAGAAATTATGCTCCATGATTTAAAAAACAAATATAATATTTGCCCGTCAGATGTGCTACTGGCCGAGATAGAAACCATTAAAACCTCTCTTGAAGCAATTCTTACAAATAAAGCTGAAAAATCTGTGTTCTTTGCTAGACAGCGAATGTATGAATTTTCCAATAAACCTAACAAATATCTAGCTAATTTACTGCGGAGCCGATCCCAAGCCCAGGTTATATCTAGCATCAAAGATAAAGAAGGCAAGTGCCATCACGATAACAAAGTTATTAACAAAATCTTTAGGGCATTTTATAAAAGGCTTTATTCATCCCAATCAGGGTTTTTTTCTGGTGATAATATGGATAAATTCCTTGCAAACCTTAATCTACGTGAATCAACTGAGGAGCAAAGACAGATGTTAAACAAACCAATTGGAAATAGCGAAATTTTGAATTGTATTAATAGCCTTCCTAAAGGAAAAGCCCCAGGGCCTGATGGGTTTACAGTGGAATTTTTTCAGAAATTTAAAATGGAGCTAGGTAGCCTAATGCATGAAATGATACAGTATTCATTTGATTCTGATAGGCTTCCTGACTCCATGACAGAAGCCAACATATGTGTTTTTCTAAAAAAAAGGCAAATGCCCTGAGGAGTGCGGTTCTTATCGCCCTATTTCTCTGCTTAATGTGGACACAAAAATTGTGGCGAAGATATTAGCCACTCGACTTGAGTCAATTCTTCCTAAAATAATTGATCCTGATCAGACAGGCTTTGTCAAAGGTAGATCCTCAGCCCATAATATTAGAAGGCTTTTTAATATAATTCAATATTCAAATCAATATGCAAATTCAGGACTAGTCATCTCATTAGATGCTGAGAAGGCATTCAATAGGGTCGAATGGCCATATTTATTTTCAGTACTCTCTAAATTTAAATTGGGTGATGCATTTATTAAATGGGTTAGGATATTGTACTCTTCCCCCACAGCGAGAGTCATTACTAATGGTCTTAAATCCCCTGGTTTTGCTCTAGCACGTGGTACTAGGCAAGGATGCCCAATGTCGCCACTGCTATTCGCACTGGCTATTGAACCGCTGGCTGCAGCCATTAGAGATAACCCATCCATTGAAGGACTTAGACTGGGAGAGAAAATGTATAAAATCTCGCTGTACGCGGATGACATCTTAATTTACCTCGCCTCTCCACAAGAATCAATTCCACATCTTATGGATACAATTTCTAATTTTGGCTCATTCTCTGGGTATAAAATTAATCTTTCAAAGTCAGAAGCAATGCCGTTAAGTAAATCACATTCCCACAATCCTACAGCCTCTCAACCATTTAAATGGTCTCCTGCAGGCTTTGTTTATTTGGGTATAAAAATTACACCGAAGCTAGAAAGTCTATATAAAAGCAATTTTGTCCCTATTTTAACTAAAATCAGATCAGATCTAGATAGATGGTGTAATCTTCCTTTATCCTTACTGGGTCGTGTCCACCTGGTCAAAATGAATATTTTACCCCGCCTTCTTTACCCATTTCAAATGCTACCAGTTCTTATTCCTAACAAAGCACTTAAACAGTTACGTGGCTCCATTATTTCCTTTATCTGGCGAAAAAAAAGACCTAGATTGAGATACAGCTTCTTAACACTTTTGAGTAAATGTGGAGGACTAGCGGCCCCAGACATTAAGCTATATCAGCTAGCTGCCCAACTTCGTTTTACACTGGAATGGCACTTGAATGATCCAAACTCAACTTGGATTAGTGCAGAGTCCACAACTCTCGGGCAAATCCCTCTACGAAATCTACTATATGTGTCTTCCAAAAATCAGAGAACTTTAACTAAAGATAATTTTATTCTTAAAAATATGATTAAAATGTGGAGATTAGTACGCAAAACAGAAGGGTTTAATTCTCACTTATCACTACTCACACCCTTGCATAACAACCCAGATTTCCCCCCGGGGATGAATGACGGTTTAATATATTTGAAAGACAAAGGAATACATGTAATAGGAGATCTGACAGAGAATAAACAGCTTATGACCTTTGAACAATTCACTGAAAAATATACTCTTAATAAGAAGTACTTTTTGGTTTACCACCAAATACGTAGTTTCATAAAAAAAAATCTCAGAGTCTATTCAAATGGTCTCGGTGTATCCCCAATTGAGGAACACTTAAATAAACTTACATCATCTCGATCTGCATCAAAAAATTTCTATACTACTTTGATAAGGGCAAATACAGACAACTCAGATAAAACCAGGGTGTTATGGGAAAAGGACTTCGGGGAAGAAATTCAGACATCTGATTGGGAAGCCATATGTGAGATGCCCTCCTATCTTGCCAACAATTCAGCATGGGAAATGCAATTTAAAATTGTTCATCGTTTGCATGTGACTCCAGCCCAAAGACATAAAGTAAACCCAAAATTCTCTAACCTATGTAACAAATGTAAAATGATAGAAGGGACCCTCTTTCACTGTTTCTGGAGCTGCTTGGCAATACAACAATTCTGGATGGGTGTCTTAAGGGAACTTGAAAGAATATTTCGCTGCTCATTACAATTAGGACCAAAGACATGTTTGCTTGGTATGAGCCAGGAACTCCCATCCAAATTCCAAGGGACCCACCTCCTTCAAATTCTACTACACTGTGCCCGCAAATGCATACTTGTGTGTTGGATAACAGACCAAGCCCCATCAATAGCACAGTGGATGAATACTGCTAAAGGCCTTATTCCATATGAAGCTTTTTCAACAGCATTAAAAGATAAACCTTTTAAATTTTATAAAATATGGGATCCCTTACTCAATTATCTTGGGGGGGAGGAGACACATATGCTAGCGCTGGGAATGCAGAACCTGGCATGGAAGGACTGAATAACCACCCTATTGTGATGTAATATATTGATATGCTTATTATTATTATTCTCTTTTATATATATATATATATATTTTGTATTATTTTTTATTTTATTTTATTTTTATGTACTTTAATGTGTACTTTGTAGAAAATGCAAATGTATAGCCACCTGGGCATGTTGTATTAGCTCAAATGTGGCAAATGTGTTTAAACCCTGTTAATGTCAAAACTTGAATAAAAAAAAAAAAAAAAAAAAAAAATTCTATGCCTGAGGTTTTCTCTTTACATGATCTTGATTATGGCTGTACAGGTCAAGTAAAACATCAAATCAGATTAACTGACGAGACACCCTTTAAGCATAGGGCACGCCCGATCCACCCCCAAGACATTGATGCTGTTCGAAAGCATCTTCAGGAACTAATGACTGCTGGAGTGATTCGTGAGTCTGAGTCCCCCTTTTCTTCACCCATAGTGGTAGTCCGAAAGAAAGATGGCTCGGTGCGGCTCTGTATAGACTTTCGGAAGTTGAATTCCCAGACGATCAAAGACGCATATGCTCTGCCCAATCTAGAAGAGGTTTTTTCTGTACTTACCGGCTCAAAGTGGTTTTCGGTGCTTGATTTAAAGTCTGGGTTCTATCAGATTGAGATGGATGAGGCAGATAAGTGTAAGACTGCTTTCGTATGCCCTCTTGGATTCTGGGAATTCAATAGAATGCCCCAGAGAATCACAAATGCGCCAAGTACATTCCAAAGGTTAATGGAGCGGTGTATGGGTGACCTCCACAGGAAACAAGTACTAGTCTTCATTGATGATTTGATAGTCTTTTCAAAGACCTTGGAAGAGCATGAATCGCGGTTAGTACAAGTCCTCGATCGACTTAAAGAGTACGGATTGAAGTTGGCGCCTGAAAAATGCCGTTTCTTCCAGACATCAGTCAAATATTTGGGGCATGTCGTCTCGAGGGACGGGGTAAAGACTGACCCGGCTAAGATTGAAGCTCTAAAAACTTGGCCAAGGCCCACAAATTTGAAAGAGCTGAGAGCTTTCTTAGGTTTCGCGGGGTACTATAGAAGGTTCATGTGTGACTACTCGAAGATAGTTAAACCTCTCACAGGACTCACTGAAGGGTACCCTCCACTTCGTAGGGGCCGCAGCGGGAAACGAGAGGGGGGGGAGTACTTCAACACCAAAGAGCAGTTCGGTGATCGGTGGACTATTTCGTGTCAGAATGCTTTTGACGTCATCATTTCTAAGTTGACCTCTGCTCCTGTTCTGGGCTTTGCTGACCCCAAGCTCCCATATACACTTCACACCGATGCCAGTACTACGGGGCTTGGTGCGGCATTGTACCAGGAGCAGGATGGGCAGATGCGGGTAATAGCGTTCGCCAGCAGGGGACTGACAAAGAGTGAGGCAAAATATCCTGCACATAAGCTTGAATTCTTGGCGTTAAAGTGGGCTGTTACGGCCAAGTTCAGCGATTATTTGTATGGCACAGACTTCACTGTTGTAACAGACAGTAATCCTCTGACATATGTTTTGACTTCTGCGAAGCTTGATGCTACCAGCTACCGCTGGTTGTCTAGCTTGTCGACCTACACCTTTAAGCTCCAATGTAGGGCTGGGAGTCAGAATCAGGACGCAGATGGTCTCTCCCGGCGTCCGCATGGTGAGCCCTTGGATGATCTGATCTCTCAGAAGGAAAGAGAAAGGATCAAGCAGTTTACACTTCACCACCTTGCGGAGCCTGGAAATGGGTCTGATTTTCTCATGGCAGATGTAGTGAAAGCCATTTGTGAGAGACATGAGGTGATTGGTTTGCCCGAAGGGCCTGGTTTGGCACACTTTTCAATTACATTAGTCGAGTCCCTCACTCATTGTGTTGATGCCTTGCCGAATGAGTTGCAGCACGAAGCTGAGCATGGTCTGCCTGATCTCCCTAATCTCTCAGAGGCCGCATTAGCAGAATGGCAAGGGAAAGATCCAGAGCTTGAGATAATAATTGAGTGGATGAGGAGTGGGACTAGGCCAGGTACTCTGAGGGGCCAGCCACCTGAAATAGTATTGTGGTTGAGGGAGTGGAGTCGACTTGAGCTGAAGAATGGGCTGTTGTATAGGAGGAGGCAGGAGCATGGGGTCTCTCGCTATCAGCTTGTATTACCAGCAGGGCTAAGGGAAATGGTATTGCGCAGTCTACACGATGACATGGGGCACTTGGGTATTGAAAGAACCCTGGACTTGGTAAGGTCCAGGTTCTTCTGGCCCAGGATGTCTCAGGCAGTGGAGGAGAAGATCAAGACATGTGAGCGTTGCGTGCGCAGAAAGAGGGTTCCAGACAGAGCAGCTCCACTGGTCAACATTCAGACCAGTAGACCTTTGGAGTTGGTCTGTATGGACTTTTTGTCGTTAGAGCCAGACCACAGCAATACCAAAAACATATTGGTCATAACAGACCATTTCACGAAATACGCCGTGGCGATACCGACCCAGAACCAAACAGCTCGTACAGTCGCGAAATGTCTGTGGGAAAATTTCTTGGTTCACTATGGCTTTCCAGAGAAGCTGCATAGTGACCAAGGGCCCGATTTTGAATCCCACACCATCAAGGAGTTGTGTCATATTGCGGGTATTCATAAGATTCGTACCACGCCATATCACCCCAGAGGTAACCCGGTAGAACGTTTCAACCGGACACTTCTCCAAATGCTGGGAACATTAGATAATGAGAAAAAGTCCAGGTGGAAGGAGTTTGTGAAGCCCTTAGTGCACGCATACAATTGTACGCGCAACGATACAACCGGGTATGCTCCTTATGAGCTCATGTTTGGGCGGTTGCCTCGCTTGCCAGTTGATTTAGCTTTCGGGTTGCCAACAGAAGCTCCGGCCAAGTCTCATTCCCAATACGTGAAGGATTTGAAAGATCGGTTGCGAGAGAGCTACGAGATAGCTAAGAAGAACTCTGTTAAATTAGCAGAGCGTAACAAAGGAAGGTTTGATAAACGCGTGGTTGTTTCTACCTTGGAGGAGGGTGACAGAGTCCTTGTGCGCAATGTTAGATTGCGAGGGAAGCATAAGCTCGCTGACAGGTGGGAGCAAGGTGTCCAAGTAGTAGTTAAGAGAGCGGGAGACTTACCGGTGTACACTGTCCGACCAGTTGGGCAGAGTGGTCCTTTCAGGACGTTACATCGAGACTTGTTGTTGCCCTGTGGGTTTTTGCAGTCGGATCGAGATGAGCAGCAGTCTAAACAAAGAGTTTGCAGGCCCAGAACTAGAGCCTGTGCTAATAAGGATGATTCACAAGAGTCAAAGTGTGAGTACGAGTCTGAGACCGATCAGTTCTTTAGTCCTGTACTTGGGGACATGTTGGACTTTGAAACTCGGGTTCTGGTGAGCCCTGAGCAATTACCCTGCTCAAACCCTCAGAAAGTCCCAATTGACTTACCTGCTGTTGAACCTGCAAGAGAGAGTATACCTACCTGTGAGTTATTAGAGGAGAATTCAGAGGAACCTGTAAGGGAAAGCTTACCTGAGTCTGGAGAAGTAGAAACGCCTTATGTTGAGCTGGAATCTGGTCATAGTGATCCAGGGGTTTCGGTAAGGGAAGAGCCAGGATTGGATCTCTGTCCTGAGTCTGTAGGTGAATTTCCTTCTCAGGAGGTTGAAACAGACGTTGATAGTGAGGTTGAGAACATAACTATGAATGCTGGAGTTGATGAAAGTGAACGAGAGAATGACCCGGAGTCCGAGGAAGGAGTTATCCCCAGGCGCTCGCAAAGAGAGCGACGACCTGCAAAAAGGCTTGAGTATCCCCAGTTAGGGAATCCACTTACCGTAGTGATTCAATCTCTGTTGCAAGGTCTAAGTATGGCATTCAGTACTTCTTTGGAGGAGGTGAATGCTTCTACTATTGATGATGTGCCTGTGGTTGTGGCTCAACCCAAAAAATATGCAGATGCAGCGAGGACGTGCATGTATTCAGGAGGGGAGGGTGTAACCCAGGTCACTAGAGAGATTCTGTTGATGTAAGGAGAGAGAAAAAAAAAAGACTAACACTTGTGAATATATAAAACAATTATTTTATTAATATCTGTGGGGAAAGAAAAAAAAAATAGAAAGTTTAAGATTCTAAGAGAAAATAAGAAAATGCGTAAAATAAAATAATAAAACTAATTTAGAAAATTTATCCAATTTAGCAAGACAAAGATTGGTTCAATTCAACGAGTGGGAGTTAGCCCCGCCTTAATAGGTGGACTCAGGGCAAGGGTGATGCAACACTTATTGCGAGACACTGAAGCGGCTAGTTCAAGTTAGAGAAACTGCTGGTGCGATCCTAAAGAAAGAACCAAGAGAGAGAATTAGAACGAACAAACCAAGAGTGAAATCAGAGAAACACTAGAGAGACTTTTAGATTAAAGTGCGGATTGAGTTTCATCGGTCAAACGTTACAAGTGAACGTGTTATTGACTGCTACGAAGAGAGTACATATCCAAAGTTGGGAGTTTTGCCCTTCATAGCCGAGAATTGAGTTCTCTTGGTGAGTGTTGTAATTAAATAATTCTTTTTGTGTGTAAAATGCTTGATAAATGGTATTAAATTACTAAATTCTGATGTTATATGCAGTTGTATGTAAAAGAGTTGACCCTTTTTGTTTATAATGGGAAGAGTATTGCATGTATGTGTTGAATAATTAATGTTCCAGAGTTAAAAGTCACCTTGAGTGGTTAATAGAGGTTATTTTAACGAATTTCGTCGTGTATTTGAGCTATGAGTTAATGCGCGGCCATGACTCACATGTAATACGGGCAGATGAGGCCTAAGTGCGTCATCGGAAAAATAGCTCTTCGCACATACATAAACTTTATGTGCTAAAGTAAGACGGAATTTCAGTAAAAGGAAAAAAATGTTGAATGTTGTTTATATGCAGACTAACTGCTCTAATGATGTATATTTTTGAAAGGAATGTCTAATTATATTTTTGGCCTTGTCTTTGCAAGGTTGGGTCTTTTCTTTCTTTCCTTTTTCCCTTTTTTTTTCTTGTTATTTTCTTCTTCTTTTCTACTCTTTGTTATTTCTGAGTCGGATGCTGCACATTTCCTGGACACCGGACGATTTTGAAGGAGAATTGTATGTGAATTGTCCCTGCTTGCTTCACATCGGAAAAAAACCGTTGCGAGCGGGAACTGGCGAGCCATTTGCCCATATAAGGAAGGACCGAGCTTGTGAATCAAAGAACGAAAGGAGTGGTATGATTGTGCACACATCTGAATTGAACTGTTGATCCGAGATACATTGCGGAAGAAGGATCTCGTGAGAGCGGCATTCGAACTGGAACTGAGAATTAGTGTGTATATAAATTATACACATATATATGAAAAGAGGAATCTGAATTGTATTGAATTTGAGACTGCTAATTAAGCAGTACATTTGACCTGTGATTTTATTTTCTCTACTGTTATATATATATTTTTTCTTTCTCTATCAAATTCCATTGTATTTCATTTCAATTCATTTTGATTTTATATTTTATTTTTATTTATTTTTTTCTTGGAGAACGAGAGTAAAAGGTATTCTTAAAGGGTCATCAATTGGAAAGATTGTATTTGAATTTAAAACGTTTACTTAACCTTAAATAAGCCAATTAGAAACAAATTGAATAAGTAAACAAATAAATCATATACATATATTAATAGAATAAGGGTCAATTAAATGTATTAGCTTGAAACTAAATAGGTAATAAAAAAGAGAGAAACAATAATAATTATAAACTAAATAGGAAATATAAATTAGGGTTAATATATTAAGGTTACATTTATTTGTTCCACGGCAAATCTTTGCTGTTCTCCTGGTCATTATATATATATATATTTTTTTTTCTTTCCCTCCTGTGTGATGTGATGTTTTAAATTTCACTGCTTTATCATTTAATTCCTTAATACATCATTCCAAATTTTCTAATGCAACGAGTGTTTGTCACAAATTCTTTCTTCCCTTGCTGTTGACGCAGTCTCTTGAGCGATTCTGGTCTTCTGGTCACTGGTCCAAATTTTGAAGCGGTGCACTTCACGCTCATTTGCATATTTCGCTGTTTGTAAGTGAGGGTTGCACTGTCGCCGCGACGCAGGTTACACATAACTTGCTCAATTTTCTACCGATTTTCAAACGGTTTGGTTTGTTATAAACGTCAGAGATGTAGCTATTATACTGCATACATATGAATAATTATGTTCAAAATGTTTAAGCATTCAGAATTATAGCCACGTTAATAACGTTTGTAAGAAACCAAACCGTTTGTAAATCCGTCCAGATTTCAGCGAGATAAGAGGATTTGTGTGCGTGCTGCTCACTCACCTTAATTCACAGAGCCCTGTCCTAAGATGGCCGCCGGTGATGCCGGAAGTGACTCCGCCTTAAGACATCTAGCCTTTATATGATATCTATAGGTGTGTTCGACATCGGCTGCGGCTGGATGTAACCGATCGGCGAGAGTAGCCGCGTGCAGGCGGGGAGGAGCTGCAAACGGAGACGTGAAGTCGGACACTTTCTGGTTCCCGTAGTGACCGCTCACGTGGTGTTTGCATACTTTACCACAGCTGCAGTGAAATAAATGCAATATTTGCCAAATAATACACAGATGTTTCAGAGACATTTTCATTCAATACTTTATGCACAGCTTTATACAGCGTCTGTTTGAACAAAAATAAAGTTCAACATACTATCAATGAAGTGGAGTCTACGTTTTTTAAGCAGTTTTAATTTGATAAACATGACACAATATAACATGACAACGACATGAAAAGAGTGTTCACTGTTATAATAAACTGATTTGAGAGCTTTAGAGGAACTAAAGGTGTTCGAAATAAACACGAAACACACGTGATCGTTGTCATGCGGTGAATCCGGCCAATCGTGGAACAGCTGTGTCGTCATCAGCCCACGTGCAGCCCAGTGCAGCCGCTCTTGAGAAGCTGCGCTGGCTGAGTTCTCCGGCTACTCTCGAATTGCTCGCGCGGTACTTTGATGGCATACGTCACAGTCACGTGGCGTCGGCGCTGTATCAAGTCGGACAAAATTTCTAACCGGCATGCACTGCTTCAAGTCAGCCGCCGATCGGTCTGCGCAGAGCTGCATGAAGTCGAACAAGCCTATTGATTTCAACTGCCAGTGTGAAGGCGGCGTTATTGTTGTGATCCCATGACGTCAGAAAATTGTGCTAAAACACTGAGTTTTTATTACTTGTTTTTTTTTTTTCCCAGGGACGATACCAGGGACACCGAAACACCGGGGAACATGAAATTTGGTGGGCATGTAGCCCCACTAGACTTTTACGGAAAAATTTCGTTTGGTCCCCGGGGGCCACTCCCCCCCCCCCCCCCCCCCCCCGCGCTGGGCCCCCCCAAACCCCAAAAATGCAGTTTTTCCTAAATAACTACCTGAACCGTGGCACCGAGGATGAATAAATTTTTATGGTATGTTGGTCTTAAGGGCCCACATCAACCTAGTCCATAATCACTCATTTGTGATTTGCGCCCCTCCCATAAAAAATGAAAATGCAATATTATTCTACTTTAATCGCCCCTATCTTCAGTTGAGATGTTCAGAACTGCACCATATTTCATGTGTATGATTAACTTGACATCCTCTGGGGGTATGCTAAGTTTCGTAGAATTTCATCCATGGGGGGGTATAAAATAAATTAATTTATGTGCACATTTAGTGACTGTACACTCATCGGCCTGTAGATGGTGGTGTTGAGCGAAGGGTTGCTGGTTTAGGATGATACTGTCTGTCACACACACACATGCAGGAATACAAACAAACGCAAGCATGCACACACACTGACGCACACACACTGACATCCACACGCACAGACACACACCCATACAAATCCACAGACACACACACACAAACACACACGCGCACACACATGTACGCACGCATACATACACGCACAGACACACACACACACACATCCACAAATACACACACATCCACAAATACACACACACACAGACAGACATGCACATACTACTACTTTTTTTAGGTATATACATAAACACGCAATACAGCCAAATTGCTCCACGTCATTTATTTTTGTGGAAAGCCAGTGCAGGCCTGAGCGGCGGTCATATTTTGTACCGCCATGCGGTACATCTAGTTATTTTCCTGTTATCCCTGTCAATCTGCTTTGAAGCAATCTGTATTGTATAAAGCGGCGACGCTATATCAATAAAGGTGACTTGACAATTCAGTTTTTGGTCACTGACTGATGTGGAGACATGGAGGCCAAAACATAAATTTTGATCAAAATAAAACAAAAAGCAGAGTAAAATGTTAGAAAATGGACAGAACATGTTCTTAGGACAAGCAGGAATAAAATTAATTTTAGTGAAGTTTGGCCTATCATTGTTCCCCGAAAGTTGTTTGAAATCGCTCGGTTACGATAGTAAAATTAATTCTTCACTGTATTTTTAATACAATGTCTTTAACATTTCCGATGTTATTATCCACGTTGTTTGTTCATACAGCCGCTGAAACCGCGTGTTGTCGATGACATCACATGTAACCTGTTACTTTTCTCAGCGCTGGTCATAATGGTCCAATCACATTCGTTTGTGCTTATAAATTGGAATATTGTTGAGAGAATTTTACATTTGTGTCAGATTGTACTTTGGAATTAACGAATAAAACCGTATACACTAGTATTCGTGTACAAATTCTATTTTTTCTCCTAAAAGAATACATACAGACGGTTGGTCTGGGAACGCCCCCGGGAACGTTTTTAATTAAATAAGGGCAATCATAACCTATTGCAGTTAATTTTGCAATGTACCGTTGCCGGTCGGCAGGCGTCAATGACTCGCATACGACATTTTTGTCATTCAAATACACACGATGGTCGCAGTGTTTTCCCCCACGTCGACTCCACCCTCGCCACGCCCCCAACTATGACTAGATGCAAGTGGTACTTGATGCAGAGCCAAATGGGAGGAGCTAGAGCTCCAGCTCTTCCCCTCGCTGTTGCTCCAGCTTCACCTCGCTGGATTTAGTGGGCGATCTTTTCACGCAGCGTTGCATTCCGGGAAGGCGCCACCATTTTATGTGGTAACGCTATCCGTTGCCATGGTTACTTCTACAGTGAGGACTTTAGCGATACACCACATTTTCTTTTTCAGAGACTATGCTAGGCAGCGTTATTTAGAGAAACTGCTTGTCACTAAATTGACAGCAGCAGCGACTACGAACACAGCATGATTTCAAAAGCAACATATTTCGTCACAGAAACGATAAATAATTAATCATAATAATGACAAATATTAGAGAAAAATACACTATTATGTATGCCAGCATCTTGCGCATCAAAACAAACTTGTCTTTTTATCACTGTTAAACTCGCAGTCTCGCACTAACATTAACAGGCTTGATAGCGCGTCAATGTTCTGTGCACTAGATCCAGCGAGGGTGAGCTAGATCTCTAGCTCCTCCCATTTGACGCTGCAGCGAAGCCCCGCCCACTAAATATAGCGAGGTGGAGCTGGAGCTCCAGAAAAGGGGGAGCTCGAGCTCTAGCTCCTCCCATTTGGCTCTGCATCAAGCACCATCTCACTAGATGCCGACTGTATTGACGCTTTTTGAATGGGGATCAGAATGAGATGTCATGCGCCCCCTTGAGGAAAACTTTCCTGCAATTCCTGCTCTTGTCCACTAGAAGATATCATTTCTCCAATTTAAAAGTAATAGCCAATCAATTTCCTTGAAGGCTAGTGTTCTGTCGCTATAGCCTATTCACCATCATGTTTGTAATCATTTTTGATAATCAAAAATATTATAGGCCCTAATCATTTTCCCCCACTAAATATTTTTTAATAAAATTACATTAAATTATAACATGCCAGTGACCTTTTCTGTTATGTCTCAATACCTTGTTTGTTTTTTTATGTTTTTTATTTTTTTACTTCTGACTGAATTCTTCACCTTGAATTACTTGATGAACACAATGGTTTTAGACAAAAGCCAAATATTCATGTTTCCATGGAATCTGTCACTTCCAAGCAAGTCCTGACTTGTTTGGTCTTGTCTGAGATGTCTTACCGAAGAAACCAGTCATTATAATATCATCACTGATCATTCTGAACACACTGAATAGCAAAGCAATCTTAATTAAAGGAAAATGTTTGGCTCTCAACTTAAACATCAATGTTAATTTATTCATTGGGGAGTGGCACCTCTCATAAATGTAAAACACCAACACTGTATGACTCAGATCAGGTTGAAAAAGTTTTATACAAATAGAAGTCCATGTGATGGTTGTCATTCTTTTTCACCCTCTAGTTTTCTTTGGCCTGATTTGTGTTGGGACCATAGACTGTAAAAAAATAGGTTGGGACATGTGCAGGCTGATCTATTATTCTGTCATACACTGAGACAAGGTTCTAAGGTTTCTGAAATAACTGGAAGTTTACATTCTGACTTCTACTGATTCCTTAAAAAGTGTTTTCATTACATTTAAACAGATTTCCTCTTTCAGTGTGGGATGTTTTTTATTGTTTGCCAGGAGTCGTGTAAGAATTCACTTTTTTCATGACAGTCTTTCTGTTTTTCTGTTTTTCAGGACAGTGGTGACGTGTGGATAGAATTCATACACCTGTTCTGCTGGTTGCGTTGGTGGACAAACATGTTTTTTGGCATGTCTTGACGTGTTTTGTTTCGATGTTAATCTTAATAATGACATATTTGAAGACTTGTGTAGTAATGTAATGTGATAAGACATAACATGAGTAAAATAACTGTTGCGTAAGTAAGCTGTGATAATTGATAAAATGACTCATGAGACATATACTGTACTTCCTGAGTTTTATCTTTCATTAAAGGATAAACTTTTGCGACATGCATTTTGAAATCCCAAGAAATGTCTGTGTTTGTCAGGTTAGGACATTCACGGGACATGCATTTTTAAAGTTGGAAATGTCAAAAAGGTTGAACTTCAGACTCAATCAATCAATCAATCTTTTCAAATGATCAATCAAAACAACTCTAGTGAAAGCAGAATGTATTAATTTAAAAGCTACATCCAGGCCTATTTTGACTTATTTATTCTAATTAACTCATTAAAATGTAATGGTGACGAATAATGTGGGCATGCAAATTTAAATTTATATGCAGTTCCAATACAGTTGAGTAATTTTGTTCTTATGCACTGGTAAAAGCATTTCATAAGTACACACACACACACACGCGCGCGCGCGCGCGCACGCAAGAGTCTGCGCATGCGCAGTCGTTCACTTTCGAAAAAAGCGGAGGGTTACGGGAGGCGAGAACATGATCAGGCTGTCATCATCATTATAACTACAAGCAACAAACGGAGGAGTTTGAGCTGGACAGCTTTTTCATTGTCCTTTTGTACCTCGACAAGATTTTCGTGCCACAGAGACTTTGTTAACATACATGCAACTTTATCACGGACTTTCGGTTGACGTCTTTCGAAGCTTTTAAACTTTATTCCTCTTGTATTGGTAAGTGCTTGCACGAGCTTTACCTACCTTCCTAAACTTTATTTCAAGGTTAAAGATGTTAGTTTTATCGTGTTTTCATTTGGTAAAAGTGTCAAACTGAAGTTATCTACCTCCTCTGTTGTTTTGCGGGAGGAATGTAAAGAATCTGGTTATTATTCACGAGCAAATTGCAAAAGTTGAAAGTGTGCGTTAAATGCCATATGTTCGTCATCCGCAAGCGACAGTGTGGATGACAGCTCTGAGAATAAATATTTGCGTGTTATTATTACGCTATATATTTTACTCGTTTACCTCACCTCTTGGTTTTAACCTTTGATGAGAACCTGGGATGATCTGAAGCTCTGAAAAGGGGGTTAAAAAAATATTTTCTCTCCTATATGCTGCTCTGGCAAACAAGAGTAACTTAGCCGGATAAATAGTCTGATACCATATGAACACTTTAAACAAAAGAAACTTTCCCCCCTCTAGTAGCTTAAGCAGAAACTTCTTTAGCAGAAAAACCTCGGAAGACCTCTGATCTGATCTGATATTGGTCACAGCATCTATCAGTCTATCAAACAAGATAACAGTTGTTTCTACAAGGAAGAAAAATATTATGTAGTGATCAGCAGGAAGTCTTTCAGTTGAACAATACAAGTAAAGGATATATTTCAGCCAGAGAATTGTGAAAGAGGCAGGATTTATGACTCAATCTCTGAGGAATGTACTCCGTTAGGACATCTTTACAAATATAAAGCTCCTGCCTGTTTGTGCATCATGTCATTTCAGGCTTTGTAAGTTTCGTCATGAGTATGTGTGGAAGATGCAAAAAACCTCCTTGAACTTCCTTGAACTTCCATTCAAGCTCTTTTCCCATCTACACATGTGCGCATTCACTGGCTGCATTTCTAAGGCTACATACATCTACAATACTGATACATTTGAATACGTGTTTTTGTCAAAACACTGTCCGTCCACACTAGCATTTTCAAGCGCTTTCTAAAAGTTTCTTATCCACACTGAAACGTGGGAAAACTCAAACAGGATGAAACGGAACAGACATCATAAAGTTCCCATGCTATTCTTCTGGCAGGATCTTTTTATTTAGCAAAATATCTCGTCATTCACTGATTCGTCCACGTCGCACTCAATCACCATTAAATATTTGGTCAAAAAACCTAAATGCTGTCATGTTTTGCCGCAGGACAAATGAATTGTAGGACTTTGATATGAAGAGTGTACAAAATAACATAACATGCACAATACCGGTATAAACATGGATATCTGTTGGTACACTATGTGTCACATTACAAAACGTGCAACATCATTTTTAAACATCCATTTTCACAGTCCACACAACATCTTGAAAACGTAATTTTCAGATTTATCCACTTGGGAGAGCGTTTTCAAAAAGCTGGACAAAAATGCCGTCTCAGTGTGAACGGTAGGACAAAACGGAGAGAAAATGATGCGGTTTAAAATTAAAACGTATTAGTGTGGTGTGGACAAGGCCTAAAATGTGAGCTGCCTGCCTAGTTAGCATGTTTGGACATCTTTAGTCATTAGTAGTCAGACGTTTAACTTGTGGCAGGAAGTCTGGTTTCCATTGCAGCTTCTTCTGGTGAAGATCTGCCCGCTTGACAGGAAGAGAGCATCTGTCTGACATGTAAAGCAATCAACCACAGTTTGCTTTGATTGTATGTTCAGTTTAATGGAGTTTATCCGGTGATCAGTGATCAGACTGTAGCCACCACTTGTTGTTTCCTTACGTTCAAGATCAGGTGATACCGAGTATGTCTAAAACCACTTACACAAATATATTTTGGAAAATTTCTCGAAAAGTGGTTCGGTAATTGTTCTGGAATTGCAGACTTTTGTTCATTCACACTGCCTGAACTTTTCCTTAATCTGTGGTCTTATTCACATGCATCCCGGACAGTCCCGGCCATAAAGTGTGACATATGTACTTGTCAAGGAGCCCTGCTCTTTCATCACACACCTAAAAATCTTCAGGAATAAATGTCCAGTCTGAATGTAGCTCCCAAATCCTGTCTAAGTTGTCAGCTGATTGGGTTTTGGCACTAACAGGTTGGGGAAGTCTTTGTTAATGTGTCCCATGTGAGAGTGTGTTAAAACTGAGAGAATTGTGGACTCACCCAGTTCCTTTCCCAGTCCTGCCTGTGGCCGACTGAGTGCCAGGCGGCGTCTTTCATTTCCTGATCCGTGACCGATAAGGAAGGAACACTATGTTTAAAAAATGCACTGGTCTCCAGATCAAGGGCAAATCCTTGCTTAAAGAATCAAAGGTCTTTAATGTTGTTGTCTGAAGTTGCCACCTCCTAGACGACTTCCAGTCAGAGTAGAAGATAATGATTAGTTACATATGGGTCAGTGGTCTAAGATGCAGCACTGGTTCCAGTTATTATTACCACAGTTTGTCTTTTTATTTCACCAGGGCAACTTGATGTTGCTAAACAAACTCAGTTCATTGACTAATATTTGCCTTAGCCTGATGTTGGAGACTTGTTATTTGACTGTTAAATCTGCTGCTCTTTGTAATACACTATCAGTCAAATGTTTAGACATACCTATTCATTCATTATCACCATTTTTCTCCTATTTACAATAAGAGTAAAATCATCAAAACTATGAAATAACACCAATGGATGTATGGTAGGCTAATTATGTAGTGGGCAAAAAAATGTTGTTGATTTACCAAAGGAGTTCCCATGTGTGCTGGGCACATCACCTTTTTACACTAACTACTACTTTTAAGCATTTACAGTAAGTGTACAGCTTCACAACACAAATTATACCTGGGAAGGCCAAATCTAGTGGTTGACTAGTGGTTTATTTATGTTTATATTGGCTGTGTGAATTTTTTTCTTTTTTTTTTTCTCTGAGCTATGAAACCACTAAAACACAGTCAGCGGAAGTGCAAACAATAGGATCGTGTTTGGTCTTCCTTAACCCTTCCATTCCTGTGGATTCATTGTTAAAATGGCTCTATAATGCTGCACCTGAACCACAGAGAGCTGTTTGGACAGCTTGGAGCAGATTTTCCTCAGTTCATAGAAAGGAATTTCACAGTACTTTAACATCCCTTGCGCTAATTCTTCTTTCAAACTAAAGAAATGTTAATTTAAGTAATGATAGCCTAATAATTTTGGTTTTTAGGAAGAAGCCCAAGCTAGAGAAGAGCATTGATTTTTGCTTTTTTAGGTGATTGATTATTTACTAGAGAGCAGACTTACGTGGCGACCTGTATTCGTCCAGTCAATGTTATTGACCTCATTAATACACATAAGAACATTCAAGGATTGTTTCACTTCAGAATTAAAATGTCCTGATAATTTGCTCACCCCTTCATCATCCAAGATATTTATGTCTTTCTTTATTCAGTCGAAAAGACATTAAGGCTTTTGAGGAAAACATTCCATACATTTCTCCATATAGTGGACTTCAACGTTTGAAGGTCCAAATTACCGTTTGAATGCAGCTTCAAAGACTCTACACGATCCCAGCCGAGGAATAAGAGTCTTATCTAGCCAAACCATTGGACATTTTATTTTTAAAAAATGCACCACACATTACGTAATCGCGTTGAAAGGTCACGTGTGACATAGGCGGAAGTACCGACCTAGTGTTTGCAAAGTGAACGTGCAAAGACTAAGTCAAACGCCATTTAGCTCAAGTTTGAGGATCATGTAGAGCCTTTGAAGCTGCATTGAAACTGCAAGTAAATGAGTAAATGATCAGGAACTTGTAATACTGAAGTGAACTAATCCTTTAACCAAGGGTTTACGGATGTACCATGTAAAACTTGAAACAAACATAAAATTGAGGTTTAAATGGTTTAGTCTGGCCCTTGAGATCCACTTTCCTGCAGAGTTTAGCTCCAACCCTAATCAAACTGTAGCTTTTTGGTAATCCTGAAGACCTTGATTATCTTGTTTGGGTGTGTTTGATTAGGGCTGGAGCTAAAGTCTGGAAACTGCAGGAAAGTGGTTCTCGGGGGCCGGAGTTGCCCAGCCCTGGTCTAGAATTGCACTGGGTTAACAATTTCAAGTGCCAAAAGCCAATATGAAGGCAATATGAAGCTCCTCTAATGCCTGAGACTTCACAAGGGAGCTATTTACATATTTGGGAATTAACAATTAAAAAAAAGAAATGTAAAAAATCTCTGAAAAGTTATAAAATGGTTATGCAAAAATGTTTTAACATTACTTAGAATAAGAGAGAGCCTATTAAATAATTTAGGCCATATTATCCACCTCTTTTTGGCGGAAGTCTCGCCAAACTCATAGCGGAATTATCCTTTATATTTCTGGTCTCCGGTGTTTCTAGTAAAATTAGCATATTTTTCGAGCTGATAATGCAACGTCAAACCTGCGAAGGTTCACCCGTCAAAGTTTAATGAGTGCGTTGATGACATGAAGTGGGCTGAAGTAGCTACGTTGATGGGTTCTCATATCCTACATACTGTACAGCTGTGGAGACTGCATATAAGAAATTTACAATTATAAATGCACAAAATTTATTGACATAGAACTCATCTTCTACAATAAATATATTTTTAGTTTCAAGAGTATACATTAGTGAATAAATATCCGCATTACAATTTTGTTTGTCTAATTTAAATTAGAATTTAAGGCCAGGTTCTGGGTTCTAATCCCCACTTGTATAGTTTATTTAATTTTTTTCTCATTAAAACCAAAGATGTTCATCAGTGTCTTATTCTACAACATAAAATACATCAATATTACCCCACTCGTGATTTTTTTTTAAGCTGTTACGTGTCTTGAAAAAGGCGGTTGCTAACAAGTGGCTAAATGGGACTACAGAGGCAGTCCAGGAGATTAAACGTCTTCACTCTGAAAAGGTAAACTTAGTCTGCTTTTACAGCATCGTTATGCTTATAATTGTGCTCTTATAAACTATTCTAATATTAAAATTCTAGGAAAATGTTTTTAGATAAAAACTGAAAGAGTTGTTGGAAGCTTAGTGATGGTAACGTTGAATTCATGGGACCGTGGTGTTGTTCGTTTATAGCCTACCTTTAGCTTTTTACTTCTGGCGACTTCATTTAGGCTTCAAAATTCATAAAAGTTGTGTTCATGTGTGATAATTATCTTGATTTTTTTGTTGATCACAGTGATAAATTTTTGTTGATCACAGAGCTTGTTTTTAGCGATTATTACAAATTTTTCCTATTTTTCGTTAATTTTGCCACTGTTTCAAATAATACCTAGGGTTTTGTTTATTTTCTTCTAATAGGGTTGAAATATAAGCAGATCTAGCAGCTTTTAAGGCCTCTCTGTATGCAATCAAGCTCTCCTTCCATGAAATGTGAAAAAACTAGTTTTGTTTTCTTCCATTTGCACTCCATTTCTCCATTATTAGTCCATTAAGAGTTAAGTGTACTGCCAATGGAATCAGGTGTGTGAGATGAAGGAGTGGGCGGTTTGGGCATGACTAATGCGTCAGCTTTCTTGGAAGCAGTGATCATGGCTGTGTGTAAACATGCTGAGAGATGTCTATCTGTACTTATTTTAGATTTCTGTGTCTATTTGTCCATTGGATGCTTTAACACACTCCTGTAATGGAGTGACAACGTGATCGAATTCAGTATTCTCTGAATTCGATCACAATATGTTGCTGTGTCTTGTTTCGAAGTCACTACTATGTTGGCTGCATACTTAATTTGACTCATTTTGGAAAAGTAACCATTATATTGCAAGGTAAGCAAGAAATTACAATACCCCATGTCTGCAGACAACTTTCACACATTTTGCTCTTATTACTAGTTCTTTAGAGAATAGTGTCTGTCCTACTTTGTCTGACTGGGAAGGCCAAGTTTCTGAAAACATGGACGTTGATATGTAAATTTGTAGGCAGTCATGTTGATGTTTTGGGTTTCGGATCCAAAATTTCAGATTTTTTTTTTTTTTTTTGCAGCTCTTTTTCAGTAAATTATCTTTTTTGGTTTGTGGCATATTTTTTATAATTTGTTTGTCTCAAAGATATAAGCCATAATTCAGTTTCTCATTGTTTTACCATTTTAAAAATGACTGAATACGTAATTTTTCAAATGGTGTGCTTGTGTCTTTCTGAAAAGTTAAAAAAGTTCATAGTCATTGTGAACGTAATCCATATAAATCAAGTAGGTTAATGCAAGGCTTCTGAAGAGACCCAATCACTTTATATGATGAACAAATTTAAATCAGTTTATTTTATTATTTTATTAACATATAAGCATCGATTACCACCCATTCTTAGTGCACATTAAAATATGATAAAGCTCAAATGTACTTACTTGACGTGCAAGAACCAATGAGTTTTGTTCTTTACATTCGTAAAGCTTGGTTTTATGAATGTGCATTCATCAGTGTTTATAAATGGGTTTATTCTGAAGTTACATGCTACACTAAAATTTGCATCCTGTAATGACATTAGGCCTATTGCATATGGATGAAATGTTAGTTTTTCAAAATATTGCCTTGTAGAATGCCACTATTTGTATTTGTTATTTGTGTATCTTCTTGTCAATCTTCATAGGTTAGTTTGCTGTTACATAGAGGCTCCCATAATAGGCCCTCTTGTGTCTGTGCTTTGCCTTGTCATGTGATCTGGCACTGGGCTGTGAGGGGCTGTTTGTTCATTGTTGTTCTACAGCTGTGTCATTTAACCCTTATCCCTCTTTTTAGCCAAGTCTGAGAACAAGATTTAGTTTCTTATGTCTCCATGTCACATCATGTCTGCTTTTAGGTGCTTTAGGGGTCACTTCAACATGGTAAGTGTCAACAACATTCCATGGGTGTGTTTTGGGAAAGTCTTAGTCAACCTAAACTTTACAACCACTAGGCAAACCAGATTTCAGAGAGGAAGGGGTATATCTTCCCCAGCGTTTGAATCCTCGGTCTTGTGAGCTAAAAGTAGTAAATGGACTTATGGCTCATTAACGTTGTGGCAGATTTAAAAGATGGGAATGGTGGAAATCCCCAACAGCATGATAGGAAAATGATTTGTTGTGGATTTGTTTTAGATCATGATCTGTTTTAATAACCAATGCAAGCATTAACGACTCAGAGTAGCTACAGGCTGCCGTGTGAGTCTGACCATGCATAAATTTATGTTATGGGTTATGTTATTGGTAAAAATAAAAAAAAAAGTAAGTTTATAGCCATGCAAGTCATGATTATAACTATATAGCCTTATTTATTGAGATATTACTGTAAGGTAATTCAAGACTGTCTTTGGTTCACTGCAGTTTTAAGGAGAAAATACTCAGCAATGGTGATAACTTATGAATTTGCACATGCTTTGTCTTAAAGCATATTAAAAACACCACATAGACATATAAACAGCATTAATTTGGTCTGGATTTTCACCACAGGGGGACTTTAAAATTCTTTCTCCTATCCCAGCCTATATCTAGACAACTAAACTATGTTTTTAAAGTATTATTTTCAGTGATCCTCTAATGCAGTCAACACACTGATAGTTACCTGAACATTGTCAGTGAAACAAAAAGATCTGCAGTTTGAGTGTGTCATTGTTACAGTCATTCATCTTAAGAGCTGAGGGGTGTGATTACTGTGATGCTAGTGGTGTGAAACAGGAATTTCTAAAAACATTGTCTCGATAGACGGATTGTCCTGCCTCAGAATGGCTCTGTCAGGCTGGTCTGGATGTTCAAACAAACAGAGCAGTGTTTTGATAGCATGACAGAGCCACAGTGTTTACACTTTCTGTTTACCCTTCTCAATAAGCTGTGATAGGAGAAAACATTTTAATTAAAAAAAATAAAAATAAAGGTGCTTAAGGTTGATGTTTTTTTTTTTTTTGTGATAACCTTCAGTACTTCGGGGATAGTTCACCCAAAAATTTTAATTCTGTCATCACTCACACTCATGTCTTTCCAAATCCATTAGACTTTTGTTCATCTTTAAAGCATAAATTAGGAGATTTTTGATGAAATTCACCCAAAACTTTGACGCTTTGGAAAGTTCATACAAGTCAAATGTGAACGTAATCCAAATGAATCAAGTGCTTTAATACAAATCTTCTGAAGAGACACAATCATTTTATATGATAAACAGATTTATTTAGGCTTGAAATGAGAGAACCAATGTGGTTTGTTCTTGCGCATCAAGCAAGTATGGTTGAGCTTCCAATTTGTCCTCTATGTATGTGTGTTTTTCAATGTTTATATATGAATACAATCCTGAATTAAATCTGTTCATCATATAAGCATTTGTGTTTCTTAATAATACTTGGAGTAAATAGCTCTTCATATAGATCCATGTATTTCTGAAGCGTCAAAGTCTTGAGTGAATGGACTTTTAATGGAGGGTCAGAAATCTCGCAGGTTTCATTAAAAATATCTTCATTTGTTTTTTGAAGACGGAAGATGATCAAAAGTCTTATGGATGTCAGACAATATGAGGATGAGTGATTGATGACCGAATTATTATTATTATTATTATAATTTTTTTCATTTTTGGGTTAAATATCCCTTAAAAGCAAGGGTGTTAAAAACAGTTACATAATAAGTAAACTACTTGGCCAAAGGTATGTAGACACCTCCTAATGAACGGATTTGGCTATTTCAGATACACCCATTACTTACAGGTGCATAAAATCAAGTATACAGCCATGCAATCTCTTTAGACAAACAGTAGAATAGGATGTACCTTTTTGCTCCTGACTATAATTTTGTTTTGTTGATTATTTCTCTCTCTCTCCCTGACCCTTACAATGAAACAGGCTGATTTTGCTACTGTACCTTCAGTACAGTTGTATCATTGTTGTTTGTTATTGAGCTCATGGTTGTGGTGTCAAAATCATTTTTATGATCATAATAGAAGTAAATGGTCTCGTTAGACGGGAAAGATTTTTGCTAGTTAGGGCATGAATACATGAAGAAATTATTCCAACTATGTTAAAAATTGTGGTATGACGTTTTGCTTTGTAGACTGATGTTGACGTTTGTAGATTCTATACCATTTTGCTACCTGTGAGATGGCAATACTGTAGTATTAAAGTGGGGTAATAGGCTTTGGTTTCTACATGTAAAGGTCAGATCACAGCAGTGTGCTGATCAAAGCTTTTGTCCCTCAGTGTCAAACAGTAGAAGGAAATGCGAGACTCAAAAGCATCACAGCATTTATTATTTTAAGAAAATGTTTCAAGATGTCCTCATAGAAAGAGCAGACTTAGATGCTGTGGTAGGGGTGGGCGGTATGACCAAAATTCTGTTTCACGGTATGACTAATTTTATTTCACGGTAACGATATATTTCACGATATAGTTATTTATATCTGTAGTTATTCTCGAAAAATTTACAAAAAGGGCTTTGTATAATAAGTAAACCCAAATAGGCTACTTTAGAAATGAAAAGGACTTCACTTTGTTTGAATTTTCTTTTTCTTTTATTTGGTAAATTATTTCTTTGGTAAACTATTTTTAATAGCTAAATATAGTAAACAAAACACTCTCATCAACTTTTAGATAAACTGCCCCCAACTGATTGATATTAAATACAACTCATGTGCAATTCAACTTTAAAGTGTTGCTGAATAATTTTTCAGTCTCATGTTATTGCTTTACTTCATCAATCAGTTTATAATATCTAAATATTTTAGATTAAACTATTCTATTCATTATAAATTAGTTACTTCCTTTTAATTTGGTAGGATATTAGATACTAGTTATGTTTAAATGTTTTCCCGGTACATTTTTGCCATGTCTGCTTTTAAAGGGCTTGTTTTGTTATTTTTGTGATATCTGGCAAGCAACCCGTCACCTAAAGCTTTAATCAAGAGAGGTTCAGAAGAGTCAAGTTCATCAAGTTCATAAGTGACTAGGAGAACAGCAGTATGAAAACCGAACAGCAGCTACTGTTAGTGTTGACTAAGTAGTGTAAATTATACACACCTTGTAACTGCGTCATTATTTTACATAGCTCGGTGGACACCGACACACCGCGCTCCCTCTCAGTGCGTGCACGCGCGCGTCTTTTGCATCAGTAAAATGCGATCGGAATTTGAGTGAGACATTGTAATCACGTATTGAGTCGAAGCAAGATTTTATCAGCTGTTTCAGTGGCCAATTGTTTGGAGTTAGAAATATGTAACTCGCGCTGCATATTTAGTAATTTTGCCTCAGATACAGGATTATACATTTGCTTTAACAAGCAGGTTGTTCATTACCACGGCAACCGCTCGCGTGTCATACTGAATGCTTTCGTGTTTAAAAAGTAACTATACATAAGAGACAGAAAGATGCAGATATCTATACATCATTTAAGGTTATTTCTATTCGTTACGATATTGATATATGAACTGTTGTTGTCAAGTAGCTTCATGCTTTCCCCGTTGCGATCGTGCACTCCTCTAATCTGTAGCCTACGGGTGCCGCACTGCTCTAGTTGACCGCTGCACCTTTCTCCCCGAAAATATCACGTTAACAACAACCCTTTAGAAAACGTAATTCCTTTGTGGACCTTCTTGATCTGCTTTCTCCATGTTTCTTTGACAAATCTCAGTGTCTCGTTCTCACGCACGCTGCACGTGAGTTAACCACACCCACTTATTTACATGTCGCGGTATCACGGAATAAAAAAATCTGTTACGTTGACATTTTCTACCGCGGTAACGATATCATACCGCCCAGCCCTATGCTGTGGCTGTTTTTTTTATTGGCTGGTCTGCAGATGAAGAGTTCAGTGTAATGCATGCATATGTGAAGCCATGTTATAGATGAGCAAGCTTAGTCCCGCAGAAAGTGTTACAGTAAATAAGAGAAGTGTGTCTTTTTTAAACTCTTTCTCCTATCCCAATTTAATATTTAGAGACAACTATTACTAAACTATTTGAAGGTTAATTTCTTTTAACATTGTGAATTCTGTGGATCTGTGCCATATAACATTGCTGTGATGGTTTTGAGCAGTCAAACCAACACTGTACCTCTCATAATGTTATGAGTTTAGGAGTTAAGGTTGTGTCTTCTGTCAAATGAGAAGGTACTTACTGAAGGAAAATGTTATTTTTAGGGACTGAATGATGAATGGAGTTGAACTTATTAATATTCACGGACAACAACATACAGCATGAGAGTTTTTCCCTAAACATACAACCCGTGAATATACACACGTCTTTGAATGCACATCATTTGAATTTTATATTACAATTTGCAATGCTACCTGGCAACCATAAACAATGAACAGTTATCAAAGGCACATTGCAATGCAAAAATCTAATGGTGAACTGTCAGCTTTGATATCAGTGTCTTCATTGTTTTCAACCACATAATGTTTACAGATCCGATTCTCTGAATTGCGGTGTAAACTAACATGGGGGTGAAATAAAAGCGAAACATATGTCATACAGCGCTATTGCAGTGGCGGCTCCTGCAAAATCTCTCAGGGGGGGCAAATGTTTGGATGATTTATAAGTATGGTCCACCCATGCAATGGATAAATTAACAGCTTAAGCATGTAAAGGCAACTTCACTACTTTAATATTAATGAAAAATAAAGTGACTCTTACAACAAAAAAAAAATCTTTATTTACAATAAATAAATCTCCTTGTTTGTTTCTATATGAGTGTTACCAATTCAGCAGCAAGTCAAAATTAATTCAAACAAAGCCCAGCCAAGATGCGAATTTCCAAAAACGTTTACTCCAATTTCAATTTAATAAGAAACAACTGAAATCACATAACTCACTATTTACGCTACTTGCTCCGGCCAGAGCAAATCGCTCTGAATCTGAAGGGCTACATTTTATTTCTCCATTTAATAAACGAACTATTCCGTCAGATAAATATTTGTTGTGAAAGAAATATAGTTACATTGTCAAGCATTTTATCCAAAATTTAAGCACTTTTCAAACCTTAAACACATCAAAATTCAAACAGTTTCAATGATTTCAAGCACCCGTATGCAGGGGTGCCTCCAGAAATTCTGGGCCCTATGGAAACCAAAATTTCTGGGCCCCTACATTTTTTACAGATAAAATTTAACCCAATAAACATGCCCTGTATACTTTAAAAAAAGATACTTAGCACATTGCGTAGTTAAAATGTCTTTTACGTCTCATCCGTCCTTCGGATGAGACGTAAAACCGAGGTCCTGACTCTCTGTGGTCATTAAAAATCCCATGGCATTTCTCGTAAAGAGTAGGGGTGTAACCCCGGTGTCCTGGCCACATTCCACCATTGGCACTTACCAATCATGGCCTCCTAATAATCCCCTTACATTGAATTGGCTCTATCACTCTCTCTCCTCTCTCCACCTATAGCTGGTGTGTGGTGAGCGCACTGGCGCCGTTGTACTGTGGCTGCCGTCGCATCATCCAAGTGGATGCTGCACACTGGTGGTGGTTGAGGAGAGATCCCCTGATATGATTGTAAAGCGCTTTGGGTGTACAGTAGTACATATGAAAGCGCTATATAAATGCACGATTCTATTCTATTCTATTCTAAAGATGAGTACAAAGCCTACAAAAACAAGAAAAAAAATTGTATTTATACAAATTTGACTTATAAGTCAAACACACACGTAATAACCATATTATTTCTATTGGCCTATTTAGTTTTCATAATATAAAATATTAAAATATCTATTTTGTAAACTCCTTATAGCCAATGGTTACAGACACATGTTTTATTCGTTTTTTTATATTATTTTTATTATATAAAAATTTTATTCGTATTAAGAACGTCAAGTTTGACATAATCGATGCGTTTTTTCGTATCCGTCATTCTGTGGCTCTAAACTGTCAAAACACCATTCAAACCCTTGTTACGGATGCGAAAAACACAGAAAATCGAACCCGATCCGAATTTTTTTTTTTTTTTGACGGACGAAAGTTTCGGAGGCAGTGTGCTAGTGTGATTGACCTAACGTGAGGTTGTATTTATTTTTTAACGTGCTAAAATATCGGACGCGAATTTCGCACGGGGGGAGAAGGAGGACGTGGGTGTGCAGCAGCCGCTGAATCTGTGTAGCTATTTTTTACAGTCTATGGTGTAGAGACATGATAACCCAGAGATGTTATTATTGTTGGATGTAAATCATAATTCAGTAATTATTTTACTAAGCTAGCTAGATAAAAGCAGGTCATGTAGCAACAAAAATAAGTAACTCTGAAAGTTTTGGAATACAGGAATAGGGCAAGATACCTTTCTTTTTGAAAAACTGTGTGACATACTGTCGACTTAGGCGTTCTCTGTCTTCTCTTTCCTTTCCTTTTTTGATGCCCTAACTTTTGATGTGACATGCCTGCGTGTGTCACTGTCTGCGCTGCATCATAGCAAGTGCAATAAGCAAGAGAGAGACGTTATACTAGCGATCGTAGCTCGGACAGAGCAGGTGGAATGAACCATTGTAAGGGGGAGGGGTGTGACTGAAACAGTAAATGCATTATTTGTTTTTTAAATATTAAATCTATGGTCAAAACGGACAAAATACACATTTAGTGCATGAGGGGCCCTAGCACATTTAATGTATGTATAAAAAAGAGAAAAGAAATAAGAAAAGAAAAAGGGGGTCTGCTCTTCTGGGCCCTAAATCAGCCTGGGCCCTTAGAATCGTCCTAACCTTCCACCCCTTTACGGCGCCCATGCCCGTATGAACCCTGCACATCACTAGCTGCTAGTTACACTACTCACTACTATTACACTGCTTACATCACATTACTCGCTTAATACACTGCTTACTCATACTGAAATTTTGCTCTTCTCTCTTTCAAAGTAGCAAAGTGATCAATAACTCTCTCATTATTAGTTCCCTCTCCATGGAAAGCATAGCCATTGCATTCAGACGATAGAATTAACTGCGTTCGCCATGACGTTGTTCAAGTTCAACTGGCCTCAACTCGCGAGATGTCCTAACAGTCTCTCTCGCTCTCGCTCTCTTTTTTTATTTGTATTTTTTTTAATCACATTTGATGAAGATATTAAAGTAGTGTTTCATTTTTTCTTGTTGTTCAAATTCAAAATTGTTTTCAAATATTATTTATCACTTAATCTTAAAGATTTTTAATAGTGTATGTTTGTTCCCACCAATCGCTACACAAGTTAAGGATACGTATGATGACGTAAGCACGTTAGTGCGAGCCCTCCCGGAACCCATAGAGAATGCATTGCAGTGCCTGCAGTTCGAAAAAAACCATCTTTGAATGTAAGTCTATGGGAACACTCTGGGCGATTCTCAGCCAGAGTGAAATCGCCCAAAAAGAGGCGGTACTCCACAGAACGTGACATGGCGCTGATTGGACTATATCCAGAGGCAGAACATACAGTGACGGCTAGCGTAACTCTGTGGTTGAATGAGACTGTGAATGTGATTGAAAAAGTCCCTTTCACACTTTGGTGGTGCGTCGCCCGATCGCCCTAATGAAGAAACCGCCCCTGCGCTATTGGCTCCTGAATGCGTCACCATGGAAATAATCAGGTGATGCCTTCTAAAATAATGGTCCCCTTACACTCACGCTAGGGGGTCAACTAGAATATTTGTACGTGTGAAAGGGTTTGTTCCTTTACTTCCATATGGCTCAAATCTCATTTGGCAATGGTGACATAAATACATATGCTGACTGTTGACCATTGCTGCACAGGTCAAACAAACGTCCACATGAAAGGATAAATGACAGGGTATACTGGTTGGCAGGATCATTTGTTTCTAAGGAAATAGTATCTGGGTGTGGGATCCTAATGTTCTTTTTGTTTTATAGCCTGTCCTGAACCAAAGGAAATGGATTTATTTTCATAGGTCCATCATAGGCCTAAGCTTGCTGTTGGTGCAGTTATTGCTTGCATGTTGCTATGAAACAACTTTCTCTATATTTTCTTTAATCAATTAAATCCTTAACAAATGGCTCAGTAAGAAGAAATTAAATATAATGTTGACATAGCGTGTCTGAGTCCTAAACAATCCTAAGACAACTATTCCAGAGTTTAGGTAGAAAAAGGATCTACCTCCTTTTGTGGATTTTGAAATTCCTATCAACAGACCAGAATTTTGCAACTGTAGTGGCTGTGATGGATTATAACACCATAAAAGACTGCATAAGTACTGCAGAGCTGGGCCGATCAAGGCTCTGTAAGCAATTTGCAAAAATTTAAAACTGATACAAAACCGCACTGGTAGCCAATGTAGAGATGATAATATTGGGCTGATGTGATCATGTTTCTTGATTCTTCTTGAACCAGCTGGAGGCTGGAGCTTATTTATAGACCCAACAGGACATCCACTCAGTTGCACATTACAATAATCTAGTCTGGAGGTTATTATTGCATTAATTCATTTTCAGCATCAGACACAGGACACTGTGTGTCATAGTTTAGCTTTGTTTTGAGATGAATGAAGGCCTTTCTATAAACATTAGCAATGTGACCATTAAAAGACAGATCAAGCGTAATACCCAGGTTCTTATCTGCAAAGAATGACACAAGGGTACAACCACTGAGCAACATATCATATTCTAGCATCTTTTGTTTAGTGGCATTTAGTCCTATGATTGATTCCACCAATACACTCTGCTAACTTGGAGAATTGAAGAGTCATGACCTCATTGTGTCATGTAGAAATAAAAAGCTGGGTGTTGTTAAAATAGCAATGAAATCTAATTTCATGTTTCCTGGTAATGTTCCCCAGGGGAAGAACAGTGAAAAAAAGCATGGGGCCTGATACTGCTCCCTGTGGCACTCCATACATAACTTGTGTTTGATCTTACATCTCCTCATTTACACAAACAAAAATGATTGGTTCTAAACCATGCTAATGCCTGCCCACAAATGCTAACGTGATTCTCAAGCCTATCCAAAATTGTCTATGGTATTAGTGTTAAGATCTAACAATAGAAGGAATATATAGCTGCGATCAGATGATACGAGTAGGTATTTCTCTGCAGATATGAAGATGGTTGTAAACATTTTTTTAAATATTTATTATATAAATGGCAGATTTGAGATCAGATTTGGTCTATAATTAGTTGGTCTATTGGGGTTTTGTTACTGCCAACTTTTTGTGACATGCTCTAAGGAAAGTGAAGAGTTAATATTGAGAAGAGGTTTTGATTACAGGAAAAGCCACTTTCAGTAGCTTACTGGTTAAAGGATCCAACATGCACATTGTTGGCTTTGAGCATTTGCTAAGCCTTGTTATTTCTTCCTGTTATATGACAATATCCGCGTTTCCATTACCCTTCAAATTGCACAAATTGAAATTGCGAATTTTACGCTCGCATGAGGTGGTTTTTCAGGCAATTCGAAAAAGGAATATTTCGCAAAACTGCAATGGAAACAGTTTTTGCGCATTTACAGTCACCTGATGTAGAAGGCGCAGTGTGTTTGGACAGAATACGAGACAGAGTTCTTTATTAAATTCATAAAAGACAAAAGAATGACAGAAATACTGGATTATAAACCTCAAAGAAATGCCTCAATCAAGACCTCGGAGCAGAAATGAGTGAGAAAAACCCAGAAACACCTCATATGTGCTCTTTCCTTGCCATTAATGCTTGGATAACACGCCTACGTTTCCTTCCATTAATAATAATAATGTCTAGTGCGGTACGTGGCTGTGATATATATAAACTTACCAACGTCCGTTGCCATGATCTTTGGAATGACTTATCGCGAGAGGAAAAAATTACGTTTTAGTCGCATAACATCAGTTAATGGAAACGCCGTCATTTCGCAATAGTTTTTTATCGATATTTAGAAAAAATAGTTTTGCGCAAATCTTTAATGGAAACACACCTAAAAGAATTAAATTGCTAGTAGTGTAGTGAGATGACGTCCTCTGGAGATATGTCAAAGATGTGTAGTTTTCTTTCTGATGGCCTCAAATTTATGATTGAAGAAATCTGTAAATTTGTACTAAATTTGTACTCCTCCACCTGCGCTCTTCTTTAATTAATGTAATACTGACAGACAAATCCAGTCACAGAATCCCAATCAAAGAGATTAATCTGATGATTGAAATCAGGGCAGTATTTGTCTGACACAAAAAAATTAGTCAGGATCCCAGTTAGGGTGACGGGATGAAACAGGATTTCAACAGATCAATTAATACAAAATACCAATCAATGAAACACCGTAATTAGAGATGCACCAGTCGACTGTCCATCATCCAGAACTGACCAGTTTTTGCTCCAAACACACAATCGGCAATTGCTTTTTGTTTTATTTTGGCCAAACTGCATTGCAATCCTTTTCCAGAATTTTTTTTTTTTTTTTTTGTGGAAATATTACGACATCTGTAAATGTTGGAAGAAAAAAATAAATATTGAATTGGGGGTTTATATGAATGTATCTGTGGTAGGAACTGACTGTCTTCATAAAAGTTTTGATGACATTTTCTTTTAATTTTACTTCCATATAATGCCTGTTAAAGTAGTGTTTTTAAGCGCAGCTCTTCTTTGTGTAGAGCAGTAACTAAGCTATATAGAAATGCTACACCACTTACTTTCAGAGAGTGAATTTGCATGAGATGTTCACATCTTATTTTACTCTGATTTACAGGAGTGAGGCCTCAGTGCCATGCCAGAGAAATCCCATAGCACGGCCCATGACGTCCCAATGGGTGAAGGTAAGACCAATGATCCATCACCTCTGCTCTGCATAGAAACTGTGGAGTCAAACTTCTCACAGCCAAAGCAAATGTTTAACTCATTACTCAATACAATTCAACTTTGATGTACTTCATTATTATTCCATATTATGGCAGTTTTGTTGGTTAGATGATGTGTTTTGATCATTGGTTCAGTGAATACAAGAATAGTATAAATTCAGTCAAAATAATTTACCATGCTTTGTTTTTTTTGTTTTTTTAAACTACACTTGTAGAGGTGCATCAGATGGCTGGTTAGAAAGGTTCAAGTATCCCCTACTGTTAGATGCTGTAACACAATAAAACAGCTTTTCTAGCACTGTTATGACTAGTGTCATCACCTGTACCTCAGACTATAGACTACAAGAGCCATGTATCTATTGTTGTCTCTTAGCAAAAATTTTGAACATTTTACAAGTTTATGTGCAAAACTACATATTTTTATAATTGACTAGTCTGTTAGTCTAAATGGCTAGTTGGCATTGAGAAAGCCCTGAATAATGACACCACACACTGATTAGACACGTTTCCTATTCAAAGTTCTCACAAGATGTCATTAGCCGCGTTTCCATTACCCTTCAAATTGCGCAAATTGAAATTGCGAATTGAAAATACGCTTAATGGAAACATGTAATTTTCGAATAAACTCCCATTTATCGCAAAAAAGTTTTTCCGCTCTCATGAGGTGGTTTTTCAGGCAATTTGAAAAAGAAATATTTCGCAAATCTGCAATGGAAACAGTTTTTGCGCATTTACAGGTCACCTGACGTAGATGACGCGGTGTGTTTGGACAGAATACGAGAGAGTTCTTTATTAAAATTCATATAAGACAAAAGAATTACAGGAATAATGGATTCTAAACCTCAAATGCCACAATCAAGACCTCGAAGCAGATATGAGGGAGAAACACCCTTTCTGGTGTTTTTTCCTCCTCATATGTGCCGCTCACAAGTATAATAAGGGTCGTTCCTTACCATTAATGCTTGGAAACACACATAGGCCTACATCTCCTTCGATTAATAATAATGGCTAGTGCAGTGGCTGAGATATAGTACATAAACCTACCAGCGTCCGTTGCCATGGTTTTTGGAATGATTTAACTTATCGCGAGAGGAAAAAAAAAATTTTTTAGTCGCATAACATCGGTTAATGGAAACGCCGTAATTTCGCAATAGTTTTTTGTCGTTTTTTTTTTGCGCAAATCTGTTACGGAAACGTGCCTGTTGTTTATTAAGGAATTAATTTCAACACACACACACACACACACACACACACACACACACACACACACACACACACACACACACACACACTGTGTGTTCCTGGCCAGCCCCCAAAAAAGTCACTATTTGGATTTAAATAGGCAAATGCTTACAGTTTTTTCCAATTGTTTAAGCACAATTTTGAAAATAGGGCCCGGTTTGTCAAAACACTACACACATTTAGCACAACCCTACACCAAAGTAGCACAACACTTCAGATAATTTGCAAAATGGAACACTTTTGTCAAAACTATACACGACTTCATAAAAACAATATTTTGTTACCATACGAAACACGCATTTCATATGACTTCAATCTTTTTGAACCAGTTACACACTGCTGTTGCTAACCTAAAACACTTTTAGCAAGTCTAATTCTCAGTGATTAGAGTACTGTAAATGAAGTACACAGAGAAAGTGCAACTATACAATAGTTCACCAAACACTACACAAGACCAATGCTGCAGACTGAGGAAAATATCATTTATTTCTCTCCATATACCCAAATCAGTCAACATGTCAACATGGAGAATCACAACAAAACATGTCCCAGTTTTCATGCTACTGCAATAGTGTGCATAACACTGTTAGCTCAGCAAACAACAGACAAACGTAAAATATTGTATCCAGTACAGGTTACAATTACAGTAAATAACAACAACAACAACAAACATAAAAAATAATCTGAAAAAAAAAAAAAACTGACAATATTGTTCAGAAAATACTACAGTAAACATACTATACATTATCTCTTCGCCTAGCTGGATCTGGCCAGAGAATTTCATCAACATCACAAGTAATATCCTCATTAGCAAGACAACGCGGGAAGAACCGTCTTGAATGTTGAATCCATCCTTGCACAGCTGCGGCGTCGACTTGGTCACAGGCGTCCTCCATGGCCTGAATGAGGGGTACCTGAGCTTGGGGCTGGAGATCGTCAACCTTCCACCGCCATGCAGAGAAAAACTCTTCGATAGGGTTTAGAAACAGAGAGTATGGTGGAAGGTATAGTACTGTCAACTGTGGATGGTGTTGAAACCAGTTCTGGACCCAAAGCAGAGCGGTGGAATGACACATTGTCCCAGATGACAGTGTATTGCATCTGGTGCATTTCATTACCTGCTGTGATGATGTGGTGCAATCGGTCCAAAAATGCAAGAATGTGAGGTGTGTTGTAAGGGCCCATTTTGGCATGACGGAGGAGAACCCCATGCTGTGAAATGGCAGCGCAAAGGGTGATGTTACCCCCACGTTGCCCTGGGACATTGATTATAGCCCTGTGGCCAATGATATTTCTGCCTCTCCTTCTTGCTTTTGTGAGGTTGAACCCTGCCTCATCAATTTGAAATGAATTCATGCAGGATTTCCTCAGCATCCATCTGCAAAACTCTCTGAAATACAGTGAAAGACAAGATTGTGTAGTTCAGGATAGGTCTAGTATACAGTAGGGCTGCACGATACTAGGAAGATATGCGATATGCGATATTGTTGTTGAGTATTGCGATAACGATATTTATTGAGATATAACATTTCCCTAGAGAAATGCTATTTTATTACCTTTTTTTATCATTTATATATGTAATGATCATACTAAAATAAACAGGTAAGTTAGGCTAATACAGTGGTTCCCAATTCCAGTCCTCGTGACCCACTGCTCTGCACATTTTGTATGTCTCTCTTATCTGACACACTCAGTTCAGTTCATGGAGTCTCTCCTAATGAGCTGATGATCTGCTTCAGGTGTGTTAAATAAGGGAGACATACAAAATGTGCAGAGTAGTGGGTCACGAGGACTGGAATTGGGAACCACTGGGCTAATAGATATTCTTCTGATCTTCAGAAGAATATCTCAGTTTTTTCATAAGGAGTTAACGTTACACATGCAACACTTTGATTAATGGTTGTCTCTGAGACTTTGTTATTGTTATTTGGCATTTCGTTAGCAGTTTTGGTAGATTTGGGCTTACACTTTTTGAAGTCTTCATATAGATCCCTGAAGTTGCGTTCCAGATGACTGTGGAGATTAGTTTCCTCTCGACGTGGCCAAAATTTTTCGGCACGACTTTGTGACACCGTCACTTATGTTCACATATCGCGTTTTTTGCGCGTGCAAATTCGTTATTTCAAATGCAGGCGCGCGGTAAGCGCGTTCAAAATGGAAGCACATTTTTCCAGGCCCGCCTATGCTGCGACGGGATGAGAACATCTCAACTTTTCAGAATTACGCAAGCTCACGTAGGTCATGGTTGCATAGCAACGACAGACGCAAGCGCTTGTTGAAAGGAGGAGATAGCGGCGCGGCCGCGCTTTCCATGCGTTTTTAGACGCGATATGTGAACGGTCCCTTACACAGTACCTGCATTTATGACATGTCTTCTCTACTGAAGCCAAAATATTGCCATATTTCAGACGTACAGTTCTTTTTAGGTACAGGTTCTTCTCTGTTGTCATTTTCCTCGCTTGTCTCTACTCTCGCCATTAGTTTTTATTTTCCACTCTCTGCTCTGAGCCACTAGGTTCTCCTTTGGGCCCGATCTAGCCAATAGCATAATAGCCTGTGATACCTACTGTGGAGGCGGGTATAAAGATAGTAAGGCCCCATTTGATTGGTCGAATTTGGATAAACAACCTATGCATGCATGCATCACACAAATGCTTGGCACATAAAATAAATGCAATTTATCGCACCTCTCTGCGATACGGATATCGCATATACTTTTATCGTGATAATGATAATTTTTCGATATATTTTGCAGCCCTAGTATACAGTCAGCCCTAGTATACAGTCAATGTAAAAAAAGTCATGTGTGCAGTATGCAACATCACAGTGCTAAAGTGAACAATACAAACCTCCACATACTCATGCCGCAGCCGTTTGACCCTCTCTGAATTCCGCTCAAAAGGCACTTGATAAAGTTGTTTCATTTTAACCCGATGTCTTTTCAGGATGCGTGCCAGTGTTGACTGAGAGACCTGATGGACATTATTGAAAATGGCATGGTCACCGATAATGTTTGCTTGTAGTTCTCTGAGCCTGATAGCATTAATGGCCAAAACCATGTTTATTATCTCTCTCTCTTGTTCTTGAGTGAATATGGGCCCTCTTCCTCCTTGTCGTTCCCGACCTTCAATCCTATGTAGAGAATAATACATGTAACTTACTGTACAATGTCACAGGAAGGGGTATCACAAGTGCTGATATGGTGCATACAATAAGCGACTGATTACTTTAACTGTAGACAGATCTTCTTTTACCTGTTTTCCTGTCGAAAAGTCCTTATGACAGATGCCACTGTATATCTGCTAAGATTTGGCTGAACTCTCAGTCCAGCCTCCCTCAGCGTCAATCCGTGGTTCACAACATGGTCCACTAGTGTTGCATGAATGTCATTTGATAAGTTTGGTCCTCTTCTTCTTTGTGCACGTTCTCCTCCTGCTTCAGGTCTTCCTCGACCTCTGGCTCGGCCTCTGCCTCTTCCTCTACCTCCTTCTCCTCCTCTGTGTACTCCCCCTCTCACCCTCACTCTTCTTCTGACTTCTTCCATTTTGGTTGAAGGCAGGTGAACCTACCTGCTGCATTTTCATAGTGCTTAAACCTGATTGGTGTGCCTACAGTTTAGCAATCATGTGTTTGTGCACCTGATGGCTGTGTTTAACAGATTGGCTCATAGGTATGGTAATTTGACAGTCAGTGCTTTGGAATTGCAAGGAAGTGACATCATGATATACTTCTGTGTCTGGTGTATACAAGTGTGTTTAGTGTTTTGCAAATCACTGTGTGTAATGTTTTGCAAATAGTGTGAAGCTGACAATGTGCTTACAGTTGTGCAAATCTAGCCTTGTGTTTTGCTCCTTGAGTGTAAGGTTTTGCTAATTGTGGGAAAAGTTCAATTTTAGTGTGTTAGCAATTGTAAAAAAAATCGTAAAAAAAAACAAACTGTAAGAGTCTATGATTGGATCATTATTGCAGTGATTGTTATTAGGGATGGGAACGACACGGGATTTGGGAAATCGACTGTCGAGGCCCATGTGTCGACTTTTTGTCGGATTGTCGGCCTTTCTTTTCTTTTTTTTTTAAAGGGGGGGTGAAATGCTCATTTTCACTCAATCTCCTGTTAATCTTGAGTACCTATAGAGTAGTATTGCATCCTTCATATCTCCAAAAAGTCTTTAATTTTATTATATTTATAAAAGACAGATAGGCTGTCCCGAGTCTTTCCGCAAAAAAAAACGAGCGTCTGGAGGCGGGCCGTGTGGGCGGTATGCTATAGCTGTGCTAACCGAGCTAACAACACACAGAGACATTTTTTTAAAGCAGTTTACTCACCGAATGCGATCGCGAACCTTTATCATTGTGACTGCTCGATCCGCATTAGACGATCTGCAAATCCGTCGATCTGGGCTTTGTTTATAAAACAATCATCGTCAAAATGCAGGGAACAAACAGCTCCGTTGATGCTCTGAAAAAACAAACTCCATCCACTGATCCACTTAACGCTGGGTTCTTTGGGAATCTGTGCAGGGTTGTCTTGCCCTGGCATACAAAAACACACTTCTTTGGTGACATTGACTTCCAAAACCCGAGCACACAGTGCTTTGATGGCGTACTGCTTTCGCTATCTTGCTCTGGTCTACGAATGCGCGCGCGAGTCTTTCCGGGAGAAGTGGGGTCAACGGTCAAGTGGCGATCCCATTTAGAAAAAATGCATTGTTTTATTTAAAATGTTTTATTTCATTATGGGAAAAGTGGCACTTTATGATGTGTATCTGAATAGGAAATGTAATAAATTAAAAGCCAAAAAAAAAAAAAAAATGCAATTTGGAAATCCCACAAGCCCCGCCCCCTCGACATGTCGACACTCTATTTTTTTTGTCGAGTGGAGCATGTGTCGAATGTCGGTCGTTTTGTCGACAAAAAGTCCCATCCCTAATTGTTATGTTTCTAGCATGTTATTTGTTTGGCAACAGTTCTTCTAACCATAATTGATAGAGTGTGTAGCTTTTCCTTTATTAACCAGGTAGACACATTAAGGCCATATTCCAGGATGACAATGTCAAGATTCATGAGGCTCAAATTGTGCACCAAAAATTTATGCACTTCTTTATGGAAATAACATTACAACATTTTTTTCCCTTTAGAGGTGCATACATTTTTGGGTCAAGATCTTGTATTGACAATGCATGAGTCAAGACCTCTATAAAGTCTCCTTCAGCACATCCCAAAGACTTTCACTGAGTTTAAGATCTGGACTCAGAGGAGCATCAATTCATGTGTGAAAATGATTCTTCATGCTCCTCCCAACCATTCTTTCACAATTTCAGACTGATGAATCTTGATATTGTCATCCTGGAATATGATCATGAATGATGTGTCTTCCTACATGGTTAATAAAGGAAAAGCTATACACTCCATCAATTAGGATTAAAAGAACTGTTGCCAAACATATAACATGCTAGAAACATAACAATAATGCAATGCTATATGCAATACTGCAATAATGATACAATCATAGTCTCTTAGAACTATGAACCACAAAGAACCACATTTTATGTAAAATACATACATACTCATGAGATCATGATGTACTGTACATTGTGATTATTTTTTCAGTTTGCAGCAACATCACTCAAAACTCTGTGTGAGCATTTGAGGGCATACACACAGGACAAGAACATAGGGTTAATTTAAGGTATATATAGTATCTCACGAAAGTGAGTACACCCCTCACATTTTTAGCAAACATTTTAGTATATCTTCTCAAGGGACAATACTATAGAAATTAAACTTGGTTAGATTTTAGAGTAGTCAATGTGCTGCTTGTATAGCAGTTTATATTTACTGCCCTGCTTGTATAGCAGTTTATATTGTCTGTCCTCTGAAAATAACTCAACATACAAGCCATTATTATGACCGCCGCTAGCGTAGCTAGCGAAAGCGGTCATATAGGGATTGTCAAAGTTTTTTTTTTTTTTTTTTTTCGTCATCTACTGAATTTTTTCGTCAACGATACCAGGGACACCGAAACACGGGGGAACATGAAATTTGGTGGGCATGTAGCCCCACTAGACTTTTACGGAAAAATTTCGTTTGGTCCCCGGGGGCCACTCCCCCCGCGCGCTGGGCCCCCCCCCAAACCCAAAAAATGCAGTTTTTCCTAAATAACTACCTGAACCGTGGCACCGAGGATGAAGAATTTTTTATGGTATGTTGGTCTACTAGACTTTTACGGAAAAAATTCGTTTGGTCCCCGGGGGCCACTTACCCCCCCTCGCTGGGGCCCCCGTGAATTTTTCGTCAACGATACCAGGGACACCGAAACACCGGGGAACATGAAATTTGGTGGGCATGTAGCCCCACTAGACTTTTACGGAAAAATTTCGTTTGGTCCCCGGGGGCCACTCCCCCCCCGCGCTGGGCCCCCCCAAACCCAAAAAATGCAGTTTTTCCTAAATAACTACCTGAACCGTGGCACCGAGGATGAAGACATTTTTATGGTATGTTGGTCTTAAGGGCCCACATCAACCTAGCCCATAATCGATTGTCAAAGTTTTTTTTTTTTTTTTTTTTTTTTTTCTCATCTGAATTTTTCGTCAACGATACCAGGGACACCGAAACACCGGGGAACATGAAATTTGGTGGGCATGTAGCCCCACTAGACTTTTACGGAAAAATTTCGTTTGGTCCCCGAGGGTCACTCCCCCCCTTCGCTGGGCCCCCCCAATCCCCACAAATGCAGTTTTTCCTAAATAACTACCTGAACCGTGGCACCGAGGATGAAGACATTTTTATGGTATGTTGGTCTACTAGACTTTTACAGAAAAATTTCGTTTGGTCCCCGGGGGCCACTCCCCCCCCGCGCTGGGCCCCCCGTGAATTTTTCGTCAACGATACCAGGGACACCGAAACACCGGGGAACAAGACATTTGGTGGGCATGTAGCCCCACTAGACTTTTACGGAAAAATTTCGTTTGGTCCCCGGGGGCCACTCCCCCCCCTCGCTGGGCCCCCCCAAACCCAAAAAATGCAGTTTTTCCTAAATAACTACCTGAACCGTGGCACCGAGGATGAAGACATTTTTATGGTATGTTGGTCAGGGCCCACATCAACCTAGCCCATAATCGATTGTCAAAGTTTTTTTTTTTTTTTTTTCCTCATCTGAATTTTTCGTCAACGATACCAGGGACACCGAAACACAGAGGAACATGAAATTTGGTGGGCATGTAGCCCCACTAGACTTATACGGAAAAATTCCGTTTGGTCCCCGGGGGCCCCTCCCCCCCCTCGCTGGGCCCCCCCAAACCCAAAAAATGCAGTTTTTCCTAAATAACTACCTGAACCGTGGCACAGAGGATGAAGACATTTTTATGGTATGTTGGTCTTAAGGGCCCACATCAACCTAGCCCATAATCGATTGTCAAAGTTTTTTTTTTTTTTTTTTTTCGTCATCTGAATTTTTCGTCAACGATACCAGGGACACTGAAACACCGGGGAACATGAAATTTGGTGGGCATGTAGCCCCACTAGACTTTTACGGAAAAATTTCGTTTGGTCCCCGAGGGTCACTCCCCCCCCTCGCTGGGCCCCCCCAATCCCCAAAAATGCAGTTTTTCCTAAATAACTACCTGAACCGTGGCACCGAGGATGAAGACATTTTTATGGTATGTTGGTCTTAAGGGCCCACATCAACCTAGCCCATAATCGATTGTCAAAGGTTTTTTTTTTTTTTTTTTTTTTCGTCATCTGAATTTTTCGTCAACGATACCAGGGACACCGAAACACCGGGGAACATGAAATTTGGTGGGCATGTAGCCCCACTAAACTTTTACGGAAAAATTTCGTTTGGTCCCCGGGGGCCACGCTGGGCCCCCCCAAACCCAAAAAATGCAGTTTTTCCTAAATAACTACCTGAACCGTGGCACCGAGGATGAAGAAATTTTTATGGTATGTTGGTCTACTAGACTTTTACAGAAAAATTTCGTTTGGTCCCCGGGGGCCACTCCCCCCCCGCGCTGGGCCCCCCGTGAATTTTTCGTCAACGATACCAGGGACACCGAAACACCGGGGAACAAGACATTTGGTGGGCATGTAGCCCCACTAGACTTTTACGGAAAAATTTCGTTTGGTCCCCGGGGGCCACTTCCCCCCCCGCGCTGGGGCCCCCGTGAATTTTTCATCAACGATATCAGGGACAACGAAACACCGGGGAACATGAAATTTGGTGGGCATGTAGCCCCACTAGACTTTTACGGAAAAATTTCGTTTGGTCCCCGGAGGCCACTCCCCCCCCGCGCTGGGCCCCCCGTGAATTTTTCGTCAACGATACCAGGGACACCGAAACACCGGGGAACATGAAATTTGGTGGGCATGTAGCCCCACTAGACTTTTACGGAAAAATTCCGTTTGGTCCCCGAGGGCCACTCCCCCCCCTCGCTGGGCCCCCCCAAACCCAAAAAATGCAGTTTTTCCTAAATAACTACCTGAACCGTGGCACCGAGGATGAAGACATTTTTATGGTATGTTGGTCTTAAGGGCCCACATCAACCTAGCCCATAATCGATTGTCAAAGTTTTTTAGTTTTTTTTTCCCGTCAATCTACTGAATTTTCCGTCAACGATACCAGGGACACCGAAACACCGGGGAACATGAAATTTGGTGGGCATGTAGCCCCACTAGACTTTTACGGAAAAATTTCGTTTGGTCCCCGGGGCCACTGCGCTGGGTCCCCCCTGGGTCCCCCCAAACCCAAAAAATGCAGTTTTTCCTAAATAACTACTTGAACCGTGGAACCGAGGATCAAGAAATTTTTATGGTATGTTGGTCTTAAGGGCCCACATCAACCTAGCCCATAATCACTCATTTGTGATTTGCGCCCCTCCCATAAAAAATTAAAATGCAATATTATTCTGCTTTAATCGCCCCTATCTTCAGTGGAGATGTTCAGAACTGCACCATATTTCATGTGTATGATTAACTTGACATCCTCTGGGGGTATGCTACGTTTCGTAGAATTTCATCCATGGGGGGGTATAAAATAAATTCATTTATGTGCACATTTAGTGACTGTACACTCATCGGCCTGTAGATGGTGCTGTTGAGCGAAGGGTTGCTGGTTTAGGATGATACTGTCACACATACACATGCAGGAATACAAACAAACGCAAGCATGCACACACACTGACATCCACAGGCACAGACACACACACATACACACACATACAAATCCACATGCACAGACACACACACACGCGCACACACATGTACGCACGCACACATACACGCACAGACACACACATACACAAACACACACACATACACACACACACACAGACAGACAGACATGCACATACTACTACTTTTTTTAGGTATCAGCCATATACCCGATTTACCAATACCCAATGTGTTATGCTTGGGCAGTATACTAATGACGTGGGTGGGACATGTTTCATGCCATGTTAGATCACATCCTGAGAGTCTACGCTTTCAGAAAATATATAGTTTATATAGTTGAATCAGTTTTCTCTTCATGGTACAGACCAAAATGTATTATGTGTACACTTTCTTCACCTAAATCCATAAAATCCCATTAATTTCAATGGGACATTTACTTAAGTGTTCTACTAGGTACAGTGGGAATGAGTTTAATTTTGTTAACATTGTTTTTTTAAAACTCTGGGACCAGGGCTACAAGATAAAACCACTTTTTTGGGGAAAAAATGTTTTTTATTTCAGTAAAACACAACAAACCCATGGCAAAGTCAGATAACTGACTTTTACCATCAACAGGCACCTCAACCGTTTGGTAGAGGTTTGTATAAATTGAATGGGAGGGTCCTTTGAAAAAAAAACACACAGATTTTTCATACTTAGTATGTATAAGTATAAGTATAAGTATATTTACTATTTTGATCCCGTGAGGGAAATTTGGTCTCTGCATTTATCCCAATCCGTGAATTAGTGAAACACACTCAGCACACAGTGAACACACAGTGAGGTGAAGCACACACTAATCTCGGCGCAGTGAGCTGCCTGCAACAACAGCGGCGCTCGGGGAGCAGTGAGGGGTTAGGTGCCTTGCTCAAGGGCACTTCAGTCGCTTTTTACTGTTAACCACTGTTATGGATGTGACGTTTTCACATTATGGATGTTAAGTGTCTAAACCAGTGGTTCCCAAACCTGTCCTGCCGGCACCCCAACACTGCACATTTTCTTTGTCTCCCTAATCAAACACACCTGATTCAACTCATCAGCTCATTAACCCATGTGATAATGAGCTGATGAGTTGAATCAGGTGTGTTTGATGAGGGAGACAAAGAAAACGTGCAGTGTTGGGGTGCCGGCAGGACAGGTTTGGGAACTACTGGTTTAAACTAATGACTTTTGATATAAAACTTAAATAGTAATGGCAAATAATTACAAAACTCTAAATTATCCATGATCCACAGGAATACTCCAGACAGTCTTTTAAAATATACAACTTATATACATAAACACGCAATACAGCCAAATTGCTCCACGTCATTTATTTTTGTGGAAAGCCAGTGCAGGCCTGAGCGGCGGTCATATTTTGTACCGCCATGCGGTACATCTAGTTGTCAAAATAGCTGGCAACAAAAGTGAGTACATCCTAAGTGATAATAGCTGTACGTTGTTTAACCATGCAAAGCCACATGTCCTATTCATTAGGGCTGTTTTCGACTAAGGATTTTCATAGTCGAATCTGATTCGTTAGATTTTGCCATAGTCGACTGATAGTCGAACCTTTTTTATATAACGATATCCAACGATATTGCGATATTGCGAGCCATCAATCCAGGCTAACGTCAATTATTACCATTCCATGATATTAATAATTTCACTAATAAGCAAGCTTCATTACAAGTGACAAAAAGGTCACTTAATATTTTATTCCAAAATTTATTCCAAAATTAGAACATATTTCTGTAAGAATTCGGTGAACGTTCTACGCAATCCAACGTGGCGGCGCTCTTAACAGATGTTTGTTTATTAGGTTACAATTCCTCAAAATAAGTAAAAAAAAAAAATGATTCTCTCTCTCTCTCTCATATGCAGTGGACGCGTTCATAAACGGCACCTAAAAGCTGTCACTAAGAACCAGAACCAGCAAAAGTAATGATTATGAATATGTAAAATATTTCAATGAAACATTTTAATTGTTTATTAATAAACAAGTGTTTTCTGTTTCGGCTGCAAAGATGAAGTTGACGATAGGCTAGCCTACTAACTCGCGATCTTCGCAGTGAACGCGCCGGAGAAAAATGCACATTTCGGATTACATAGTTTTATTTTGTTTTGAATGGTTTTGTTTAAAAGTAGAGATTTCTGTAGATAATATATATATATTTCTATTTTTTTTTTAGGTGTGTGAGGCGAGTAGGCAACCTTATACGCTGAGTTTCGGTTCATGGATGATAGCTTAAGCTCCAGGCAGGCGCTTGCGCCTCCGTATAGCATATCTCTGTTATATTTTTATTTATTACTGTAAATCCAGGAAATTGGATAATGAAACACTGATTAAAATTAAGATACAATTAATACAAAACGAAATTCGTTTTAAAGAAAGGCTTTGTGCTTTCTGTTTGAGGTCTCTGTGAAAGTTTTAAAGCAGTCTTTTAGTGCCGCTTTCAGTGCGGTCGCGTGCGTAATGGAGAACTGTCACGTAACATTGTTGTTTCCTCATAAATGCATAACACTTCCCTACTATTCGACTATGAGGTTCATAGTCGAATCAGACCTCTCCGAATCGAATCGTCGAATCCTCGACTATTAGAAGTCAGCCCTACTATTCATCATTTTCATGTTTTTGTCTGCTTGACAGGACCATACAAATTGTTGTATATTGTATTAGAGCAGTTCAAATTAGTGCTTTGTAGGGATGCAACGATACCATTTTTTCAGAACCGATCCGATACCAAAAATTCTGAGTATCGGCCGATACCGATCCGTACCGATACCAGCACAGTTTTTTTTTTAATCAAGTAGAATTTCTATTACTCTGTGTTAAACTGATAAGAACTGAAAAAAAGAAAAACAACAACAAAAAATATATGATCATAATCTGACATAAATGCTATTATAAACTAGATTAGTGGATAATTCAGCAATAAAATTTAGTCTAGAAAAATCACGAGTGCACAATTAATTGTATAAAATCTGAACATTTTGTGAAAAAAATGTTTAGTGGAGAACAAATTAGAGACAATAAGTGTAACACTAAATCTGAAAAATAGCAATTATTTTATATCCTACTATAAAATTGAGACATTTTTTAAATGTATAGCACAGCTGTTTAATAAGGTAGCAACATAATAGATAGGACAGGACAAGAATGGCTATTAATAATCTTTCATGTCGTCACTGTATTATGATATGAAAGGCTCCAATACAGTGCGGCACAGAGCGCTTATGCGCATCCCGAGCGCAGAATGATGCGCTTGAAGCAACATGAGTCACAGCGCGCAGCGCGTCGAGTCTGCATTGAAAAGTTTAAAGCACAAAGAAAATACATATTGATGCATAGTGTATTATACAGTATCTATCTATGCAATAGTCTATTCAGCATTTTCTTTTAAATTTCAGTTACTGTGCGCGTGAAGAACAAATAGTACCTGACTTTACTCCAGTGTTGTGATCTAACACACCCGGTAGAAAGTAACATGATTAAGGTAACGTTACAGCAATAAAGTCCAGCAAGATAAAGTTGTTTTATGTGAAACCATAGACCTTTATCTACAGATCAAGTATAATAATAGTAACATTGAATCATCTTGGAGAGAGTTTCATCGTGTGTTCTGTCATAACCGAACGCGACGCGCTGTTTGATGCTGAATGAAGAATGATTGACAGCCGCAGCTGAGGGAAACGTTTACGTGATCTTAAATTTAACGACTTAAATATTAATTTATATCTCACATTATACTATATAATGGCTTCAGAACACTTATAATATTGTGCACGAAAACTTATGGTGCTTTATAATGTTTGTGGGGCTTAACAATAACACTGAATAATATACGCACAATATCGGATTTGGATCGGCCTTGTCTGACCGATACCCGATCCGCCAAAAATGGCAGTATCGGAGCCGATTCCGATACTGAGTATCGGATCGGTGCATCCCTAGTGCTTTGAGTTCAGTTCTCTCATACTGACCACTGGATGTTCAACATGGCACCTCATATATACCCCTTTTCCACCAATAAAGAACTGGTTCGGAACTGGTGCTGGTTCAAAGTTGGTTCAACTTGCGAACCTTATCAGAACCTGTTTGTTTTTCCACTGACTAGAGAGCCCAGCGAACGACGTTGTTACATCACGGTGTACGTTGCCATACGTCTTAGCTTTCCCAGAAGCACTTGCGCCAACTTCAAGAATAACAATTACAATGGCGGACTACATTGTCTTTCTGCAAATGTTTCTCCTGGCTTTGCGATCCTATATTGGGGTCAGAAGAAGACGTTTAGAACACGTTTGTGCTGCTCGTCTGGATTACTATAGATGGAGGTTACGTTCGAGAAGAAGTTCGACAATAACCCCGCCCCCAGCCCCCGACGTAAGCATGACGTGGTAAAAGAACGGTTCTAGTCCAGCAAAGAGTTGGTGCCGCTTTGGAACCAATTTTCCTGGCCGAGAACCGGTTCTTTGGCTGTCGAAACACAAAGAACTGGTTCGCGAGTAGGCACCGGCTCTGAATCGGCACCATCACTGCCTTGGTGGAAAGGGGTAATAGCAAAGAACTCTCGAAGGATTTAAGAATTAGAATTATTGCTCTCCACAAAGATGGCCTAGGCTATAAGAAGCTTGGTAACACCCTGATACTGAGTTACAATACAGGCCAGGGTCATACAGAGGTTTTCCAAGATGGGTTCCACTTGGAGCAGGCCGTGCGAGGGTCAGTCATCGTGCTGTACGTCGGGTGCAGAAGCTGGCTTCAAAAAACAGATGCATGAGTGCTGCCAGCATTGCTTTAGGGGTTGCAGAAGCAGAAGGTCAGCTTGTCAGTGCTCAGACCATACACCGCACACTGCAACAAGTCGGTTTGCATGGCCGTCGTCCCAGAAGGAAGCCTATTCTGAAGCTGGCTCACAAGAAAGCCTGCAAACAGTTTGCTGAAAATGACGATTCTCATTTTTACGAAACTGTATCGATTCTTAAATCCCAAGAATCGATTAGTCATCCTGTTTTCAGTTGATGAATGAATGGAACATTGTTGCGTGCATCCCATCCAATAAATCGCAATAATCTTTGTGCTTTGTTATTAGGGGTGTAACGGTACGTGTATTCGTACCGGACTGTTTCGGTACAGGGCTTTCGGTTCGGTGCACGTGTGTACCGAATGACCGAATGCAACATTTTGTGTGCGGAACATAGGTACATTTTCGTGTTTCCACACGAACATATTAAAGGGATAGTTCACTTTGAAATTAAATTTTGGTATGTTTTAGCTTACCTCAAGGGCATCCAAGATGTAGGTCTTTTTTTCCGCAGTAGTTTCAATTTTGATATTTTTAGGTCAAACCGTTCTTGTCTGTCAGTCATATAATGCAGGTCTATGGTCACTGTCTCAAAGAGCATGCACAGAGTCCAAATTAAAACAATTCCCCGTCGTCCAAATTAAACAATTCCTCATCGTACGTACACATTGATGGCCTAAGACACGAAACGAGCGGTTTGTGTGAGAAAACGAACAGTATTTATATAGTTTTAACCTCTTATACACAGCCACGTCCAAGTGATCTGAGGGCGCGCGCGCATCCTGGTGTGTGACGTGTACGCAGACTGGTGCATAGATGTATACACTAGATGTCCCCTTAAAGACATTCGTTCCAATGAACTGCCGTAGACAAGGCGACATCTAGTGTATATATCTATGCACCAGTCTGCGTACACGTCAGATCAGATCACTTGGACGTGGCTGTGTATAAGAGGTAAAAACTATATAAATACTGTTCGTTTTCTCACACAAACCGCTCGTTTCGTGTCTTAGGCAATCAATGTGTACTTGCGGTGGGGAATTGTTTAATTTGGACGACGGGGAATTGTTTTAATTTGGACTCTGTGCATGCTCTTTGAGACAGTGACCATAGACCTGCATTATATGACTGACAGACAAGAACGGTTTGACCTAAAAATATCAAAATTGAAACTACTGCGGAAAAAAAGAGACCTACATCTTGGATGCCCTTGAGGTAAGCTAAAACATACCAAAATTTAATTTCAAAGTGAACTATCCCTTTAAGTGGCGGAAGTCTCCGCGTTCAGCGCAAATCCCGCCCTGCAGCTGATTCTAAAGTTTTACCCGTCGTCACTGTAACCTAAACCAATGAAATCGACTGCAGGGCGAAAAAAAGCTTTTCCGCTCCATGTGCGCCGCCGCCGCGCTCTCCGCTCAATGTTCAATGTTCGCCTCCGTGTTTGCGCTGCGCGTTCTGCTCTGTCGTTAATGGCCCAAACACTCCAATCATGTACCGATCACACACTGGAAAAGCAAAGTCCGCTCAAATAACGTGAAATTTCTCAGTAGTAGACTTCTGTTTGCTGAGCTGGTATAGTCATGCTGGCAACAATGGTACACTTAGGCTCTGATCACATGCTCTGGTAATAATAGCTTTGTAGGACTATATTTTATTTTGATAATTAGAAAAAAATATATTAAAAAAAAATCTTAAATTGATTATGTTGATTGATTACTGAAAAATAATAATACATTGATATATTTATGTTTAATATTATTTTAATATAGGGCTATTTTCTGTTCCTTTTTTCCCCCGGTGTTTCATTTAATTAGGTGATTCTAAGTTTAATTATTGATGATTACAAGCTTGGAGGAATTGCAATTAATTACAGCAAATTGTGCAATTAATTAGTTCATTTTTTTTAATCGATTCCCAGCCTTAATTTTTAAATATGAGCAGGCCTACAAGCTGGGATTGGTAATGCTGCACTGTAATCATAGTTATTTATTTATATTTTTCATTAAATTTATTATGTGATATTGGTTTGAGACTGAGAGTATTTTATTTAGTGGAGAACTTTGCAGCAGTATTTTATTTCTTATTCTTTTTTATTTTATAGCCTATATATTTTATTAAAAAGTGTTTAAAAAAGTGTAAACAAATTGTTAAAAAAAAGTTTATAGTAATAAACAACCTGCAGTTTAATGTTTGCATTTCTTTCCCTTACTGTACCGAAAATAAACCGAACCGTGACTTTAAAACCGAGGTACGTACCGAACCGTGATTTTTGCGTACCGTTACACCCCTATATTATTGATATGAAACAAAGTCTCAGATTTCAAATTACGTCCATTTTCTTACGAAATTCAAAAACATAATTACCGTTTTGACGCTGTGGCGTGAGATTGCTCTGGCGCAGCTCAGCTTTGAGAAGCAGCAGCGCGGAGCGCACATAACCTTCTCTTCCGCATTAATAATACCAGTTACAGCGTGAAATAAACATGAATGAGCATCTGAAAGTGTGTTAAAAGATAGAGTACAACTTATCGAAGTCCGTATCATGTCACATGGAATCGCTCAATCAGTGTTTCAACCGTGGAAAGACGTTAGTAAACAATGTCATGTAACGTCACATTTACCTCAGAAAAAACATATCCAGTGACCATAAACTCGTTAGTCAGCTAGAAAAATTTACTCTAGAGAGGAGCATTTTGTTAAATATATGCACCATATTACATATTCATTAGAATTTTTAATGTTCTTCAATATTTAATGCATGTTTGAATAAATCTGGAAAGTATTTTTATGACAGCCACCATTTAAATTTTTATATAATTTCATATAACTTTATTATTATAAAAATAAATGTGTATTTTAAGTGTTTGTATACAAATCAGTTAATTTTTACCTTCAATATTATAGTAGGCTAATGAAGCCTATAGGCTACAACTGACTCCCATAGTTTACAATAATAGTTAAGAGATTTGTTTTCCTTGAGAAAATTTGCAATGTATTGTACCTGATATCCAAATAATCAATATTGAATCGAATCGAAATCGAATCAAATTGCAAGCTTGTGAATCGAAATCAAATCGAATTGTGAAATTTGTGTCAATAACCAGTCCTAATGCCCTCCCTTCAGAAACTGGGCCGAACGGCATGATAACGACCCCAAACACACTGCCAAGATGACTACTGCCTTGCTGAGGAAGCTGAAAGTGAAGGTGATGGAGTGGCCAAGTATGTCTCCAGACCTGAACCCTATTGAGCACCTGTGAGGCGTCCCAGAGTCCTGCAAGGGTTCGGGTACCTGCGTGGTACAAATTTTGCTCAAACGGGTGAAAAATATCCAACTGTGTCAGATACGGTTGCGGGTCGGGTCGGACACGGGGGAAACACGGGTCTAAACACGGGTTTAAAACAATCACATGCAAATGTAAAAAAAGATATTTTTAGGAACACATCTACAAAAATATGCCTGTATTTCAAGTTGATAAAATAGTTAAAAATACACATCAGTTTATTTGTGCCCACGCGCCACGCCCTCCCAGGATCTATAACGTTACCTAGGCTACTTTCACTTTTAAAAATTCATCATAACCGCGCGCGCGATCTGCTTGCAGTCGTCAAGATGAAAGCTGAGGAGTTGAAGAAAAGAATAGCTAGTGGAGATTGTAAAGTTGTCGACAATACGTCATCAAAAATCAAGTCCAGTGTGTGGGAGAAATTTGGAGTTATCTGAAGAAAATATTGTGAAAGGCTTTGCTGCATGCATTTTCATGTTGGATAGCCGCAAATGTGGAACTTCATCGCTGAGGTAGCACGCAGATAACTGTGGTAACAAACCAAGCAGTTCTATCGAACAGTATTTTTCAAATTTAACACTAAGTATGTGTGGTGTGCAGGGCGTGTTTGAACCCGAAATTGTCAGATGTAGGCTAGATGAAATTACGTGGCAGATATAGTGTTGCAGCTGTCTGTTCGATTGGTAAAATGTTTTAAGGCTACTCAGTTTTGTGGTAATGTTAGCCATGTTCTTCATGTACCGGCCTTTTGACAGCTTCGGCTGAAGTTGTCGTGTAATAACTTATGTATGACCTGGCAATAAACATTTTTGTAAGTGTGTCTATAATGTGATAGTCTAAACTGATTTTATTTCGGTTGCGGGTCGGGTGGTCGCTTCTATTTTAAGCGGGTCGGGTCGGGTGCGGATTTTAATTAGTGCTGCTGTCGGAAAACGGGTCGGATGCGGTTTTAAGCACTGCGGGTACGGGCAGGTGCGGATTTACAAAATCGGACCCGTGCAGGAGTCTGAGGCGTCCTCAAGCGGAAGGTGGAGAAACACCATGTGTCTAACATCCAGGAGCTCCTTGATGTCATTAAGTCATTAAGAGTGGAAGAGGGTCCCAGCAGCAACCTGTGCAGCTCTGGTGAACTCCATGCCTAGGAGGATTAAGGCAGTGCTGGATAACAGTGGTGCTCACACAAAATATTGACACTTTGGACACAGTTTTGACATGTTCACATAGGGTGTACTCACTTTTGTTGCCAGCTATTTTGACAATTAATGGCTGTATGTTGAGTTATTTACAGAGGACAGTATATACTACTATACAAGCAGCACTTTTGACTATTCTAAAATATATCCAAGTTTCATTAGAAGATACACTAAAATGTTTGCTGAAATGTAAGAGGTGTACTCACTTTTGTTAGATACTGTAGATAGAGATGGAGATAGAGAGATAGATATTGAGGTGAGCAAACATGCATGTTTTGAGTCATGAGTAGCTGAGAGTGCACACGTCTTGGGCTGTTTTTAAAACAGGTAAATGGATTAACAGACTGGATTATCTGGAGAGATCTTACATGCTGTCTCCTCTGGTTAGTCTAAAGCCAAGCTTTCACATGTGAGGGCCAGCGAGTGACATACAGTGTAGTGTCCTATAAGTGTCTTATTTTGGATGCATGTTTTTCACTTTATTGGAATCAGCCATTGTTGGATATCTGTCTGCCAATTTTGGATTTTTACCTACTTTATGGTTCATTTAAAGAGCAGTGTCACTTGAAGAAAGCTGTGTACAGGTAACAATTGTTTTGTGTATGTTTTAATAATCTAATTTTTAAACAATGCAGTAAAGATAGTCACAAAGTTGAAATAAATGAAGAAACGAATTATTTTACATGTTCCAACAACTTGCATACACAGGATTGTGGAATATCATATGCAGTCAAAGACACGTGCACCCTCCAAAAAACAATCATAATATGTTAACGTTGGGATGAAGTGTTGTAACAATTTTATCAAAGCAATTAGGTACTTGAGGCCTGGTTGTATTGCTTAATGCCCTTCACTTAATGCCCTTCAGCTTGTAAGCATATTGTGAGCTGTATATACTTCCTTGTCTTTGTTTGTGTACTCTTCCAAAGCAACTACCTGATTAACTCAGTAGAGGTCTTTGTAACACAAAACACAAAAGCACAGAGCATGTGTTGCACAACAGTGCAGTTCATCATCATTAGTGTTAGGTTCTTTACAACACAGTTAAATTGTGTCTTAATGAGTTCTCAGGTGAACTGGAAGTCGTCTCTCAGCGCTGTTGTTATACACTGCGGTGACTCTGTGAGCATGTCGTGTGACTCGGTGTGTGTGTGTGTGTGTGTGTGTGTGTGTGTGTGTGTGTGTGTGTGTGTGTGTGTGCGCGTGTGTGTGTGTGTGTGCATGCTGTAGCTGTCGTTTCTGCACAGCTGAGCCATGAGTGATGTGTTGTCTGTTCTGATAGGGGGTGGGATACCAGTGCTGCCTCTAAACTCTCCGTAATTGAATAGATATTTTACTCTACGCCTATTCTACATGTATGGTGTGAAGGAGACCAGGCAGTGAACATTGTAAGGTTGATTTACATCTGTCATGTGATTTGTCAACTGTATGGCTGGAGATAGTGTTTGTCTGTAGACTCCCTTAAATACAGTGAGCTGGATTTAACACTCGTTGAGTTGTTTAAACCCTGGGTGTTTTGAAAATCATCAATCTGAAAGACAAAAACTCTACATGGAGGTGTGTGAACATTGTTTTTGTTTTGTTTTTTGTTGCTAGATTAGACTGTGTTCCCACTGTAACCTCTTAACATTTAATATTCAAATCTGATGGTAAACAATAAACATACCGTATATCGCTAAAAGAAATCTTCAGTTTTGGATGAAATGAGATTCATTAGGGATTAAAAATATAATTAAATTAATTACATTTATATGACAATTATTGAATTTAATTATCTTGAAATGAGTTATCTTTATTCTCAAGTTAATTCTTATATATTAGGCCTACATTATGATGAAGTGATTGAATAGACAGCTTTAGAAGAAGGGTGAATATTATTGGGGATGGGTTCAACCCAATTAAGGGAAAAAAATGTAGTCAGGATCATTATTAGATGAATCGGTCACAAAAAAATACTGTTATTATCACTTTGTTATTAAAAGCCCTTCTAAGGAAGATTTGCATGTTGCAAATGAGCCTTTGCTACAAGTACTATGATAGTTGCATCAGATGGCTGCTGTTTCAGTTTTGTCTATGTATATTGAATCTGTCCCTATTCAAATAAATCATAAATAAATAAATTATAGATTTACATTAAGTGAAGATATCACAAAATGTTTTAATGTTTTGTCTTTAATAGGGCTGCATGATTTGGGGGGAAATCTACAACAAAAAAAAAAAACCTTACAAAAAGGAGATCTCTCTGTCTGGAAGAGTCTACGGTGTATTCAGCTGTGTTTCGCCAGTCACTGAGTGCACAGTTAAAGGGATGGTTCGGAGAAAAATACTTTTGCATACTTTTCCCAAATCACAGAAGTGACGTCGACGTCCGGGTTAGCAGTAGCATGAGCCGTCAGGCAAGTGTTATTTAAATAAACTCCTGGTGTACTTACAAACTTTCCAATGCCTCGTTTTATGAGTACAGAACCTATTTGTACGACTGTATAAGTTTGGTACCATTCTGGGCATTATTAGTGGGGTAATTTACGAGATACATCCTTGGATCCGTTAGTGCCTACACTTAGCCATTCGGCTGATATCTCTAAATAAGCTCTAACTTTAACAATGTTCAACCAAGGGAAAAAAGGCTTATGGGGGGTGTTTGGCTCGGGGTCATGGTGCAAAGGACCCTAGGTTGATTCTACTCCGAACCATCCCTTTAAGTGCAGTGACTCCCTTTGGGTGCTTCGGCGTAAAAGAGCAGATTTCCCTAAAAGAGCAGGCACTGCCAGCGAGCGTCTTTTTAAAGATGCCTTTTCATCCGTGTGTTTCTAGATGTGTCGTTTCCAGGCCTCGTCTGATGGCCACGATCGTTGTCTCACATGTTTTGGCTGCGACCATCCTGAGTTGGTGTTCGTGGATAGTTCATGTCCTCATTGCAAGAATATGACAATCGCAACATTGCAATCTCGACTTTCCTTCCTCGTGAAGGGTAGAGTCCACTCTTCTGTTACCCAGCCCAGCTCTTCTGCACTCTTCCTGCGAAGAGGTTAACACTCAGGGAGATCTGAGACTTACAGTGGGAGCTCATCTGCCGGGCCAGTTCCCACTGACCTCCCACTTCTCCATTGCGTCGCATGGCGTCAAGCTCATGGATGATCGTGTGGGTCCCTCTTATGGCAGACCCAGTGTGTCATTCGGGGCTCCGGATGAGGCTCTGGGCGAAACCCAAGGCGTGCTGTGCCCCCGCAGAGTGAGGGCTCACTCCACTAGGAGTGTACTGGGCTAGTAATCATGCCCCATATGTAATGATTCCCTGTCGGTAATCCCATATTCCTTTTGGTAAACTTGTGTCTTTCTCTTTGCAGATCTTGCTCTGCCCCATCTCTGCGTCTGTAGTAGCTGCATACCTTTCCAAGTAGGAATATTTAAAAAATAAAATAAAAGCGGACGAAACACCCTTCAACCATGTTATGAGTGTTGGCGCTGCATAGTTTGTCCACCAGAGGGCACTATACAAGGAAGATCGCTAACATCAATGAGCTTGGAAATCACAACGAACTTATTCTGCCTAAATAAAGTAATGATTACTGTATTTATAACTAGCATATCTGTAGTTCCAGTCTCTGCATTGTAAAATGTAAGTTAGGCACGCGAGGAGTGAACATTTAGACATAGAGAAAAAGTATCAAACATAGCCTGTGCATAAAAGTTAGCTTTTCTTTTACACGTGTGTGAAATCCAAGTGTGCGTTGCTGACTTCGTTTAGGCGCAGCATTAACGAGTCACATAATGTATTTAGTGCATCACTAAGTAGTAGATTTTAGAAGGCAGGCAGCAAATGATGATTGAAAATTAGGGATGCACCGATCCACATTTTTTCACTTCCGATCCGATCCCGATACCTGAATTTGGATATCGGCCGATACCGATACTATTCCGATACCAGAGCTGTGTTTGCTTTAATATTTTTGTTATCATTATTGTTTATTTTATATGATGCTGAAATAAACTTCTCTCAACAGGTAAGTATGATATGTAACTTACGTATGCATGAATGTCCCAAAGGCAACTTGAGGTAAGTATAAGGTCAGAAAAGGAAGTAAAAAAAAAACAGGAAATCCTGTTAACAGGGAAAATCCCATTCTGAAAACAAATATGCAACTTTAAGGGTTTCAAATTGATTGTCATGTCAATATTTATTACATTCCCAAAATGTCAAATACTTGAGTCTTGAAATATAAGAAAAGTGCAAGTGTAAACATCTTACACACACACTATCTGAAGGGTGATCCTCGCTCTGATGCAGTAACTCTCTCGATGAATGCTCGATCAACATCAGCATCTTGCAAACAGACTGCGAACAGGATTTCACCTCAGATGCGCGAATGGATTCAAAATATTCAAGCGTCCAACTAGACGCGAATTTGACGCGCTATTCGCGTTTGGTGTGAACGCACAGTAACGTGGTGCTTTTTTAAATGTTTGATTGCGTTCGTTGTGTTGTACGACGCGAGGGCGCTTTAAAGTCTCATTTAATTACGGCTTTGCAAACATTGCATTTAGCTGTCTTGCTCTGCGGTGTTTCCAGTGTGAAATATTTACACAAAGCGGACATGTTGGCTAGCCGCAAACTGCGGAACGGACTTCTCTCATAACTCTGTGTCTCATTGAGCCGCGCCTCTGTTTAGGAAATCCATTCCGCAGTTTGCAGCCAGCTAGCAGACTCGCCGGCGGGAATCACGTTTGGAGTCATTTCAGGCAGCAGACAACGTTAAAGCGCAGACATGACTCATGGATATCGGATATCTCGGCAGGTTGGATCGGGAAAATCCGATACTTGAATTACGCTGGTATCGGTCCCGATACCGATACTGGATCGGATCGGCCCCATCCCTATTGAAAATGGTTTGTTGTAGCTTGATGGAATAGATGGATAGAATTAAAAGAGTGCAGGTAAAGGGATAAGCAGGTTGACATTGTAATTATAAGGTAGCTTATAGCATTGACATTTGGCAGACGCTTTTATCAAAAGCGACTTACATTGCATTTCAAGGTACACATTTACAATCTTATCAGTTCTACACACACACACACACACACACACACACACACACACACACACACACATTATTACATAATTGAATTATTACTGTCAATATTAATAATAATAGTTGACTTTTTTTGTTCAAAGGACTTTAAGTTTCATATCTTAAGTTTGTATTTTTATACATTATATTTATCAGAACTTTAATATATTCTGTTCTGTTGTGACAATAAAACAAACAAGTTTATTTTTAAACTGCATTATCATATTATTTTAGTAAGGCTGAGGACTCTATAAGAAATTATGTTTTGTTCCCAACAACTTCCACTCATATATATATATATCAAAATGTTCCTTCACTTAAAAGAGCTTAATTATCATATAGAGACAATTACATCCAATCTCAGTAATATGTAAATAGTATCACAGAGGGCAACCAACAACCATCTTGATTACAGGGACTTCAAACAGCTTGTCACCTTAAACATTTGACCGTTCTGTTTGAACAGAAGATCCACTTCAGATAGATTTTATCACCTTAACCTTTTGCTGTTCTGATTTCACAGAACATCAAAGATGTGGGCACAGAGGAAAGATCCTCAATTTACATTTAAGACAGAGTTTCAGCCTCATGTGGAGCAGGAAGACGAATCTGTTACTTTTAATTTACACTTAAAATCAGAGCTTCATTTACATGTAGAGGGGGAAGACAAACGAAATAGAGGATAAAAGTTTGAGCTGAGAGGATGAGAGGCATTCTGTATGACTCCGCTGAATCCGAAGTGCTGTCTGTACTTTGTTACTACTTTGCTGTAATAAACTTCATTTTTTGAGATCTTCGACGTCCACATCATTTTTTCTTACAACTCTTAAATAACGACAAATAACTAATGTTAGGGAAATCTGTTCATGTTTTGTTACGCGTTTCTGGATTTTTAAAAAAAATATATATCGGCCGATATATCGGAATATCGGATTTTTAAATCACCAAATATTTGTATCGGTATCGGCCTTAAAAATCCTTTATCGGTCGGGCTCTATTTCAAAGCAGCTTTACTGTGATAATAGGAAATTAATGTAATAGATTGTTTTGGCTTTACAGCAGTTCTAGAATAAAGTTATTGTCCAGCTAAAGTTATTTTTGATTGATTCACTTCTGTTGCAAAGATCATTAGTTATTAACTTAGGGGGCGCTTACACAACACCGTTCTAACAGAAAACCCTTAATGCGCTCTGGCCTGCTCATTTGCACTACAACAGTGCCTGGTGGCTTGAGATTGCAAACCTTGAAATAGGTTCTAAGGTGCAGGCGTTGAATAATTTTGATTGAAAAAAAGTTATCATCTCCGCGCAAACTTCAAAAACATGCACATGCGTGCACATGCGTATTACGTGTTTAGTCTATAGGTATGTGCATTTGAATAAATATGTGTAGTTTTTCTCTACAAATTGACCTCAACAAAAACTACCTGTCCGGCCTCAAAAATTCATAATACAGATTTTTTTTTATCGCTTCCGCGTGTCCATGCGAACCGGATTTTATCTGTACAATGGTAAAGAGGAGAAAGAGGTAAAGAGGAGAAGGGGGGCCTTCACAGGGAGAGACTAGTTGACACTTCAGGACTGTGTTGTCGTCGTTTCCAGGTGCAGATCCTTCATCAGATCTGGATATGGCCTGGATACGGTGGACTGCGGTAAACCTTGGGATAAACAGAGAGACTAATATTAGCGTAGACATTCTTATGATGATGTAACGAGTACAAGTGTTCCCGGTTCCAGCTAACCTAATCTATGCAGCCTAACATTGAATTATAGATATTGATAATGTTTTATGTGTGTGCTAGGTCAAAGAAATGTGTTTTTAGACTGACAGAGTGTGTCTGCTTCTCTGACAATGTTAGGAAGACTGTTCCAAAGTTTTGGTGCTAAATAGGAAAAGGATCTACCACCAGCAGTCGATTTTGATATTCTAGGTATTATCAACTGGCCGGAATTTTGCGATCGCAATAGACGTGAGGGACTATAATGCGTTAAGAGCTCGCTCAAGTACTGGGGAGCTAAACCATTTAGTGCTTTTTAAGTAATCAGCAATATTTTTAAATTTACACAATGTTTAATAGGGAGCCAATGCAGTGTTGACAGAACCGGGCTAATATGGTCATACTTCCTGGTTCTGGTAAGAACTCTAGCTGTTGCGTTTTGGTCCAGTTGTAGTTTGTTTATTAAGCGTGCAGGGCAACCACCCATAAGAGAATTACAATAATCTAGCCTTGATGTCATGAATGCATGAACTAATTGTTCCGCATTTGTCATTGAGAGCATATGATTTAATTTAGATATATTTTTAAGATGGAAGAATGCAGTTTTACAGATACTAGAAACGTGACTTTCAAATGAAAGATTGGTATCAAAGAGCACACCCAGTTTCCTAACCGACGACAAAGACTTGACAGAGCAGCCATTAAGTGTAAGACAGCATTCTAGGTTATTACGTGAGGAAGTTTTTAGTTCAATAGTAAGAATGTCTGAGAATTAAGTAGAAGGGCTGTCGTGGTGAAGGATTTTCCCTTGCGGTAATTTTGAGTGGCTCAATAGCGCGATATGCGGTTTTACCGCATTTATTAATTTATTTTGATTTATTTATATTTATTTGTTGCTGTATAAATAAGTGTCACGATGTGGTCAGCATGCACAAAAACGAGTACATTTTCAGTAACCAATAAACCGAAACTAAACAGCGTCTCTCCGCATTGAAAGCCTGTTGGTCGATTTTTTTGCCGTGTTAATTTCATCAGGTGGAAAGCACTTATTGCTAATGGGGGTGTTTTCAGAGCACCCCTGTTTCACAGGTAACAGTCTGTCTTCAGAACACCCCCCTTATTTTCACTTTTTTTGGATTAGCCCAACCCACTGGAGACAGATTGAAGAAAGTACTAGAAGGCCTTGGTCTGGTGGTTTGCTGAATATTTATTTAATTGTGAGCGTTTAATTTACAGTCAGTCCTCCTCTACCATGTCAAAGTTATCGGCAGTGTGGCAGCATTTTACAAAAATTGATAACGAAAAAGTCGAATGCAAAGTTTGCAAGCAAAAGTTTGCATATCACACCTCGACTACCATCATGGCATATCACCTAAAAACGGTAAGATAACTTGTCTGTTGTACACATTTATTTCTATTATTATTTATTGGATTTGGGCACTTTATTATTTTAAAATTTTTTTGGAGCCTAATGCGCAATTGCGCTGTGCCCACTGTTTGTATTTGTTTTGAGCCTATGCTTTATTTTTCAGTTATGCACTTTATTTCGTTTCTGCTCTCATCTTGATATGGTTTGTTTAATAAATATTCTTTTTTTTATTAAAGTGGACGTGCCTTCTGTGTTTAAGAGTAAAAGCTTTAAGTTAATAGTCTATTCGTGTCTCAGCCGCGAAGCTGAGCTCCTATGTTCAGCCTCGCTCTGTGCGAGGACATGCACAGAGCAGCTGAAATTATAGTGTCTGTCAGTTATTTTAACATATGACAAAAACAGTTGTCTAAATTATGTTGCATATTCCTCAACAGTTCTTGTGCTGATATCACTAGTTGACATAGTACTATTTTCGGAAATCATAGGCTATGATATTGCGCAGGTGCACGTGATGCAACGCTGTCAGAGCCGACAGACTCGAGTGTGTCATTTCAGTGCAAAATAATTAGGTCAAAAATGATTTAATATACTGCAAATAGCTTACTAGTTTTTTGTTTATTTATAATTCATTTAGGCGGACAAGGCTACCAAGTACTGTGCAGCTAATTAATCTAACGTTTTTTTTTTTCGTTTCCAGTGTTGTATATCATTCGATCCTGTTAAGTGTCTATTTTTTTGTGTATACTCAAGTGTTGTGCTTTTCGCCAAATAAAGAAAAATAAACATGATGCGAGTTCTGCTTTCTCTCTGTCAGTGAAGTCCGAAACGCGTCCGAAAATGAACTGTAACTCAGCGAATACTCAGTCACACAGGCACGAGAGACATGTCTTTATAAAGCTTGAATTCTCTTCTTTTAAATGAAGTAATTTATATAAAAAAACAAATATTCTCTGTTTATGTAATCTGTATGAAAAGAGAGAGATATCAGTTGTTCTCAGTTCAGCTCATCATCTGCAAATGTGAACACGCCTACGGAGAGCGCGCGCTATTCAAATGCAAATGATCTGAGGCAATCCATGCAAACCTGTGAACGCCCACATCAACTCGATAAAACTCATCAAGTTTTATCAGATTAATGTACTTTACGTCGTCTTGCTACGCTGTGAGGAATAATACTATTGTAATAATAATCCTGGGAAATTTACCTCAGAAGTACTGGTTTAGTTTCACTTCGAGGAGCAACGGATCCAGCTGAGGATTGTGAATAGTAAGTTCTTTATTCTTAAGTGCTTTGTTCTAATCGCGATATGGAATAGTGTCTGTAAACCGCAAAAAGACTGTTTAAATATGAATCGTGTATCTGTGTGTGAATGAATGAACGACACAGATGCGCGCTGTTCTATACTACAGCTGTAGTAAACAACAGCACGCATCTGTGCTGTTTATTCACACTCGCACTTACATTAGTAAACGTTATTTTTACATGAACACATCTACTAGTTTAGCTTTTATCAAACTATATTGCTATACTGAGATGAGTAAAAATCGACTGAAATATGTTGAAATAAAATGTCTTTGTATAAGCAACGTATTAAACTGTAAATTAACATTTATATGCTAATATATCATAAAAATGATATGTTACAGACAAAATATGAATGTTTAGGCAAGATTTTGTTGATTAGTTTTGGATAGATTATAAAGTTTTTACTGTAAAAAAAGACTACTGCCACATCAAATAAGCTTTTGTTCGCCAATTTCTGCTCATATGTTAAATTTATAGAATGGGATGTTTTGTCAAAAATAAAGTAGGTGTGTTGAATTATCAGCTAAGATGTTATTATAGTGTTTGTTCCAATATTCATACTAATGAATCCTTAACTTTGAAATACGTATGATAAAATGTATACTTTTTACAAAGAAAGATTACACTTGAAATATTGTTAAAATTGTAATTGTTGTTGTAATTGTAACCTTTTTAATAAAATAGCAAAAAATATATTTACAAGGTAAATCTAAACAAAACAAAATCTAAATCGGTCAATATAAGCCTTCTCATTAAATTATTTTTATTGTGTTTTAGTGACAAATTTGGGGTAAGGATACATATTCTGAAAATACATTATGAGAATTAACTGCACAATTACTAGAAATGTTTACCTTGGATATTATACAATTTGCATGCATAAAAAATCAAAGTTAGAGTTGGAAACATCTTGAAAAAAATGTCTTGAATAATGCTGTGAATCACACCTGAGAAGACAATGACCTGCATAATGAGCTGCATAATGAGCCTTTCATTCAGGTGTGTCACTGAGAGGGTACCACAAGAAAGAATGCGAGGACAAAAAAAAAAAATCTCTCTCTCTCTCTCTCTCTCTCTCTCTCTCTCTCTCTCTCTCTCTCTCTCTATATATATATATATATATATATATATATATATATACATACAGTGGTGGACAGAATTAATGGCACCCCTGGTAAATATGATCAAAAATGGCTGTAAAAAAATAAATCTGCATTGTTTATCCTTTTGATCTTTCATTCAAAAAATTCGCAAAAGTCTAACCTTTCATTGAAGTAAAAGAATTGAAAGTGGGGGGTAAATCACATTATGAAATAAATGTTTTTCTCCAAAACACGTTGGCCACAATTATTGGCACCCCTAGAATTTTTTATGAGTAAAATAAATAAATATACTGCTGGAACTTATATGTTGTGGACCTATTTTTTTGCTGAAGGTCCTGGACATCTTGTTCAGATACATGGTATTATGGATTCTAGCAAATACCAACAGATAAAAAATCAAAACCTGTCTGCCTCTGCTAGAAATCCTATAATGGGCCGTGGTTGGATCTTCCATCAGGACAACGGTCCAAAACAAACATCAAAATCAACACAAAATGGGTAACTGAGCACAAAATGAAGCTTCTGCCATGACCGTCCCAGTCCCCTAAACTGAACCCCATAGAAGATGCGTGGGCTGAACTGAAGAGAAGACGTGCCAACATGAACTTGTGAATCTGAAGGATCTGGAGAGATTCTGTTTGGAGGAATGGTCTCTGATCTCTTGTCAGTTATTCTCCAAACTACAGACAGACAGAAAGACGTTCCCGTAATTTATAGATAGATATAATATACAGAAGTAAACAGCGTAGGTGACTTACAGATTCAGTTAACATCCACAAATGAATAAGAACAGACGGCTAACAGACAGCAGACAAACGGGCTAATGATGACTAATGACCACAGCAGCGGGAATCCACCTGTCACTCAAAAGTGGACACCCTTAATTATGCAGAAATTTAAGGCTTAATATAATTTAAACGGATGAGTTATAAAAAAATTCACCCCCCTCACAGTTGTCATGAAGGGCAAAATTAGCTGTATAGACCAAAGCCACTTTTTGCACCAGGCTGTAAACATGTTTTTTTTTCTGCTGTAAAGTTGGGCATTTTAACATGGGGGAGATACAGATTTAGCCTCAAGTGGCCAGTAGATGAATTGCCGTTTAATTCACTTCCGTGTTGGTTTCAAGAGAGAGACAGGGAGGTTGCCGCTTGGTTACTACAAATGATGGCCATGAATAAAATATTCAGAAGTAAACAGTGTAGCTGTTTATGTCAGAATGTTTATTTTTAACCCTCTGGGGACCAAGAACGCGCCGGCGCATTTTGCTCGTTTTTTTTTTTTAGCAATGAAAATAAACACTAAATGCTCTGTTAATTTTGATCTTTCATTTTCGTGTAATACATCAATCGATCCTGTTCAGTTTCTATTTTTTTTCTGTATACTCACAATAAAAATAAAGTGTTTTGCTTTTTGACAAATAAAGAAAAATTAACATGATGCGATTTCTCCCTTCTCTCTGTCAGTAAACTCCCATTTGAAACGCGTTCGAAAATGATCTATAACTCCGCGAAAATTCAGTCAAACAGGCAAACAGACCCACGGGCATAAAGCTTGAGATCGCATCTGTTAAATGAAGTCATTTATATAAAAAACAAATATTCTCAGCTTCTGTAATCTGTATAAAAAGAGAGCGACTCCAGTCGAGCTCATTACGAGCTAATTCACAGTAATGTGACCACTCCCCGGAGAGCGCGTGCTATTCAAACGCAAAATCTGAGGGGTGTGAAACGCCCACATCAGCTGTAAACAAAGCGCGTCGCGATCGAGTGAGGCATAATATAGCCTACCTTATGGAGAAAAGATTCATCAGAACAGTGCTGATGAGGAGAAATATCTCCTGATATGAGGAGCAGATCCCGCTGAGGAGTGAGGTAGGCTGTTTTCTTTTCTCACGTGTGGAATAACGTTATGGAATAACGTTAGTGTAGGCCTATGCAAACCGCAAAAAGATGAATCGCATTTCTATAATATGACTCGCCTTTCTGTGAGATGAATGTAGGGGACATATTTGTAAAGACTGTTTAGCCTAAATATGAATCGCGCGTCTGTGTGTGAAAGAATAAACTGCTTTGCTATAGCCTACTGAGATGAGTAAAAATCGAATGGAATAATATTGTTATGTTGAAATAAAATGTATTTGTATAATCAACGTATTAAACTGCAAAAAAAATACTATTTTTGTCAAAAATAAATTCATAGACTAAGATGTTAGATGTTCCAATGTTGGCTATATTCAAACTAATGAATACATATGATAAAATGTAGGCCTATAATCTTTTTTTTTATATATATATAGCTATATATATATAAAGAAAGAGTACAGTTGAAATATTGTTGAAATTGTAATTATTGTTGTAATTGTAACATTTTTAATAAAATAGTAAAACATATTTACAAGAGAGATGTAAGCGAAATCTTAAATGGTCAATATAAGTCTTCTAAATACATCTTTTGTCCTTGCATTGTGGCTCAGTCAGTGTCACACCTGAATGAATGGCTAATTATGCAGAGTCATTATTCAGAGTGGGTGGGACACCTTAATCTAAGGTGTAAACTACTCCTCCCCCTCGCATATTGCCTTTCCAAGCAAAACCTGTTTTACACCATTTAAATCAATGTATTTTTTTTTGTGAACGATAAAGCAAGACTATTTTTACATCATTTTAAAGCTAGAACTAAAAGGGACAACATCCATTAGTCAAAAGTCTTGTGGACACATATTTAATATGTGTTTTGTGTTCTTAATTCAGCAACTTTCATTTTAATTTTTTCCAATAACCACGCATAAACATTATTCTCTTAAAAATTCAAACATCTACATACACGTTGCTCGCATATTATGGTAGCCCTGTTTGTGCTATATAGAGTGAATTTACACCTTTGCCATTAACATGTTTATAATTAACTGAAAAAAGCACAAATGTCAAGGCATGTCAGAACATCTCAAGGACCCCGAAAACAGCTTGGTCCCCAGAGGGTTAAACCACAACCTTCTTGGGGCTTCTTTGACCGATACAACCCTCTAATGTCAGAATGTTTATTTTTAAACCACAACCTTTTAAAAATGATATATTTAACGATATCTTTAGCATTTCTCATCCAAACAACGTCAAACTTGGCACTGCACTTACTCGTACCCGTGGCGAGACACAGTGGCAAGCCATCGGACTAACGGTTTGAGAGATATGTGGTTAACAGACATACACACACACACACACACAGACAGACAGATACACAGACAGACAGACAGACGTTTCTGTAATTTACCGTAAATCCTCTAATATAGGCCCGGGCCTTTATTTTACTCAAGCGCATCGCGGCCCAGGCCTTTATTGGAAGGAGGCCATAATTAGAGACAGGCCTTTATTTGTATTTGAGCAAAACGGACTACCAGTAGAATGAATAAAAACGAGATTTTGTGTCTATTTTAACCTATAAAATACTAGGTTAATTTATTGAAAATGTACAGTTAGTTACCATATAACATTATGGTATGCATACAGAACATTAACAACAAATAAATATAATATAAATAATATTTTTTGTGAAAAGCAATGATTCATTTTGAAACAGTATTTGTTCCAGCAGTAGTAACGTTAGCTCCACAACAGCACGCATCTGTGCATTCATTGATTTCATTCATTCATTCACACACTAGAAACGCGTGTCTTTTTGCGTGTAATTTACAGACACTATTGCGATTAGAACAAAGCAAATAGAACTGACCTATTTCTCAGCTGGATCCGTTGCTCCTCGAAATAATACTTCCAAGCACTTCTGAGGTAAATTTTCCAGGATTATTATTACTTAGATAGATGTGTGTTATCCAGCTGATTGTGGGTGTTCAGGTTTGCGTGGATCGCCTCAGATTATTTGCGTTTGAATAACGCGCGCTCTCCGTAATTAAGAGATCAAAGTCAACAGAGTATTTTGAAACTCGTTTGCACTTAGGAAAAAAAGCGAGCCTAACGCGCCAGTGCGATTGTCGATCCCAGGGGGTTAAAAAATAGATTTTCGCCAAAAATCCTCTTTGGCTCCGCAGCTGCCATGGTAAACAACATTAGCCTACCGGTGACTGAATTCTCACGTGCGAGTCAAGAGCGAAGTGATTGACATGACCAGGCTACCATAGCTATGGCTTGGATTCATTAGCAAACATTGCCCCCCTGTGGTATTTGCATGTTACTATCACAAGCATAATAATAATAATTTGTTACATTTATATAGCGCTTTTTCTGAGACCTCAAAGCGCTTTACATAGAAGGGGGGAATCTCCTCAACCACCACCAATGTGCAGCATCCACTTGGATGATGCGACGGCAGCCATATTGCGCCAGAACGCCCACCACACACCAGCTTACTGGTGGAGAGGAGACATTGATGAAGCCAATCAGTATATGAGGATGATTAGGAGGCCATGATAGACAGAGGCCAAGGGGCAAATTTGGCCAGGATGCCGGGGTTACACCCCTACTCTTTTTCGAAGGACATCCTGGGATTTTTAATGACCACAGAGAGTCAGGACCTCGAGAGTCAGGATAATGTTGTGGCCTGCCCAGAAAAACGTTGGTTCTAATAGCCCCGGCCACTATTAGAGACCGGCCTTTATTTACCTCCGCCAACAGCGAGACCGGCCAATGTTAGAGACCCGGCCACTAATGGAATACAGGCCACTATTAGAGGATTTACGGTATAGATACTGACTAAGCAGCTCTGTAAGTTTGGCTACTAGACAAATGATCATAATTCATAAAACAACAACTGAACATCCAGTCAAGACATTGTACAAAACAGTTAAGAGTTAGAGTTAGTCTAAAGCTGTAGTGCAGTTATTCACACAAAGCAGTTTGGCTTAAGAAATGTGGTTTAAAAAATGAAGCCATATTATTTGTTTTATTGACATTGTTTATTTGTAAATGCTTGTCCATTTCCAAAGGCTAGGCTTAATTATTTTTTTTTACACACATGATATCATTGACCTCCCTCCAACGGTTTGGAGATATAGAGGTGAAAGTCCAACGCAAGGCGTAAAGGGGATGGGCTGGCAGGAGACGTCAGTGCTGTTGGAAAGTGTTTACTTTCAAAATGCTCGTATGGAAATGAAGGGCGAAAAATTAGTTTCCTCCTTCTGTCCTGCTGTTGACCTCAAGTTCACTTTTATATGCTGGAAGACGCCGACTCTGAGCAAGTATAGGTTTATTGTTTGTCTGTCTTTTGACAGGTTTAATTAATCTTAATTTGGACCTTAAGAAAGTGCTCTTAAGAACGTATCTGTGAAGGCTTTAATTTAATGAGAAACTCTTCATGTCACATTTCCTCAGGACAAATGAGGTACATATTAAAAAAATGTCTGTATAATAAATCAAGGTTATATTAAGGTGAATACACCATTAGCTAATATTGTCTTTTTGTTAGGTTCAGTTCTGATCAATGTGGTTGTGAGATCATTGCCTAGCTGGTCAGAGTCTATTAATGTGCTTTGCATTATTACTTGTTCAGACTCTTCCTATTCCTAATCTTTTGACATGCACAAAATATGATTTTCAAAGGGCATGCATGCATTACTGTCAAACTGAACGGTAGTTTTGAATGAATGTCTACTGTGAATTTTTAACCGCAAATGCTCCTCTTTCTAGCTAACAGACTTATTATGTGCACGGTTTAGGAAAGGATGAGTAATTTCATATTTAACCAGATACCAACCTAATTAAACAGTACTTTCCTAATACTTCTGATTTGATTGCTCTTTCAGGTAACCTGCTGACTGTTCAATTTTGCAGTTATGACAATACATACCCAAGTAATGTCAAGTCTTTGTAAATCCTAATATTGATAATCCCTTGTGCACCATTTAGTTTAAGCAATAAGTACAATTTTCATTGTCTTGCTTCATAAACTAGCTTTTGAGCTATGTGTTGTGTATTTTGTGTAAAGATTAGAGGTCGACCGATAGTGGATTTTACCGATAACGATAGCTAGGTTGGGCCATACTTGCCGATAACCGTTTTTAAAATTGATACTGGATAAAAACAAACATAACACTCCAAGTAAAACAGTGCTTAACTTTATTATAAAATAATAAAACTGTATTGAAGCATGAAAACACGCTAAATGAAATAAATATATAATATGAATAAATATTGAAGTCAATGAAAGACATTCATTCAAACTGAAACAAAAAGTAATACTCTAAATAACAAATAAAACCAGTTACATTCAAAATGTAACTGTTTAACTGTTCTTTTTCAAGCCAACTTAATGAATAAAAAAGTAACAAAATTTGATCAGTATAATATTTGAGCAATACAATTGCACCTTGATCATTCATGTTAGTTAGATTAACTATGGTTAACAAATAAAAACCTTAATTTAAAAATGTATTAGTACATGTTAATTAACAAATAATGAACAATCCTTAAACAGAAGTTATTAACCTTAGTTAATGTTACATATGGAATTTTATTGTAAGTGTTATCATTTCATATAAATCCAAACAGTCATGCTTAAATATCTACAATGCCAGAGCATTGAAATGACATACATATTAAATGTATAGTCTCACACTTTTGCTTCTATTTTATAAACACTTGATGATTATCTGATCAAAATAACAAAACATGTATTAAAGTGATGACGAAAAAATAACCGAAATCGAATGCTTTTCTGATTTGTTTATATGTTTCTGTCAGCTGTATGAACATATCAGTTTGCTATCTTACGTCTCTAGCTTTAAATATGCAACTTCTCTGCATATTTATTAAATGCATAAAAGTGACCAGCTGGATATAAACTAATGCAAATAGAGGTAACAATTGTGACATTAAACATTCGGGTCGGACTTACGTTTATTTTTGTCAGTGTTTTAACCGCTTGAGGTACTACTAATGTTAGCGTCCTCTCAGCCTTGAAGGCAAACAAACATACTGTTGTGCTGTTCTTTCTCTACTAATGCAGCATTTAGTCAACAAATTAATCACTTTTTAATGATATGACAAAATGTACTGTATACATAGGCTACCTTATAGCTGTCGGTGCTTTAAACGCGCATCTGATGTCAGCGATCTCCACACAGCATGTGCTCTCAGTGCAGCACGCAGAATCACGTGTCGAAATAAACAACACGAGGCATCAGCGATAGTTTTTATTACACCTCTAGAGGCCGCTCTTGTACTGCATGATGCCAGCAGACCCTTCCCAGCTCTCTCTTACTGTATAATGAATGACAGCGCGCGCTTCTCAGCCGCTCCAGCAACGGACGCAACCAGGAAAAACTATCGGTATGTATTTTTGCCGATAACGATAGTTCCACCAATCAACTATCGGTGCCGATTAATCGGCAAAACCGATGAATCGGTCGACCTCTAGTAAAGATATTACATTATAGCTTAATAATACACAAGTCTTATACAGAGTCTGACTCAGAGATTTCATAAGATGGGTGTGCAGATAACTACAATCATTGAGTAAGACACTTTCTTGTGTTGTTTGTCTATTTAGATATGTCATGTACTATAATTCATGTTTCACTTTTGTAAAATTGTATTGAATGTCATGAACAAAAATAGTGTTCATAAAAGTTAGTTAGGGGTGAATGGTATGACCAAAATCTTATACAGTATATCATTACATGTTAATTTTCACTCGCAGACAGTTATTTTATGAGAACTCCGCTTAATTGAAATTAAAGGCACAATCTTATGTCTGTGACTTTAATGACACCTGCAGTGATGATGAGCCAAATAGAAAGCCACTATTAAAAAGACATCCCAGTGGAGGGCCTGAAATTAGTCAGTCAGCTCCATTTGTAACTTAATTAACTGCAATTTTAGACTAGTGTTCTAATGGAAAAAGTAGTTTTAAAATCTAATGAGATGATGTTTCATATGACAGCATGGTGACTTTTGGCTACTGGTTTGATAAGAATGATTAGTCATTTCAGTTCACATATTGTTGCACTATTGTTGGTTTGATTTGCTTCTGTTGTTCTCCTTATTTTTAAGTCACTTTGGTTTACAAGCGTCTGCTAAATGATTAAATGTAAATGTGTGAGAAACGCATTGTGATTGTCTGTGATGTGCAGATAAATCACTCTGTGTACCTTTGTCTCTTTGTTTCTTCTTTAGAATCACCTCGGTTGTCCACTGCCTCTGTTGGCAGTAATGACCAGGCCTCCACTGCTACGCTGTCCGATTGCTCTGACTTCACAGATGTCCAGAGGCCCATAAGCGTGGTCTCCACCATCTCATCTGGGTCTGGTTCCTCTCGGGACGGCGTTCTCCTGTCATCTGCTGGTGTGCCCATTGAAGACAATGTGGATCTGGAGTTAACGTCTGCTGCCGATTCAAATGAGACTCAGGGCAATAATCTCGCCCAAGCATCCAGTCAATTTTTCCAGCAAAATAGCAGCAACACTGTTAACAACAACAACAGCTCCTCCGTTTCCTACAGTTCCTCTCCATTTGCTGCCAACACCATGGCACCCAACCCTGAGCTCACCTACTTGGACCGTGTGGTCATGGAGATCATTGAGACGGAACGGATGTATGTGAGAGATCTGCGGAGTATTGTAGAGGTCAGCATGAGTCTTAACCTTTCCAAACATTTACAAACAACTGGGTCATTCCATGTCAAATCAACCAAATTTCAGAAACTTTCCCTGCTCAAAACAAGAATCATTTCTAATTTCAGTATAATTTATTCTTCAGACATTTCTCTTTAAACACAATAAGTATCAGCTGCTTGAAAAGTTACCCAGATTTGTTTTTTGACCATCTTTTCTGACATAGCCTACTCCAGTTCTTGTTAAAACACGCAAATTCTATGCATTTTGGGCACTTTTTTTGTGAAACCCTATTTAGGCTATTTTGTCCATCAAAAGTGTGCTTTCCCTTTAACCCTCTGGGGTCTGGGGTGTTTTTGGGGTCCTTGAGATGTTCTGACATGCCCTGACATTTGTGCTTTTTTCAGTTGCTTATAAACATATTAATGGCAAAGGTGTAAATTCACTCTATATAGCACAAACAGGACTACCATAATATGTGAGCCACATGTATGTACATGTTTTCATTTTTGAGAGAATAATGTTTAGCTATGCATGGTTATTGAAAAAACTAAAAATGAAAGTTTCTGAAATAAGGCCACAAAACACATACTAAATATGTGTCAATAAGACTTTTGACTAATGGATGTCGTCGCCTTGATTTTTTTCTTCAAAATGATGTGAAAATCATCCTGCCTAATCATTCACATAAAACGATACATTGATTTAAGTTTTGTATAACACTTTTAGTTTGGAAAGCCAATATGCGGATGGGGCGTAAACGCTCCAACAGCATCATGCATATTTAGTAGTTCACACCTGATGAGACAATGCCCCTGCATACTTAATGAGCCATTCATTCAGGTGTGTCACCTATAGCTAACTTAAATATACAAGCTTCATAAAAATGATCATTCTAGAAGAAAATTTCAGATGGCATTTAGAGGCTTTTTATATATATATATATATATATACACACACACACACACACACACATATATGCATACACATACATACATACATACAGTGAAGAAAATAAGTATTTGAACACCCTGCTATTTTGCAAGTTCTCCCACTTGGAAATCATGGAGGGGTCTGAAATTGTCATCGTAGGTGCATGTCCATTGTGAGAGACATAATCTAAAAAAAAAAAAAATCCAGAAATCACAATGTATGATTTTTTTTTAATATTTATTTGTATGATACAGCTGCAAATAAGTATTTGAACACCTGAGAAAATCAATGTTAATATTTGGTACAGTAGCCTTTGTTTGCAATTACAGAGGTCAAACGTTTCCTGTAGTTTTTCACCAGGTTTGCACACACTGCAGGAGGGATTTTGGCCCACTCCTCCACACAGATCTTCTCTAGATCAGTCAGGTTTCTGGGCTGTCGCTGAGAAATACGGAGTTTGAGCTCCCTCCAAAGATTCTCTATTGGGTTTAGGTCTGGAGACTGGCTAGGCCACGCCAGAACCTTGATATGCTTCTTACAGAGCCACTCCTTGGTTATCCTGGCTGTGTGCTCCGGGACATTGTCATGTTGGAAGACCCAGCCTCGACCCATCTTCAATGCTCTAACTGAGGGATGGAGGTTGTTCCCCAAAATCTTGCAATACATGGCCCCGGTCATCTTCTCCTTAATACAGTGCAGTCGCCCTGTCCCATGTGCAGAAAAACACCCCCAAAGCATGATGCTACCACCCCCATGCTTCACAGTAGGGATGGTGTTCTTGGGATGGTACTCATCATTCTTCTTCCTCCAAACACGTTTAGTGGAATTATGACCAAAAACTTAAGACGGGCCTTGACATGTGCTGGTTTAAGCAGGGGAACCTTCCGTGCCATGCATGATTTCAAACCATGACGTCTTAGTGTATTACCAACAGTAACCTTGGAAACGGTGGTCCCAGTTCTTTTCAGGTCATTGACCAGCTCCTCCCGTGTAGTTCTGGGCTGATTTCTCACCTTTCTTAGGATCATTGAGACCCCACGAGGTGAGATCTTGCATGGAGCCCCAGTCCGAGGGAGATTGACAGTCATGTTTAGCTTCTTCCATTTTCTAATGATTGCTCCAACAGTGGACCTTTTTTCACCAAGCTGCTTGGCAATTTCCCCATAGCCCTTTCCAGCCTTGTGGAGGTGTACAATTTTGTCTCTAGTGTCTTTGGACAGCTCTTTGGTCTTGGCCATGTTAGTAGTTGGATTCTTACTGATTGTATGGGGTGGACAGGTGTCTTTATGCAGCTAACGACCTCAAACAGGTGCATCTAATTTAGGATAATAAATGGAGTGGAGGTGGACATTTTTAAGGCAGACTAACAGGTCTTTGAGGGTCAGAATTCTAGCTGATAGACAGGTGTTCAAATACTTATTTGCAGCTGTATCATACAAATAAATAGTTAAAAAATCATATATTGTGATTTCAGGATTTTTTTTTTTTAGATTATGTCTCTCACAGTGGACATGCACCTACGATGACAATTTCAGACCCCTCCATGATTTCCAAGTGGGAGAACTTGCAAAATAGCAGGGTGTTCAAATACTTATTTTCCTCACTGTATACATATACATACATACATACATACATACACACATTGTATAATATCCAAGGTAAACATGTCTAGTAATTGTGCAGTTAATTCTCATACTGTATTTTCATTTTTGGAATTTATCCTCTCCCCAAATTTGTCACTAATAAAACACAATACAAATTATTTAGAGAAAAAAAATATATTTACCTTTTAATAGTTTGTTTACATCTACCTTGTAAATATATATTTTTTATTAAAAAGGTTACAATTACAACAACAATTCAAGTGTAAGCTTCCAAGACGCTTGCGTGTCGCGTGAAAAATAGGCGTCGGTTCTATTTCTAGCATGCATGCGTTTTCCGCGCGTCTCACGCAGGCAGTGTGCAAGCTCTAAACTGTTAACATGGGAGCCGAAATAAAAACGGACACGCCACGCAGCTGAGACGCTTACCCCTCATTTACACTGAACACGTCTGCGGCGCATTACGGCTGCGACACGGCACCGGAGCTGATCGCGCCCATTCTAGTCAATGCTTGTGTTTACACCGGCCGCGATGCGGCGCGTTTCAGAAGCTTCCCAGAAGCGGCTCTCCGCGCCGCTTCGCTAAATATAGGCGCCTAGTCTATTTTTGACGGACGCGCGTCCAAATCGCACCGGAAATACAAAATAAAAGTAAAAAAATTCAAAATAAACACCCTGTGCAGACTCCCAAACGTATTACACAATTACACCGGACAAAACATAAACATTTAGCCAACTAACTGGTACTAGAAACCCCAAAATCAGAAAAACACGTCGGACAGGCAAATTACGTGGTCTCACGCATCCAGTCGCGATCCGCTTCTGATATGCTCACGGTGTGAGTTGGCACCGCGTGAAGGACGGAATAAAACCTTGTCGCAGCCGTAATGCGCCGCAGGCGTTTGCAGTGTAAATGAGGGGTAACGCCACGCATCCAGTGTGTCACCGGCCTTATCCAGCTGATGTGGGCGTTTCACAGGTTTGTATGGATCGCCTCACATTTGCGTTTAAATAGCGTGCGGTCTCCGTGGGCGGAGTCACATTAAAACTTAATTAGCTGAGATGAGAACGATTGACATCTCTCTCTTTACATACATATTACATAAACTGTGAATATTTGTTTTTTATAAAAATTACTTCATATAAAAGAAGAGAATTCAAGCTTCATGCCTGTATGCCTGTTTGACTGAGTATTCGCTGAGTTACAGTTAATTTTCGGACGCGTTTTAGAATTGACTTCACTGACGGAGAGTAGGCAGAACTCGCATCATGTTTATTTTTCTTTATTTGGCGAAAAGCACAACACTTTGTTTTTATTATGAGTATAAACAAAAAAAATACACTAAACAGGATCGATTGATGTATAACACAAGCATATAAAATAAAAAATAATATTTAAAAAAAAAAAAAATAATTGCACTGATAAGGAAAAAAACTAGCCGACCCCAGGGGGTTAATTAAGCGTGAGCAGTGCAGCAAATAGACTCGCCGCCGAAACACGCGCTTCACTGCTGGCGACGCTCCTGCTTGACGCTCACGCACTTCTCCTGCTCCCGTTGTGAATGCACTCATTGATTAACATGCACGCCGGAAAAAAATACGCGCTTGCGGTCTGAACGGACGTAATTCACGAGGTTTCCTATGCGTGTTCCGTGTACACGTGTAATGCTGATGTTGCGCGATGTTAATCATGCGGCGCCCGAGTGCATGTGACCGGCATAAAATCGGCTTTTGTCAGACTGACCAGCCGGTCACCGATCACGGCCGATCACGTGAAAATCGGCCAATTCCGGTCACCAGCCGATCAATCGGTGCATCTCTAGATGTATGCAAAGTGACCCACATTTGGTTTTTGACCACTGAAAATGTGTACAATTGACCAATTTACTCATGGAGCTGCATTAAGATCTCCATATCTCTGGGATTGAACCATATTTCAATCCCTTAAAATGGAGATGTGTTCCCCCAAAAGAAATGTTTTTAAAAACTAAAACATAAAAGGATATTAAGATTATCTTTAAGTTACAGGCATGCAAACTTGGCAAAAGAACACAAGTTACATTTTTAACTGTTTCCGTTGGCATATAATACAAAAAAGATTGCTAAAGTAAACAGATTTTTGCTAATAGACCATCAATCTCTGTGTAAAAATCTCATAATAATGCTGCCATCTTTCTAAAGTCATTTTACTCCCCTGTAATTTGGCTCAGAATATCAGAAGAAAATTGACATTTTGACCCCCTCGACAAAATAGTGGATTTCTCAGTCTATATACATTTATGACGTTTAATATTTTGGCTTTCTTCTTCATTTGTATTTCTTTCAACAGAATTAAAAATGATCAAAATCAAAAATTTTAGCCGAGGACCTCTGGTTGAGTTGACACAGAATGACCCAACTGCTTATAATCAAGTGTCAATTGATTAAAATGTGAGAAAATTTCATTTATTACGTTATATGCTAGATTCTTAATCGTATAACAATTCACAGTTAATCCCATATATCAAGATTTACTGAGAAACCCCCAAAAAAGAAGAAAATTTTACGCAACACGTTGTTGACAAGTAAATCATTGATTAGTTAGCATCAAAATCATTAGATAAGTTGCATCTTTCAACATACCTTGTGATGGTTCATTCATGTTTATTTCATGCTATAACTAGTAAAGAGGAAGAGATGATCAGTTCACGTGCACTCCGTGTTGCTGGTCACGGCAATCTTTCACGCTACATTAAAGAGCATCAAATTAACATTAAAGAGCGTGAATTTTGTAATAAAATTGAGAGAATTTGAAACTGAGGCCTAGTTCTTATAAAAATACCAATAATTTCATGTGCGCTGAAAGCTCAAGTGCCCCATCTTACCTATACAATCACCTAGTGAACTTACTATAGTATCAGCCTCACAGAGCATCCAGGCACGGCACACGGGTGCCTCAAGTAGTTGATCCCAGTCTGAAAGACTCATTTTCATGTTTTTTTTTTTTTTTTTTTTTTTTTACGAAAATCCCAAATTCTTACGGTTTAATAACTGTGACTATCTTAATCACGGTTAATTGTGATATTGGGTAATCGTGACATCCCTAGTGCTAGATGGATATTTTTGGCCATTTTGTTGATTTGATATTTAAGATGAGTTTTAAACAGTAACATTTTTAAAAACATTTGAGACCCTGCTTTCAGTTTTCTTTTCAGTTGTTCCCTTTACTTTTGTAAGGCCCGTGAAATTGGCCCAATCTGCCGGTCCGCCAATACACGGGGAAGGTTATCACGTGTTCTGTCCTTACTCGTGCAAAGTATTGGTTGGTTAAATTTACAATACATTTAGTTATGTATTCTCTCGTTAATTCATCTGACTCCATAAATGAAAGGTTTAATAATATCTGTGCCTCACTAAAAGTTAGCGAATGTTTGACTATTTCTTTTAACCATTAAATGAACAATGTCAAGATCAGTTAGAATTATCAAATGTAACATTTTAATGTTTCAGATATCAGAGATTAATTCCACAATCAATACAAATATCTAGAACATGGTTATACATTGGTTACACCAAATAATCTTACCCAGCTTGTACCAGAGAGAGAGAGAGAGAGAGAGAGAGAGAGAGAGAGAGAGAGAGAGAGACCACCTATTCCATTCGTGACCAGCAAAGAAGAGCCCCGAGAGTCAGAGCACACCTTCCTTTATCCTCTGACCAGGTGACATGGGGGATGGGCGAGACCACCCTAAAATGGCTTCTATTCAATGAAAGGGAGGCTGGCCTATCTGGCCTTATCTCTAAACCAGTTTTCTCTAAGCTTCTCTAAACCTTATTTCCTTTTATTTTATCTATCTGGATATGAGATATCTGTACCACTCACTTTGAGACATTTCAAATGACACCAAAATCGCAAGTCAGTGATAAACATTCACATTAAACCATGTTCTTGTGTGAGTTCTTTGTTGTTTCTGAGGGGAAGAAAGGCTGTATGGGGAGGTCGAATGTTAATTAGCCAGCAGGGCCCTTTTGTCTCATAGACCAGGCCTCAACCAGTATTTTCAGTCTTACACTTTGCATTAAACCTTTAGAGATTGTTTATGGACATTTTGACATGATGACTTTCTACACTTCATGAAACAAAACCCAACTCAAAAAAAAAAAAAAAATGAAAAAAGCTGTTTGTGCCTCTAGTGTAGAAAGTCCCAGTAATAGAATCCTTGCAGAATTTCCTGAAATGGTGTGGTAGTGAACACTGTTCAAACAGCGAAAAGTCACACATCAGCCATGATGGAGTTCCGCCAAAAATACTTTTTAGAAAGAAGGCACATTTTTGGAGATTTAAAACATAAGAAATGTTCAGGATGTTGAATCTTATTGCATGTGAAAAGCCAACAACAGTGTAGATTACAAACATGAATTTCCAAGCTGTGCTTTATGTACTAAATTGTAAATAAGGGTGAATTATTGTTCATTGCAGCTCTAAAGGACCATTCAGGTGACCTGGCTTATTTCACAGACCTGCTACCAGAACAAGAACTTGCCAGGATCTTCTCAGTACAGACAGATCCTTTTCTCTAGATCAGTTAATCCAGGTTTTAGACAGAAATACCATCAAGAACTTTAACCATTTCGCTGATGTCCACCAGACTTGGCAACAGAAGTAGACTCTTTTCAAAGTCCTGCCCTCAAAGACAGCACCTTTAACAAGGGGAAAATGGCAATGGCAAATTTGAGCTGTACTGTTCTCCAATCATTTAGTCCTCTTAAACCCCACCCCTTTCTTACAATTGACTGCAAACTTGCATTCAGAGCTGCATCCATCCATTCAACAGCTGATGGATCCCCACCCTAAACAACACAGAAGAAAAGCTTTAAGAAAGTTCCTCAGCTTTAAGCTGATTATTCCATTAGGAGGTCAGTTCAGTGCACTGTAGTCGAGATGGGTGTGTGGTTAAACCCATCAGGCCATATCACGTCTCACACATCATGTTCAATTCCCATGCTTCTGTATTCACACTTGAATAAATGTTTTCATTAGATGTTGAATGCATTTGAAGTGTAAGAATTGCTTATTATGACTCTTTAGCAGTCAGGCATCCAATGCACTGGGATTATCACGTTACATAACAACAGGTTTGACAATTGGATTGTGCCAATTGAGTCCTCCAAGTACACAACACAATGACACACAGCTTGAAGTGAGATTACAAACAGTCATGAGGTGTGAACATAAAAAGCATTATCACATGCTTAAGTTGAGTTTAAAAGCACCACATAAACATGCATCACAATGTCATTATTTATTTAAAAGCATGCACTTTGAGAGAATTTAACAGATTATTTTGATTTATTTGAGAAAATTAGTGACCGGGTGCATGATACAGCCCTGAGATCATGCAGTCCTGAATAATCTGTCCACATTTGGATTAAAGGATATTTAGGTTTTAGGATTTGGCCGTATTCACGAAACATTTTATCTTCCCACTAAGAGTTCTCCTAAATAGCAGGAAATGTTCTTAGGTACGAGTTTCTTCTTAAAACCTATTCACAAAGCTGCTGAGACTTGTAAATTGCTTAGGTGTTTTCCATAAGCATGTGAAACTTGTGAGGCTTCACTTTTACTTGCCTCATGCAGCTGGTTGCCATGGCATTTAGTCAAATTTATCTGCCCTTGCAACAATGTGGTCTGTCAGTATCTGCATGACAATACCTGTAAATGTAATTTTCCAGGCAAGGGATAGTGTACTACAATATTTGAGTTATGGAGGTTATTAAAAGTGGTCTGGCGGATGAGTGTATGCACACTAGCAGCACCCAGCAACGACTTCAAAGGCTGCTTTAAATCCTGCTGCACCATAGAGCTACTCGCATAGTTTTCCATTAAATTTCATTATATTTGTCCCAAATCATTGTTAGTATACTCACTGACTTCACCCTAGGCTGTATATTGCGTATAGACAATTTTTCAGTTACAAGTTTATGTTTGGCAGATTGAATTATATATGGCCTGTATATAGCCTTAATATGGCCTGTTTCTGTTATTTCCATTTGTGCTTTTGCACCATTGTTTTTTTTTTTTTTTTTTAAACTCAAACTGATTGATTGCCACTTTGTTCATTCATAAAGGGATAGTTCACCCAAAAAGGAAGATTCTGTCATCATTTACTCACCCTCATGTCTTTCTAAATCCGTAAGACATTTTCTTTCATCTTCAGAACAAAAATAAAGATATTTTAAATGAAATCTGAGAGATTTCTGTCCCTGCATTGACAGTCTACACAACTACCACTTTGACAAAAGTTCATACAGAGATCTTAAAACGAATCCATATGAATTGAGTGGTTTAGGTTTATTAGCCAGCTGTCACTTTAAGACCTAATGCACGGATCCAATAGACCATTACACATACATTTTCACTTAAAAAATAAACGTGTTTACTCGAAAAAGATAACTCAATTCAATATTCGTGCACTATATATGAGAGGCGTTTTTTTGTGCACAGCTCTGAATGTGCCCAGCACAGAAAACAGTGCTCTGCTCAGGTGCCAAAATGAGTTCTCTTTTGAATCTTCTTGTGCTTGAATGGATTCCTAACCCTAGGTAAAATGCTTTGTCATATCTCTGCCTAGTATGCAGGGAATAAAAGACTCCTATCCAATCGACACAGCAACTTTGGCACAACACAACTTTGACGTGAAATTGATTCGGGTCTGTTTGTCAAGAAAAGACAAAAAAGTGTCAACCTATCAGTGTAAACCTGATAACAGCTTCTTTCTAACAGCTTGACACAATCAGTGTCTAAATGCTCTTTACCCAAGCCTCATTTGAACTTCACAGTTTATTCTGTTAGAGGACTAAGTTTGGCTCTGGACATGTGGCATCTGAGGACTGAGTGTAAGGATTGATGCCAAAAGGTTATAGTAAATACCTAGTGGGCAAACTGACTTACTGTTTATGAGCTTATGCCAATATCTCGCTTTTACAGTACAAAATAATTTTTTGAAAAAAGTTACTGTAACTTGTACATTTTGTTTTCAGGGCTGTAGGCATGGTTTTATAATCACAGAGGTCCCAAATTTCAGCTAGTTAGGTGGGTACGGGGGCATAATCTCCTGTGAAAATTTAGATTTCTCTGATGTGTGTTTTTAGACTTTTGAAGGCCAAAAAAAAAAAAAAACAAAGGATAAGAAATAGCTTTAAAACCATGTCAGTGGGCAGTAGATTATTTGACGAATTGGGATCCCTAAGAAAGACACCACAGTTGTTGCCCTTTCCAGCCCTCTTCGTAAGCCGCCTAAACCCTAATTTGTTTGTTCATGTTAGTTCACAGTGCAATAAATACAAAGTTCTGGCATGAAACTCTAAATGGCGCAGGCTAATGGGTCCTTTAACTCACCTGTTCATAATCACATCGTTATCTATAGGGCACAGCTGATTGGTTCCTGCCGTATCAGTAGCTAATGAGCATGTGTGCTCAACCTTCAAATACTGGGTAGCATTTGCCTTAGCAGTGCAGCGCGCTTTCAGAAACCATCCACCTTCCCCAGCTCCACCTGTATAGATCTGCTACGGGTAATTCATGTACGCTATATTGTACAGCAGCAGCAGCATGTCTTACTTGCTCACAGCAGCGTGTCGTGTATGTATTGGCAGTAGCAAGTCCTGTACTTGTTCTGCAGTTTGTAAGGACACTAGCTCAAATAAAGGGGATATATTTTAACCCTCTGGGGTCTAAGGTGTTTTTGGGGCCCTTGGGATGTTTTGACATGCCCTGACATTTGTGCTTTTTTCAGTTATTTATAAACATGATAATGGCAAAGGTGTAAATTCACTCTATATAGCACAAACAGGCCTACCATAATATGCGAGCAACATGTATGTAGATGTTTGTATTTTTAAGAGAATAATGTTTATGCGTGGTTATTGAAAAAAATAAAAATGAAAGTTGCTGAAATAAGACCACAAAACTCATACTAAATATGTGTCCACAAGACTTTTGACTAATGGATGTTGTCGCTTCGAGTTCTGGCTTCAAAATTATGTGAAAATAGTCTTGCTTTATCGTTCACATAAAACAATACATTGATTTAAATTGTGTAAGACAGGTTTTGCTTGGAAAGCCAATATGCGAGAGGGACGTGAACGAGGAGTGGTTTACACCTGAGAATACAATATCCCACCCACTCTGCATAATGAGCCATTCATTCAGGTGTGACACTGACTGAGCCAAGAATGAATGCAAGGACAAAAGATATATTTAGAAGAAGACTTATATTGACCATTTAAGATTTTGCTTACATCTATCTTGTAAATATGTTTTGCTATTTTATTAAAAAGGTTACAATTACAACAATAATTACAATTTCAACAATATTTCAAGTGTACTCTTTCTTTGTAAAAAAATTATTATAGGCCTATTATCATATGTATTCATTAGTTTGAATATAGCCAACATTGGAACAGCTAACATCTTAGTTGATGACTTTATTTTTGACAAAAATAGTATTTTGTAGCAACACTGGGTTGTACATTAATATTAATATTAGCTCAAATGATCTATAGGGAATTTTAATAATTAATCATGAATATGATTAATATTTTGCATATTACAGTTACATTAATTTATCGAAGCTGAAACTAGATCGATATATGAATGATTACCATAACGGGTTATGGTTCGTCATTACTACATCAATAGTCTTATTTCAAATCGAAGTTATGGGATAACTTTTAATGGAATTAATTTAGTTATCAAACAATCTGTTTGTCCAGCAAACATTAAACGTAAGATTAACTTCAACTCTCAAAGAAAATTATCCTTCTTACAAACGTAAGAAAGAGTATTTTTTTCTGGCCTTGAAAAAAAAACAACTCTCTCTGTGTTTGTAAAATTAGGTTACTTAAATCGTAACAAGATAAAGCATGTAGCTAGGATCAGCACTTCATTGACTATATGGTTATGAGCAGACAGACAGAATCAATCGAGGATATATGGAATTTTAATAATTGGACTAATACTACATCGAAGCTACGAGTATACACAGAGTAAATACATATATTTACAACAGAAACATATGGACGAAAACATTACAAGACCAAACGGATAACAGATGAGAGAGAGAGAGAGAGAGAGAGAGAGAGAGAGAGAGAGAGAGAGAGAGAGAGAGAGAGAGAGAGAGAGAGAGAGAGAGAGAGAGAGAGAGAGAGAGAGAGGATGGGAGAGTGAGCGAGAGAAAGTGAAAGCAAAAGATCATCTGAAATGATCACAGTAAACTAAATCACAGACAGTAACCTTTTGAAAGACAACAATCAATCAAATCACATTAAAGTTCAATAAACTTATCTTGCAAGATGGTTCTCTTTGATGCTGAAGAACGCAAAGTCGTGCGTGCGTCGTTAGGAGCAACGTGCGTGTGTTTCCTTAAGAAAACAGGGCTCGCGCTCTCGTGTCTTCCGGTGAGCGCGGTCGCGGGATTTTTGAGTTGAAGTTGCCTGCTGCGTTTGCTTCGTTGAGTCCGAAGACGAAAATAAAGAAAAGACGTAAAGAAAAAGAAAAACGGAGAACGCTCCCAAAAGGGAGCCATATGGATCTTCTCGCTGACGAAGAGGGTTTGTGAAAGTGCTCTCGAGAAAGTTCTGTGTCTGTCTCTTATGGAGAGGATGGGCTCACGCCTGCTCCGCGTACGCGAACCAATCCTCTTAGAAAATCTTGAGCGGGAAAAGTTTTTCTTTGTCTTGTCAAAAGAACTTATTTGCATAGTTTATAATGGTATAACATTCAGTCATTTCTACCTCGGAAGATTGTACACACAGAACAATACATTTTACTGTAATCTCCTATGTACAGTTGGTTTAGTCACCGCAAGACGGTCAAACAGATACCAAGGATGACATATAAAAGTAGAAGAAACATAAAGTTACATTAATATGCAGAATTACACACATTTAAAGTTTCCTCACACGACTATCAAGCCCTGATATCGGCTACTATGACACGGGAAAATCAAATCCATGTTTATACATTTCTTAAGTGGTTATAGAAATAGAAAATGTAGGATTTAAGTATAACACTTTAATTCTGCTCCACTGCCAGAATCTCAGTGAGATTCCTGGCTTGCTGACATTCCATTAAGGTCATAAAACAGCAAAGTGGGGGGGAAGGCAATTGCCAGAGAGTTCTTAAACTAAACACTTTTGATTCAAGATTACACATTAGAAAACTACACCTCTATTATAAAGCAAAACTAATCACACATGCATAATGTAATTGTACATATATCAAAAAGAATATCTCTAAGTTCTAAGTTAAACACAAAGGTGTGATGTCACGTAGCAAAGAGAAAGTTTCGTTATCTCTTTGGTGCAGAGAGGAATGTTAGTTTCAGGTTCTGGAGTGTCTTAAAAGTCCATTTGCTCCAGTCTCTCTGGAGCCTGGCGTATGATTTGCAATTTTGAAGTCAGGAGGTTACAAGCTTTGGTAAGTTTAGCAAAGAACGTTTTGGGCAGGAATGTGCTTAGAAAACACAGAGAGTCCGAATTTGTTAATTCAGAATCAAACGAACGAATGATTCAAATAGCCCAGTCGCTACATTTTATATATATATATATATATATATGTATATATATGTATATATATGTACAGTGAGGAAAATAAGTATTTGAACACCCTGCTATTTTGCAAGTTCTCCCACTTGGAAATCATGGAGGGGTCTGAAATTGTCATCGTAGGTGCATGTCCACTGTGAGAGACATAATCTAAAAAAAAAAATCCAGAAATCACAATATATGATTTTTTAACTATTTATTTGTATGATACAGCTGCAAATAAGTATTTAAACACCTGTCTATCAGCTAGAATTCTGACCCTCAAAGACCTGTTAGTCTGCCTTTAAAATGTCCACCTCCACTCCATTTATTATCCTAAATTAGATGCACCTATTTGAGGTCGTTAGCTGCATAAAGACACCTGTCCACCCCATACAATCAGTAAGAATCCAACTACTAACATGGCCAAGACCAAAAAGCTGTCCAAAGACACTAGAGACAAAATTGTACACCTCCACAAGGCTGGAAAGGGCTACGGGGAAATTGTCAAGCAGCTTGGTGAAAAAAGGTCCACTGTTGGAGCAATCATTAGAAAATGGAAGAAGCTAAACATGACTGTCAATCTCCCTCGGACTGGGGCTCCATGCAAGATCTCACCTCGTGGGGTCTCAATGATCCTAAGAAAGGTGAGAAATCAGCCCAGAACTACACGGGAGGAGATGGTCAATGACCTGAAAAGAGCTGGGACCACCGTTTCCAAGGTTACTGTTGGTAATACACTAAGACGTCATGGTTTGAAATCATGTATGGCACGGAAGGTTCCCCTGCTTAAACCAGCACATGTCAAGGCCCGTCTTAAGTTTGCCAATGACCATTTGGATGATCCAGAGGAGTCATGGGAGAAAGTCATGTGGTCAGATGAGACCAAAATAGAACTTTTTGGTCATAATTCCACTAAACGTGTTTGGAGGAAGAAGAATGATGAGTACCATCCCAAGAACACCATCCCTACTGTGAAGCATGGGGGTGGTAGCATCATGCTTTGGGGGTGTTTTTCTGCACATGGGACAGGGCGACTGCACTGTATTAAGGAGAGGATGACCGGGGCCATGTATTGCGAGATTTTGGGGAACAACCTCCTTCCCTCAGTTAGAGCATTGAAGATGGGTCGAGGCTGGGTCTTCCAACATGACAATGACCCGAAGCACACATCCAGGATAACCAAGGAGTGGCTCTGTAAGAAGCATATCAAGGTTCTGGCGTGGCCTAGCCAGTCTCCAGACCTAAACCCAATAGAGAATCTTTGGAGGGAGCTCAAACTCCGTGTTTCTCAGCGACAGCCCAGAAACCTGACTGATCTAGAGAAGATCTGTGTGGAGGAGTGGGCCAAAATCCCTCCTGCAGTGTGTGCAAACCTGGTGAAAAACTACAGGAAACGTTTGACCTCTGTAATTGCAAACAAAGGCTACTGTACCAAATATTAACATTGATTTTCTCAGGTGTTCAAATACTTATTTGCAGCTGTATCATACAAATAAATAGGTAAAAAATCATACATTGAGATTTCTGGATTTTTTTTTTTAGATTATGTCTCTCACAGTGGACATGCACCTACGATGACAATTTCAGACCCCTCCATGATTTCTAAGTGGGAGAACTTGCAAAATAGCAGGGTGTTCAAATACTTATTTTCCTCACTGTATGTATATATATATATATATATATATATATATATATATATATATATATATATATATATATATGTATATACACTGCTCAAAAAAATAAAGGGAACACTTTTTAATCAGAGAATAGCATCAAGTCAGTTAAACTCCTGGGATATTGATCTGGTCAGTTAAGTAACAGAGGGGGTTGGTAATCAGTTTCAGCTGCTTTAGTGTTAATGACATTAACAGCAGGTGCACTAGATGGGCAACAGTGAGACAACCCCCAAAACAGGAATGGTTTTACAGGTGGAGGCCACTGACATTTTTTCCCTACTCATCTTTTCGGACTGTTTTTCGCCAGTTTTGCATTTGGCTAGGGTCAGTGTCACTACTGGTAGCATGAGGCGATACCTGGACCCTACAGAGGTTGTGCAGGCAGTCCAGCTCCTTCAGGATGGCTCATCAATACGTGCCATTGCCAGAAGGTTTGCTGTGTCTCCCAGCACAGTCTCAAGAGCATGGAGGAGATTCCAGGAAGACAGACAGCTACTCTAGGAGAGCTGGACAGGGCCGAAGAAGGTCCTTAACCCATCAGCAGGACCGGTATCTGCTCTTTTGTGCGAGGAGGAACATGATGAGCACTGCCAGAGCCCTACAAAATGACCTCCAGCAGGCCACTGGTGTGAATGTCTCGGACCAAACAATCAGAAACAGACTTCATGAGGGTGGCCTGAGAGCCCGACGTCCTCGAGTGGGCCCTGTGCTCACTGCCCAGCACCAGGGAGCTCGATTGGCATTTCCCATTGAACACCAGAATTGGCAGGTCCGCCACTGGTGCCCTGTGGTTTTCACAAATGAGAGTAGGTTCACCCTGAGCACGTGACAGACAGGAAAGGGTCTGGAGAAGCCGTGGAGAATGTTATGCTGCCTGTAACATCATTCAGCATGACCGGTTTGGTGGTGGGTCAGTGATGGTCTGGGGAGGCATATCCATGGAGGGACGCACAGACCTCTGCAGGCTAGACAATGGCACCCTGACTGCCATTAGGTATCGGGATGAAATCCTTGGATCCATTGTCAGACCCTATGCTGGTGCAGTGGGTCCTGGGTTCCTCCTGGTGCACAACAATGCCCGGCCTCATGTGGCGAGAGCATGCAGGCAGTTCCTGGAGGATGAAGGAATGATACCATTGAAGGGCCACCACGCTCACCTGACCTACATCCAATAGAACACCTCTGGGACATTGTGTTTCGGTCCATCTGACATCACCTGGTTGCACCTCAGACTGTCCAGGAGCTCAGTGATGCGCTGGTCCAGATCTGGGAGGAAATACCCCAGGACACCATCCATCGTCTCATTAGGAGCATGCCCCAACGTTGTTAGGCATGCATACAAGCACGTGGGGGCCATACAAACTACTGAGTACCATTTTGAGTTGCTGCAATGAAATTTCAGCAAAATTGACAAGCCTGCTGCATCATTTTTTCACTTAGATTTCCGGGGTGTCTTTGAATTCAGTCCTCTGTAGATCGATCATTTTCATTTCCATCAAACGATGTGGCATCCTTTCGTTCATAACACATTACCCAGTCCATATTAGTATAGATATCCAGCATGATATTTTTCCCCATTGAGATCTGATGTGTTTTCAAAGTGTTCCTTTAATTTTTTTGAGCAGTGTATATATAACATATGAGCAGAAATTGCTAAACAAAAGCTTATTTGATGTGGCAGTATATTCCACAGTAAAAACTGTACCCAAATCTAGTCAACAAAATGTTGTCTTTCATATTTCGCCTGACTGTAACATTGTTTTTATGAAATATTAGGGCATATAAATGTTAATTTGCAGTTTAATACGTTGCTTATACAAATAGCCTACAGTTTATTTCAACATATTTCAGTCGATTTTTACTCATCTCAGTATAGCAATACAGTTTGCTAAAACATCATCATTCATTCACACAGAAACGCGATTTAAATTTAAATGGTCTTTTTGCGAGCTTTTGTAAACAGCGCACATCTCTGCCGTTCATTCATCACAAACAGAAACGCGATTCACTTGAGAAGGAAAAAAAACTTACTACAGTATTCCTCAGCTCAGTAGGATCCTTGCTCCTCGAAATACCCGCACTTCTGAGGTACATTTTCCATTATTATTATTCCTCACAGCGCTGCGATACGGTGTAAACAAGTAGGCTACAATGGTCTGATTAAACTTGTGTTTTCTCGAGCTGATATGGGGGCGTTCACAGGTTTGCGTGGATTGCCTCAGTCATTTGCATTTGAATAGCGCGCGCTCTCCGTGGGCGGGTTCAAATTAAAAATAATTAGATGAGATGAGAATGACTGACATCTCGCTCTTTTCTTACAGATTACATGAACTGAGAATATTTGTTTTTTATATAAATTACTTCATTTAAAAGAAGAGAATTCAAGCTTCATGCCTGTGTGTCTGTATGTCTGTTTGACTGAGTATTCGCTGAGTTATTGTTCATTTTCGGACGCGTTTCAGAATGGACTACACTGACAGAGAGAAGGCAGAACTCGCTTCGTGTTTATTTTTTTTACAACACTTTGATTTTATTGGGAGTATACACAAAAATAATACACATTTAACAGAATCGATTGATGTATGAAACTTGAAATATCAAAGTCAACAGAGCAAAATGAATGTCTTTTGAGCTGATAAAAAAAAAAGCGAGCTGGTATCGCCGGCGATACCGCCGACCCCAGGGGGTTATTAACCCTCTGGGGTCTAAGGTGTTTTTGGGGTCCTTGAGATGTTCTGACATGCCCTGACATTTTTGCTTTTTTCAGTTGCTTATAAACATATTAATGGCAAAAAAAAATTGCACACTATTTAGCACAAACAGGGCTACCATGAAATGTGAGCAACAAGAATGTACATGTCTGCATTTTTGAGAGAATAATGTTTATGCGTGGTTATTGAAAAAACTAAAAACTAAAGTTTCTGAAATAAGGCCATAAAACACATTCTAAATATGTGGCAATAAGACTTTTGTCTAAAAGATGTCATCGCCTAGTGTTTTTTCTTCAAAATGAAGTGAAAATCACCCTGCCTTATCATTCACATAACACAATACATTGATTTGAATTTTGCAAAGCACTTTCTGTTTGGAAAGGCAATATGCGGAGTGGGCGTCATATTTAGTGGTTCACACCTGAGGAGACAATGGGGCCCGCATACTTAATTAGCCATTCATTCAGGTGAGTCACTGAGCCACAAGAATGCAAGAGCAACAGTTGGAAGCATCTCAATTCTTTTTTATTTTTCCACATATTGTGCTTGCAATTTGGCCTATAATATCCAAGGAAAACATGTCTAGTAATTGTGCAGTTAATTCTCATACTGTATTTTCAGTTTTGGAATATGTATCCTCTCCCCAAATTTGTCACTAATAAAACACAATAAAAGTTATTTAAAGAAAAGGCTTATATTTACCTTTTAATAGTTTGTTTACATCTACCTTGTAAATATTTTTTTTTATTAAAAAGGTTACAATTACAACAACAATTCAAGTGTAATCTTTCTTTGTAAAAACTAAAGTATACATTTTATCATACATATTTCAAAGTTAAGGATTTGATTGATTATTTGATAACTTTATTTTTGACAAAACATACTATATTTAACATAAGCAAATATTGGCAAACAAAAGCTTATTTGAGGTGGCAGATATTTTACAGTAAAAATGTATAATCTATCCAAAACTTTTGTCTTTTGAAATGTTGTCTTTCATATGTCTGTAACATGGGTCTTTCATTTTTATTATAAGAAATATAAATGTTAATTTGCAGTTTTATACGTTGCTTATACAAATACATTTTATTTCAACATATTTTAGTCGATATTTACTGAGTATAGCAATACAGTTTGCTAAAACCGAAACATTCATACACAAACAGAAACGCCTGACTGTAACGTTGTTTTTATGAAATATTAGGGCATATAAATGTTAATTTTCAGTTTAAAACTTTGCTTATACAAATAGCCTACATTTTATTTCAACATATTTCTGTCGATTTTTACTCAACTCAGTACAGCAATACAGTTTGCTAAAACATCATCATTCATTCACACAGATGAATTTAAATTTAAACTGTCTTTTTGCGAGCTGTGATAAACAGCGCGCATCTCTGCGGCTGCCGTTCATTCATTCACAGAAACGCGATTAACTTGAGAAGGAAAAAAAACTTACTACATATTCGGATCCTCTCTCCTGCAATACCCGCACTCTGAGGTAGATTTTCCATTATTATTATTTCTCACAGCGCTGCCAGATGGTGTAAACACGTAGGCTACAATGATCTGAATAAACTTGTGTTTTTTTTAGCTGATATGGGGGGCGTTCACAGGTTTGCTTGGATTGCCTCAGTAATTTGCGTTTGAATTGCACGCGCTCTCCGTGGGCGGAGTCACATTACATTTGAATTAGCTCTAATGAGCTCGACTGGAATCGCTCTTTTTTTAATACAGATTTCACAAGATGAGAATATTTGTTTTTTATATAAATTACCTCATTTAAAAGAATAGAATTCAAGCTTCATGCCTGTGTATTTGTATGTCTGTTTGACTGAGTATTCGCTGAGTTACAGTTCATTTTCGGACGCGTTTCAGAATGGTCTTCACTGACAGAGAGAAGGCAGAACTCGCATCACGTTTATTTTTCTTTATTTGGCAAAAAGCACAACACTTTGTTTTTATTGTGAGTATACACAAAAATAATACACATTTAACAGAATCGATTGATGTATGAAACTTGCTTGTAATATCAAAGTCCACAGAGCAAAATTAATTTCTTTTGAACTGAACTGAAAAAAAGCGAGCTGGTATCGCCGGCGATACCGTCGACCCCAGGGGGTTAACTGATCATGAATATGATCACGTATCGCATACAGGTTAAATCACCCGAAAAGGGTTGATTACTTTTGCCAATGTATCTTGTATAGAGGGATAATTAACTACAAAGGATTATAACCAATTATCAATACAGGTCGGCAAAAATAGATCAATTGTATATATCAATAATTAATCACAACGAATTATAATTAACCATTAATATACCAATAGTCTAGAATAGATCAATTCTCAGGATAACCCTTAATGGAATTAATTTGTCGAATAATCTGTTGGTCCAGCGAACGGATCGCACAATCTTTTATCAACTCTCAAGAAAAGTTATCCTTTTATAGACTCTCACGAAAAGGCTATTTTTCTGGCCACGAAAAATAACTTTTCTGTTCTATAAAAATACTAATTAAAGTATCAACAAATGTAAAGCTTGTAGCTTAGATCGGACATTTAAGGGACTTCACAATGTGAGCAGCAGACAGAGCCAATCAAGAATATAATGGGTTTTAATAAATGAAACTACGAATACGTGACTACAGTTAAACATGGAATATATATATATATATACAGTGAGGAAAATAAGTATTTGAACACCCTGCTATTTTGCAAGTTCTCCCACTTAGAAATCATGGAGGGGTCTGAAATTGTCATCGTAGGTGCATGTCCACTGTGAGAGACATAATCTAAAAAAAAAAAATCCAGAAATCACAATGTATGATTTTTTAACTATTTATTTGTATGATACAGCTGCAAATAAGTATTTGAACACCTGAGAAAATCAATGTTAATATTTGGTACAGTAGCCTTTGTTTGCAATTACAGAGGTCAAACGTTTCCTGTAGTTTTTCACCAGGTTTGCACACACTGCAGGAGGGATTTTGGCCCACTCCTCCACACAGATCTTCTCTAGATCAGTCAGGTTTCTGGGCTGTCGCTGAGAAACACAGAGTTTGAGCTCCCTCCAAAGATTCTCTATTGGGTTTAGGTCTGGAGACTGGCTAGGCCACGCCAGAACCTTGATATGCTTCTTACAGAGCCACTCCTTGGTTATCCTGGCTGTGTGCTTCGGGTCATTGTCATGTTGGAAGACCCAGCCTCGACCCATCTTCAATGCTCTAACTGAGGGAAGGAGGTTGTTCCCCAAAATCTTGCAATACATGTCGTCAGTCGTCCTGTCCCATGTGCAGAAAAACACCCCCAAAGCATGATGCTACCACCCCCATGCTTCACAGTAGGGATGGTGTTCTTGGGATGGTACTCACCATTATTCTTCCTCCAAACACGTTTAGTGGAATTATGACCAAAAAGTTCTATTTTGGTCTCATCTGACCACATGACTTTCTCCCATGACTCCTCTGGATCATCCAAATGGTCATTGACAAACTTAAGACGGGCCTTGACGTGCTGGTTTAAGCAGGGGAACCTTCCGTGCCATGCATGATTTCAAACCATGACGTCTTAGTGTATTACCAACAGTAACCTTGGAAACGGTGGTCCCAGCTCTTTTCAGGTCATTGACCAGCTCCTCCCGTGTAGTTCTGGGCTGATTTCTCACCTTTCTTAGGATCATTGAGACCCCACGAGGTGAGATCTTGCATGGAGCCCCAGTCCGAGGGAGATTGACAGTCATGTTTAGCTTCTTCCATTTTCTAATGATTGCTCCAACAGTGGACCTTTTTTCACCAAGCTGCTTGGCAATTTCCCTGTAGCCCTTTCCAGCCTTGTGGAGGTGTACAATTTTGTCTCTAGTGTCTTTGGACAGCTCTTTGGTTTTGGCCATGTTAGTAGTTGGATTCTTACTGATTGTATGGGGTGGACAGGTGTCTTTATGCAGCTAACGACCTCAAACAGGTGCATCTAATTTAGGATAATAAATGGAGTGGAGGTGGACATTTTAAAGGCAGACTAACAGGTCTTTGAGGGTCAGAATTCTAGCTGATAGACAGGTGTTCAAATACTTATTTGCAGCTGTATCATACAAATAAATAGTTAAAAAATCATATATTGTGATTTCTGGATTTTTTTTTTTTTCAGATTATGTCTCTCACAGTGGACATGCACCTACGATGACAATTTCAGACCCCTCCATGATTTCCAAGTGGGAGAACTTGCAAAATAGCAGGGTGTTCAAATACTTATTTTCCTCACTGTATATATATATACAACAGAATAATGGCAGTAAACAATGAAAGAGAATGAGAATGAGAGAGTGAGAGGAATAGAGCGAGATCACAGAATGATCACAGTAGGCTATGGCAAAATCACAGACAATAACCTTTGAGAGACAACAAGAAATAAGATCACCCTAAGCAGGGGCAAACAATTTTAACGCATTAAAAGCTTGATAAAGCTAATACTTGCACAAGTTCTCTTTGTGTTGCTGAGGAAAGAAGGCGCGCGTGTGTCAGTCCTTCGGAGCTGGGCGTGCTCTCTCAATTCTTCCGTGGCGAGCAGAGTCGCGGGTAGTTTAAAAGTCCATTGAAAGTGAAGTTACCACAAAAATAATTCAGGCTAAGTTCAGTTCACTCGTAGGTGGAAATGAACAAAGGTGAATATGAAAAACAAAGACAAAAGACTAAAACTGAAGCTAAAAAGAAAACCGAAGAGGATAGCTAAGGATGAATAACTGAAGTGAAGAGAAACTGGATGTCCCATTCTCTTAAGGAAATCCTCGTTCACGCCTCCTTTTGCATGAATGGCAAATCACCTTCCAGAGATTTTCGAGCGGGAAGAAGTTCTTTGTCCTGTCGGGACGGTTCATCTGCATAAGTTATGACGGCGTTTAGAATTCGTCATTTCTACTCCAGAAAGATGGTACAGACAGAATAATACATTTTACTGTAATCTCCTATATATGAGTAGCTCAGTCAGACAGAGAGGTTTAATTTGATACCAAAATTGATAAGGTTGAGAGCTATAGACCTAGAAATACATTCTTATTCTTTAAAACAAGCATTAAACAATCAACTAACAAGCTAGGAATAAGGTTACCCCAAAATGTGATGTACTCTACAAATGGGGATGAAGATTGGACTTTAAAGAATCCAAACATGGCACACATATGATTTTAGTTGACCATAGTGTGCAAAATCTGAAACATCAACCCAATAGAGTTTACAAGAATACACAGGCAACATCACATAGCAGGTAAGCCATTAAATGAGAAGACTAAATACATACATATTTCTCAAGTGGTATAGAATATATAGAATTACATGGTTTAGCTAGAATCCTCAAAGAGAAACTGGATAAGCTGTTGCAGCTTCGTGGTCGTAAACTTTTATGACCTAGCAGGAGGTGGTTACATGACAATGATTCCATTGGGGAAAACATTCTTTAAAAATACACTTCAAAGCTAAACACTAGAAAATCATAACTATAGGATTAAAAGGGTTAATCAAACATGCATACTCTAATACATCATCTACAGATTTTGAGCCACTTATATTCTGAATTCAATGCGAGGAGTGGGTGTGGGTGTGTGTGTGTGTGTGGAATGCCATTCCGGAGTTCTTCTGGGCCATTTGGTGTTGCTCTTTTGGAGAGAGAGGGGGAAGAATCGATAACAATCTCTTTGAACTGCGAGCGGGGGAATTTGGCGATGGTTCTACCGAACTTCATTCGGTAGCAAAAGTGTCAGAAGGGCAATTTGACTCAGACTGTCCAGCGCTAAACTGTAATTTACAATTATGAGTTTAAGGGTTAAAAGCTTCCTTAAAATTTATAATGACGAGTCATCATGAATCTGTCCATATGCTACAAGTAGCAGCAATAACCTAGCAGCAGCATAGCAGATCTATTCCGCCAAGACCAAACATACAACATTTTTATACCCATTACCATGCCATTCACTCCGAGAGTTGTCATGACAGAAATAATGTTAACAAATACAGCTTTTGATTTTAATGTATTAGTAAATGTTGAAATTACCATTAATTAAAATGAATAAATGCTGTAGAAGTATTGTTCATTCTTAGTTCATGTTATCTAAAGTAGTTGACTAATGTTAACTAATGAAACCTTATTGTAAAGTGTTCCCAATGATCAATAATGCGCACCATTCCTGAGCGCGGCCTTACTGACTTCTCCCATTAAGACTATAGAGTGCAACATTGCCTGCCCCCTTTTTCAGCTGCACTGGTTTCAGAAGTATTTTTTCCATTAATTTTTCAAAAATAGAGTTATAAGCCATGAACCAAGCCAATCAGCTACGAGGTAAATCATAACATTAAAAATTTTCATTTGAAGCAAAAGCATTTTTGAAAATCTGACAAAAAGACAAAGGTACAAGACTGTGTACTTAACAGCGGGGCTGGGCTTTGCTGGTGCTATGCAAATTTTTGATGACCCATAACCCTGGCAAGCCCCACCCTAGTACCGCCACTGGTCATTGTACTTTCATGCAAGTCAAAAGTATTCTTGAATATTCAAGACTGATTTTCTCTTGCAGGACTATCTTGCTCACATCATAGACACAGGAGATCTTCCCATCAAGCCAGAACAGGTGTGTGCTCTATTTGGAAACATAGAAGACATCTATGAGTTTAACAGGTAAGAACTCATTCAGTATTTGCTTGTTTTTTGCAACCAAACCAACACCAGCAGCATGGAAGCGTATGCAGACATCAGAATGCCACACCTTTGCATAGATTGTGTACAAAGAAGAATCTTAATTTTATGAAATTATGATGTTATTTTAATTTCTTATTTGAAAACAGGGGTGACTAAAGGCCTGTTCACACCAAGAATGATAACAATAAAGATGCATTTATTAGTGTCTTCACCAACAGAAATTTCATTGTAAGCAGTCACTACAGTTATGTCGTCTGCCGAGCTGAAGCTCATGCCTTACTCCTAGCCCTGGAAAATAGACAAGAATGAAATTTCTGAATCTTCACAAACTCAAAATATGGCCTTCAAACACTGAATCTGTAAAGACTGACCACCCCAAAATCATAAGCATCTTAGCTAGAGCTTTTCTGCAAGAAAAAACTTCTGTTATCTGGTAACGAGAAAGCAGACATCGCTGCAAAGGAGGCTCTCAATATTTGTCAAATTCCACCCTCTCACCCAGAACCGGCACCAAGGCACATAAATCATGGGGCCATCGACTGCCGAAATCATGCTTAACCGGGGGGCGTATTTTGATTAAATATTACGAGGGCACATAACATTGGTTTAACTTTTGTAGTGGAAACAAACCAACGCGCATTTGTAATCGCTTTCAAATTCATACTCGCTTGCTCTGTGCTTTCGAATTCGCTCGTGTTCAGCAGGGAGGGGAGGGAGGCAGGGGCACAGTAACTCGTTTGGGTGGGCAAGGTCCGTGAATGTGGGCAAGCCACGTGAATAAAACGCACAAACATGAATATGACGCTGGTAGCACAATTGACCCTTCGCAGGGAGCTTGATTGACAGGCGATCTAACCAATCATAATCCACCATCCGCCATTTTGTCCGGCAAAGCAGTCAGGAGAGATAGCAGATTAACATGGGAGGATTTGAACTTGAAAAACGGAATGTACTGACGCCTTTCCGCGGTTAAAACAACAATCCTTCTTATGTTCATTCATGTTTATTAGATGCTATAAATTAACTAGAAGGAAGAGATGATCGGTTGACGAGCAGCTTTAACTGATGCTCTACAGCGATCTCAAGGCTTGAGATTTTACTGAGATGTGTATTATTTCTCTCTATCTGTCAGTTGTAGTGGCATTTTTGCATGTTTTTCCATAAAAAACTCTGGATGGAGACTTAAACACACCATTCTTCATCTAACCAGTCATCAGTCCATTGTTTTTGAGCGTAATTGTCTCCTCACCTGTTGTCAGGTGTTGGTCTACCCCAGAGTGATACTTTTCTCCTCAATACCATACAGTAAGTGAGTGAATGGTTAGCGTGTTTCTGTTTGTGCTTCATCACAAATGCATGACAGAAAGTGTGGGCATAATTTACTTTGTTTGCTGTGGTGTTTGTTAGCTAATCCCTGAGTTGTGCTTTCAAATCCATTTTAAACATGGATTGAACCTGGACATGAACAGGAGATTCATATTTCTTATACCAGTGGCAAAGAAAAAGTGTCTTTTATCATGTTATTTTATTATGTTCATTATGTTTTTATTTATTTTTGAAAAGGAATAAGCCTCTTACCACTGTTCATCACAGTGATGTTACTATTAAGGAAATGTAAGGCGCTCCTTACACACACTCATGGAGTAATAGATGTTCTTTTCTCATTGGCCATGGATAAGAGGATGAGTGACTTGCAAGACTGCATGTGCTGTTGAACAACTTATGACGTGGCTTCTTTTCTTTATCACAAGTCCTTTTGCCAGCTTAATACTGTAATGGCCTTAGGAGTCTGTTTTGTCTTTACAGTGTTCAGAGCATGTTGTGTTTTAATGAACATTATTTTGATGTTTTAGGGTTGGTAAGCATGTTTTCCCTTTTTTTTTTAGTGAGCTGCTTCAGTCACTGGACATGTGTGACAATGATCCAGTGGCCATTGCCAGATGCTTTGTGATCAAGGTGAAGTTTAAACTGACACAGTTCCTTGTATGGCTTAAGATCTGATCATATTTCAACTATATGTTTATGTAACTAAACTAAATTATGGGTATACTATGTAACTTTTTTGTTCAGAATTGACAAAATTGATATAATGAGCGAGTACATCATTAATCCATCTTCCAAACCGTGTTTTTGTCTTATCCTGAACATCTACAGTTTGCCTATAATAAGTGTTTATATTCATATAATTTTTTTAACGGGGCGGGACATCCCTGCTGTGGAGTAGCCCAGTACCTGCATGACTCGTCGTATACATAAACAGAGAGAAGTAACTCCGGCTACAGTATTGTTCCGCAAGACGCATGCAGTTACATGCAGTTAACACCAAAAGTTACATAGTGTACCTTTAATCATTAAATTCTTTAACATCTTTACATGAAAACAACCTCGTCATACTCAAACTCCAGAAGAACAGTGGGCTAATTATAGCATTTGATAACTTCCAAACCAAATAATGTAATTGGGGCTCATTTTCTGCTGAATGTTTGCATTGTGTGATGTGGTTGTGTGTTGTTGTGTGCCTTTACTGACTTTGTTTTTTTCTCCTATATTTAGCGTGAATATTTTGACATCTACACACAATATTGCACCAACTACCCAAAGTAAGTTGCAGTAAATAGCCAAAGTAACGCATAATGCATTATGTTGAAGAGCCTTTGGCTAGGTTTTCAGATCTTCTGCATCAAAGAAAAGCACCTTTGATGTCTTGGTAATATTGTGTTCAGTAATATGATGCTGTCAGTTTGATTTAAACTTGGACTTGGCAGCTAATGTTAAAATTAAGAAAACAAATACAACTGTGATGTGTATTTATAACTATTTTATAATTTTAATATACTATAATTTTTTAACATTCCAATATTGAGAATTTTTGTGTGAATTTGCTTAATTTTCATTTAAATAATAACACTGTATTTTTTTTAGATCAATTACTTATATTTATATAGTGGTCGGATCAAATCAGTAAGGATCAGTAAGGTCTTTAATGCCTGGACAAGCACACAAATCCAAGGCCAAAAACAGAAATTGATGAACCCATGTGATGTATTAGATGAAATGTGTCACAAAGGGTCTATGAACCTGGTATTAAGATGCGTTTTGGTCGATCAGATCCAAGTAGACGAGGGAGACACATATCCGTTTACACCTGGTGTTTAATCCGTCTCTTTTGTCCACTTTCAACCACTTCTGTCGTGATTTCTTTAAGGGGAGGGTCTATGGGCGGGTAAATGTATGAGCTACAGTATTACAGATCTTTCGATCTTATAGACGAAATAGGCTTGTGCAATTTACATATGAATGTGACCGGAGACAACTGAAAAACATACAAAGAGCAGCAGCTTTCGTTTCTGCTCTGATTGCTGCAAGACCAGTCAAACACTGTTAGTGTGTGTCAGAAATCAGGAATGGTGAGAGAACGTTGTGCTTGGTACGTTTTTCAGCTTCAAACCAAACTTGGTTCTTCAGCCGACAAAGTTTAAATCCCGTCTGGCTAGTGCGCTTTACGCATTAGTTCAGTAGGCGGAGAGAAGACGGTCTTTTGTGGCTGTTTTAACACATCCGATCACATGTTTACACTACAAAAGCAATCCGGCCAAATGTGTTTTCGACTACCTCTGGAAGTGGTGGAATGTGGACAAGCTCAAAACGTTTTAGACCCCGTTTACACCAGTATTTAGCATCGTCCACTTGTGATATGATCGACCAATATGCATCTTAATACCAGGTGTGAACAGGGCCTCTAATGTTCTAAAGCACATTTGAACTTTGTAACCTGTTGGTTGTCTTTACTGTATGTGCAGCTTAATGCTGGTGTTTGAAGCATTATTTTTTTTCCTTTTCAACGTTAACTTATTTATGAATTATCAGAAGGATGCTATTTAATGTTGTATGGGAGTTACTCTTATCAGTTTGTATAGTGACATATTTGTTAGTGTGTGCTGTGCTGTTTTTTTCACTATTCATACTTTCTCCTTAGCTCTGTGGCTGCTCTAACAGACTGCATGAGAAACAAAACTTTTGCAAAGTTCTTCAGGGAGAGGCAAGCTACTTTAAAGCGATCTCTGCCTCTGGGATCTTATCTTCTCAAGCCTGTCCAGAGGATCCTCAAATATCATCTGTTACTTCAGGTTAACCAACCATTCCCAGAATAATACTGTATAGAATAGTAAAGGCTTCAAATCACCTGCTGTGAGCAGTGCTTCCATTATCATGCATGATCAGTTTCGTTGGACTATAATTGTTTTTTTGCACTGTTTATTGTTACATTGTGTGTTTAAAATACAGTTATTGAAAGAGTTAGATCAGTGGTTCTCAACCAAAATAGATCACAGAATGCAAAATGCATTTAGAGGGGAGAAAACGCTTCCAACATTATTTGTTGTTGGCATCAAAATCTACAGTATTTTAGTGCAAATTCATTGATCACCTTGTACAAAATCACACTTCTGCTGTTGTTTATATATTTACAGTTTTGGTAACACTTTATGTTACAGTGTCATTGGTACACGTTACATGTAGTTACTGTAGTAATAACTATAAATTATGCATAATTACATGCAATTAACCCTGAACCAAACACCCATCCTAACCTTAACCCTATAGTAAGTACATGTAGTTAATTATTATTACTCAGTAATTAAATGTATAATTACACTGTGACACTGACACCTTAAAATAAAGTAATTTTTTTTTCTATTTAGCCTATGTCATGTAAAAATGTGCATATTGTTGGGCCTATATAATTCATGGTAATGTTAAAATGTGTCATGATTGGTTTTAAGGACATTTTTATCTTTTTTTTTTTTTTTTTTTTGCAATAATCAATTTTGGTAATGTTGGGTTGTTTGAAAAATCTGGCCATTGAAGCAAAGATTATTGCATTGTAAATATGCAGTTAGTAGTTATTGTCTTTAATCACAATTAATTTGGATGTGTCCTTTATGTTGTAGGAGATTGCCAAGCACTTTGATCCAGAGGAGGAGGGTTATGAGGTGGTGGAGGAGGCCATATACACCATGACTGGTGTTGCGTGGTATATAAACGACATGAAGAGAAAACATGAACATGCAGTCCGTCTTCAGGTTGGCTCACAAACACACATCAAAGAGTTTGTGTTATGAGCCTGTTTCACAGCTTTCCACAGCCGCTCTTGTGCCCCCACTTCACACTCACAATTAAACACAATCTTTGAGATGCATGTGAAACACTAGAGATTTTGTTTATTGATAGAATTGCTCTAAATCCAAATGTCAACAAAAAAAAATCTCTCTTTCTGCCTAGTTCGCCTCTAGGCACATGCCAGCCTGCCGGTCTCGTTTATGTTTTCCACATATTTAATAAAGATATGAACCAATTTACAATATCTGTACATACTTCATCTATCTCAGGAAGTCCAGTCTCTGCTCATAAACTGGAAGGGACCTGATCTGACTACATATGGAGAACTGGTTCTCGAGGGCACCTTTCGTGTCCATCGTGCCAAGAACGAGCGTACACTCTTTCTCTTTGACCGCATGCTCCTCATCGCTAAACGAAGAGGAGAACATTATGTTTATAAGACCCACATCTCGGTATGACAGCACAAGTTTCACAAGAAGATGATACTTCATTTTTCAATGATGTCTAGTCTGAACAGTCAGCACTAATGTAAAGCCCCCATTAAAATTGTTGTTTTCTCTTTCCTCATGCAGTGTTCAACGCTCATGTTAATTGAGAGTGCCAAGGACTCGCTATGCTTCAGTGTCACTCATTACAAGCATCCCAAACAACCTCATACTGTCCAGGTGTGTCCTCAATGATTTGTGTCTTTACATGAATAAAAATCTAAGGTGACGTAGTTACTAAGTTCTGATTAATGTTAATTAACTACATGTACTTACTATAGAGTTATGGTTTGGTTTAGGCTTACTTGCTTGTAATTATGCATAATTCACTGTTATTACTGTAGTAAGTACATGTAGTAACGTGTAACTACGTCACATTAAAATAAAGTGTTACCAAATCTTTTATTCATAAAGGGATAGTTCTGCCACTGCCATGTTCAAACATGTATTTTGTGTACACAAATGCAGATCTCTTTAAATAAAAAATCTTTACACAGATTCAGAAAAACACAAAAAGTCCCATAGAAAGAGTCCATTACTGTGCTTTGGTCATCTGAAGTCATATGATAGCTTCACCTGCACTGCACATCTTAAATCAATTATGACACAAGCTTAGCATTGTAATGTTTGGTTAAAATACATTTGAATACAATAAAATATTTAGCTGTTTCTCACCCAAAGTTATCCCAATGACTTCAGAAGACTGTCTATATGCAGTACTATGAACTACTCTAATGCTGTTTCAATTCCCCCTTGAGTGTTCCCTCTACAAAAGAAAATAACATGGAATGGCATGGTGTTGAGTAAATAATGACAGAATATTATTTTTTTATCGAACAACTCATTTAATGGTTGATTCTCATTAGGCTAAAACCGTGGAGGAGAAGAAATTATGGGCTCATCATATTAAACGGCTCATTCTAGAGAATCATCAGGCTGTGATACCACAAAAGGTATGTAATGATTATTGGGTTTTGTATTTGAAAACATCTAAAATTCATTTGGACATTTTGGATGGTTCTCTTTTAGGCAAAGGAAGCAATCTTGGAGATGGATTCTATTTGTAAGTATTTAAAACCACTCATGAACATGTTTCATTTTTCATACCATTAGTTTTTAAACAAGTGTAAAAAATCATCATGGTTTAACTGAATACTTTTTTTTTTTCAAGACAAAAAGTATAAGTATAGCCCTGAGAGACTCAAAAAGTCAGAGGAGTTTTCTAACTCTAGACAAGGCCGGAGGCAGTCAGGTAGGTGCCCATACATGTCTTGCAATTGTGAATTTATTTTATTAATTTACTTTTTCCAATGGACTGCTACTTTATCTTCCAACAGAACCGTCTAAAGAGATCTTGAAGAACTCTAAAGGTAAATCTCCATGTGTCCATTCTGTTCTAACCGGATATAAAGATATAATTTTGATGTTTTAAATAAAGATTAAATTAGCGTTAGCTGTTGGAATGTAATAAAGATACAGTGGGAACTGACACCTCTTGCTTCTATTTTGCATTTTCTAGTGTAGTACGACATTTTTAATTCAGAATTATATTAACTTAAAGGGTTGGTTCACCCAAAAATGAAAATTCTGTCATCATTTACTCACCCTCAGGTTGTTCCAAACCTGTATACATTTCTTTTTTCTGTTGAACACAAAGGAAGATCATTTGAAGAAAGTTTATAACCAGGCTGTTTTTGGTGCACCATTTGACTTTCATAGTAGGGAAAAAAAAATTATGGAAGTCATTGGTGCCCCAGAACTGTTCAGTTTCCCACATTCTTCAAAATATCTTCCTTTGTGTTCAACAGAAAAAAGAAATTCATACAGGTTTGGAACAACCTTAGGGGGAGTAAATGATGACAGAATTTTCATTTTGAGGTGAACTATATCTTTAATTTTAATTTCTTAGTATATGAAATGTCTCCCTTTTGTTTTAATGAACCCCCAAAATGCAAAACCTGAAAATCCATTTTATCCAGCATGATTTGAGAATGTTCACAAAGCATCATGTGGAAGCAAGAAATTTTAAAAAGGGTGGCTAATGTCACTAATTTGCCTACTTTTTTTTTCTTTTCTTTTCTTTTTTTCATCTGGCTGATCTGGTGTCTGGGTAAATTTTTCAGCAATACTGAAGGTAAGAAGCCAATAAATCAACCAAAAATAACCCCAAATGCCTAAAAAACACATTTGTCAACATCAGATGACAAGTGTACAATTTGTTCCTTTTGATGTGCTTTTTATTTTGTTGTCCACAAGCTTGTTGAAGTGTTAAACAGTGGTGGGAAAAAGAACAAATACTTACTAGTAATTGAAAAAAGAAAAAAAAAATCCCGTCGTTAATTCTACTTCAAAAAGTACATTTCCAGAAAAGTTATTTAAGTAAATGTACCACGTTACTACCCACTTCTGGTTTTAGAGTGAGCTCAATAACGTAGAGCACCTTTATTCCCAAGGGAAATTCTTTCTCTGTTAGTTTGGTTCATGTCCTTGTACCTCATAAGAAGAAATCTTTGTGACTTCATTGTGACTCCAGCATTCTGACAGCATGGGGGCGTTGTCCGCTGAAATGTGGCCTTTACAAGCCACTTCTAGTGTTAGCGCTCTTGGCTTGTGCGAATCTTCAGCTGAGATGCCTGTCGCACGAGAAGAAAACTCTCTTGAAGGCCTGATTCTCAGTGATAATGAGGCGGCGGTCCATAGCTCGCCATCTCTGAACGGCAGATTGATGCAAGACAATGAGGACGAAGCAGAAGGAGAGGAAAGTGACTATGACGATATTCTAATGGAGGACAACCAGGTAGCTGACTTTGCCAGTTCCATGTTGGCTGCCATTTCCTGCTGGCACTATAGAGCCCGAGCTTTGCTTTCCATGGACTTCACAAGGGTGAGGTTCTCTGCCACAAAGGGGGATTCTGTCATACCCCGACCTGACCTGCAACCTGACCTGCATGTCTGCCAGACCTCCCTGCCATGTTGCATGTGCTCTCACAGAATGCCTTAATCCACTAACAGCGCATAAAAGCTGAAGCTAACTCTGTAGATCAGCAGCACTGCTAGAGGAACTAAACAAAATTGTAACAAGGAGTTACCTTATTACAATTCATCAAATAATGCATATACTGTACAGTACTTATGATTCATTTTGTTCACTGCATTTCACTTTGTTGAGAGAAACATCTAGTAACAGTGTTATTATCGTTAATGATAAAAGTTTGATGAACTGTTTTTCAATTTTTTATTTTCAAAAGTTTTATTTGCATTCAAAATGGTAATAAAAACCCCTAAAAAATTGGCCCACCCATCCATTTAGATTTAGCATAGAATAATGTTTCATGGATCAAAAATCAAAATTCAACAGCAACAAGCATCTGTGTATTTAGAAATTTATTTCCGTGCTCCGCCCCATTTTACTTGCATATGCGACTTTAATCATACTGCATGTTCATGAGAGGATCGCTTTGAATTTGACACAAGCATTTATACAACATGTTTAACCATGTTTTATTTACCTTGTAAAATCATTAAAGAAACCAGAATAGATTTTCGAAATAACAATTTCAGGTTACCCTGTCTTTCAGTGTTCGTTTTAGTGTGCCACTCTACTATGTCCCTCAGGCCACCCCATTAAACATTTCCTGGAGACAGTCAATAAAAAACACCCAGTCAGAACTATTCTCTCTGATTGCAAACACTCTCATACTTGCAGAACAACACTGCAATTGAAGAACGTAAAACTGAGAACCTTAAATAATATCATGAGTAACACGATGCTTCGCCAGACGACAAGTTTTTTATGGTTTTCCATATGAGATTTGAGGGATTTGTCATATTATAATGATATCCTATTGTGGTTTTACATTTTCACAATCAGTCCCTCCACAGCCCGGTTTGATGGCTAATATTCATGAGGAGCGGTACTTCAGGTCCAATGAGATTTCGGAAGCACTTTATTTTACAGTCCTGTTCCACATGTACATTCTATATTATTATTATTATTATTATTATTATTATTATTATTATTATAGTAATTACAATAACTTGTTAATAACTTGGTACTAACCCTGAACCTTCCCCTAAACCCTAACCTTAACCCATGTAGTTATCCTATATTACCCAGTACTTTCTTAGAAATTAAATATTGTACTTGCGTACACTGTAAATAAATGTACAGTAAGTGCACATACTGTAAAGTGCAACCAAGATTTCTATGTGTGCGTGGCTCTCTAGTGCAATGTCACAGAAATAGAAAGTAATACTATTTTGCAAAATAATTCTAATTAATGACCAGGGACTGTTTGTTAAGTTTAGCCTGGTTTTGACATAAAGGGGCACTAAGTTACAACTTGTGCATTACTAAATATTTTTTGCGTTGCACTATTAAACTTAGCTGAGATTCATCTCTGCGTAACTAAATATTTACAGAAACCAGTAATGATTGGAATAAACTAGACTGACTGAATTAAATTAATAAGCTCTTTAAAATATATTTAAAATAAGTATAAAATAAATTAAGTTTTACCTGACAGACTTCAATCGTTGTATGATGCTGACATTTACACTCACTTACATTTTAAAAGAGAGAACATTATGTGAATAAATAACTTTCTTTGTGGCTCTTCAACAGTATTTATTTATTGATCCTTATTCATTTCAAATACAGTTTCAGACTGTTGTATATACTTAATCTATTATGTTATTCATGATTAAGTAATATCGTATTTTAATGGAAACATATTTTTACCATTAGTTACTTGAGGCAAAAGAAGTTAGAATGAAGGATAAACTGAAATTGACGGCATTTCAACACAACCTTTTCTCATGTATTTGAAGGCTGCTATTGCGTCACTGAGGATAAACATCATATTATGCGACTACGCGTTACTTTACGGCGAGCTTACAACCTACTAGCCATGTTCTGCCTTAAGTACAAATGGTGCAACTGAATAGTCAAGTCATCTTCATTTATATAGCGCTTTTAACAATGTAGATTGTTCCAAAGCGGCTTTACAGAGATACAAGGATAGTTTAAAGTAACAGAGATTGTTTTGGCTTTATAGCAGTTCTTGAATAAAGTTATTTTCCAGCTAAAGTTAATTTGATTGATTCTCTTCCGTCGCAACGATCATTAGTTATTAACTTAGGGGCCGCTAACACGACACCGTTTTAACAGGAAACTCTACACAGACTTTAAACGCGAAACCTATGAGAACGCTGATGGCGTGCACATGCGTATTACAAGTTCAGTCTATTGGTATGCGCGTTTGAATATATGTGCGCAGGTTTGTAATTCCCTACAAACCAAACCTTAAAAAACTACTTGTCTGGCCTTAACATTTTGATACAGAATTTTATCACTTCGGGGTAGATGCGCGAACCGAATTTTCCCGACAACGCTTTATCTGTAGAGTGGTAAAGGGATCCTCCATAAATAGAAACTAGTTGGCACTTTAGCACCCCGCTATGACATCGGGTCCAGGCGCAGGTCCTTCATCAGATCTGGATACAGCCTGGATCCGGCAGGCTGCGGGAAAACCTCGGGAAAAACAAAAACACTAAAATTAGCATAGATGCCATTCTTCTTATGATGTAACGAGTACATCAGGATTTATGGGAAGTGTTCCCGGTTCCGGCTGACCTGATCTATGCAGCCTAACATTGAATTGTAGAAGTCTATAATGTGTTATGTGTATGCTAGGTCAAAGAGATGTGTTTTTAGTCTAGCTTTGAACTGACAGAGTGTGTCTGCTTCCCGGACAATGGTAGGAAGACTGTTCCAAAGTTTTGGTGCTAAATAGGAGAAGGATCTACCGCCAACAGTTGATTTTGATATTCTAGGTATTATCAACTGGCCGGAATTTTGAGATCGCAATAGACGTGAAGGAATATAATGTGTTAAGAGCTCGCTCAAGTACTGCGGAGCTAAACCATTTAGTGCTTTGTAAGTAATCAGCAATATTTTAAAATTTATACGATGTTTAATAGGGAGCCAGTGCAGTGTTGACATAACAGGGCTAATATGGTCATACTTCCTGGTTCTGGTAAGAACTCGAGCTGTTGCGTTTTGGACCAGCTGTAGTTTGTTTATTAAGCGTGCAGGGCAACCACCCAGTAGAGCATTACAATAATCTTGCCTTGAGATCATGAACGCATGAACTAATTGTTCCGCATTTGTCAATGAGAGCATATGGCGTAATTTAGATATATTTTGAAGATGGAAAAATGCCGTTTTACAGATACTAAACACGTGAATTTCAAATGAAAGATTGGTATCAAAGAGCACACCCAGGTTCCTAACTGACGACGAAGACTTAACAGAGCAGCCATCAAGTGTTAGACAGTATTCTAGGTTATTACGTGAGGAAGTTTTTTGTCCAATAATTAGAATCTCTGTTTTTTCAGAATTTAGTAGTAGGAAATTACTAGTCATCCATTTTTTATATCAGCTATGCATTCCGTTAATTTTGTGAATTGGTAGTTTTCGTTAGGTTGTGAAGAAATATACAGCTGAGTATCATCGGCATAACAGTGAAAGCTAATTCCATGCTTCCTAATGATATCTCATAATGGTAGCATGTACAGAGTGAACAGCAGTGGTCCTAGTACTGAGCCTTGTGGTACGCCATACTGAACTTGTGATCGATAAGACATCTCTTCATTTACTGCTACAAACTGATAACGGTCAGAAAAGTATGATTTAAACCAGTGATTCTCAACCGGTGGGCCGCGGCCCTCTGGTGGGCCTCGGAGCGCCATCTGGTGGGCCGTGTAGGCAGTGGTAGACTACCCCCAAATTTATTTTTATTTATTTTTTAATTTACAAATCTTGTTATTTTCTAACTATCTAATTGTTCTTATGAATTTATATGATCAAAAACACTCAAGTCAAGTCAAAATGCATTATCTAAAAGCAAATTTATGTTTAAATATCACAACACCAATCATGTCAGATTGAACGTTTGTTCGATCAGACGCAGTAACATTACGTTACTGTAATATCGTTAATCGTTTTCTGAAAAGAAAAGCAGATGTGGGAGACAGACCTGTGCAGGGAAAAGCTTCGAAGTGTGTGGTGAGAAAATACGACGCGGAATACATTAAATTTGGTTTTATAAGGGCAGGTACTGAGGGGTTGCACACGGACGAGAAGTGCAGCGCCGCGTCTACAACTCGAGGTATCGAACACGCGCACTTTCTCAGTTTATGGCCAGCAATATTGTTATGTTTAAGGACATTACGAAATTAAGATAATGTCTGTAGGGGAGAGTGGGGTAAAGTGAGACATTTTTTACATTTGTTCCCCTCTAAGCGAGCTAAAATGATATATCAGTCAAATTTACACATTTCCCATTAATTCAGGATGTTTCCTAGCAATGGAAATTATTAGAATGTATTCAGGACGAAGGGCAGTGAAAATATGATTGTTTTTAAAAAAGTGGTCTTGTGTCTCACTTTACCCCAGCTTAGGGGTAAACTGAGACTCACCAGAGAAATCAACGGGGTATAGTGAACCAGCTGGGGGTAAACTGATCCGCTTACTTTTTCCACTCTGAAACTTCCACAACAACACATGTTGTAAAAGTAAGAATCTTGACAGCTAGCTTGGCAACCACACATTCCAGAACTAATGTCGGACTAGTAACAGAATCATGGGGATTGGTCAATTAAGCACATTTTTTTGATGACCCACCGGTGCGCATCTAAGTGAAGGTGCAACGCCCTTGGCGTGATAAGGGTGAATGGCACGCTGGAGGAAATTCCTCCTAAAAAAAAAAAGAACTATGTCCAAAATATTGTGACACATTTGGAAGGTCAATGCATTTAGACCTGGCCTGTCCTGGGCCAGATTCGGATTTGTCCGCCACCGCTGGAGCTCTGTCTGGAGCAAAGTCGGTCCTAAAACAGATCTTTAGGTCTTTGTGGAGGAGGGACAATGCTCCACTTGGACAAGGAACACGGACCAGAGAACCGTGGTGGTCAGATCGGGTGGGGAAACCGCCAGAGGAGCGCACCCTCTCCTTCGGGCCGTTAAGTCGGGGTGCCCGGTCGATTGGAGCTTCGGACGTGCCTGGGAACGGCCCCTGCCCGCTCGAGTGGGAGCTTGCTCCTCCCTGATTTGCGCATCGATACGAGACCTCGGGAGACTCAGATAGCCTGTCTGAAACGGATGTCTGCAAAGGCGTGGGGGGGGTTAGTTGGGGCCCCCCTGGCACGCCTTAAGAGCCGAACTTCGCCCTGCGCCTCCTCCCACTTTGAAAGTACCCTTCCCAGCCTAGATCCAGATGCCTCCCGCAGATGGTTCCTCACGCACCCTATGAGTGGCCGTGTCGTCTCGAGCCCAGGCCCGAGTGGAGCGAGACCCTTGTGTAGGGAGCCTGCGCATCGCGGTTCACCATCCGGGGCTTCTCGGTTGATCCCGAACCGTCCGGGGCTTCTCGGTTGATCCATAGGTAAAACGTATGCTTGTCGAATGGTCGGTCTTGGTAAACGGCGAAGCGACTCCAGGGGCTTGAGACACCCCTGGAGAAAAAGGAAGGTCCTCCTCCGAAAACAAAAACGGACAGTGTCTGTGAGGTTGCAGATGGACGAGATTCCCATGCTGACTTTACTCCCTAGCAGGCTACCAGGGAGAGTGCGGAGCTTTTGTCGGAGCGACCTCGGTCCTAAAACGAACCTTGGGGGTTTTGTCGAGAAGGGGACAAATGCTCCATTAGGACAAGGTTAGAGGGAGAAGGTGCTCCACCTCTTTGCCTCAGCTACTGCACCCCAGGCTACTGATTTTGCTTCCCCCTTCTCTTTTTGATGGCTTTTCTACAATGTTTATGACATTAAAAATAAAACATGTCATGTAATATTACGTTAAAATATGTTTAAGACTAAACTTAACTTGTGCCTCATGTCTCACTTTACCCCAAAGCATTTGTCTCACTTTACCCCACCGCCACATTTTAGAAAAAAACGATCTCTCTTAGCAATTCAGGCTTATCTTCAGCTAGCATCATCACATGGTTTTATATGTTGGTAGTTCATCAACATGTATGATATAAGTTTTTCTACCTGAATCAATTTGCTTTGGCACAACAGTTGATTAAGTTGACAGCAAGAAAATTTACTTTTACATGCAAAAAAAATATTTTTGTGAAAAAAACATGCTTACTACAGCACCATGAGGTCCTCTCCTTCATGGCCAAGGGTAAATGAGAGGGGCTTGAAAACATAATGTTCAAATGACCAAAATTGTGTTCCATTGCCTAGATACAGGGGGTGTCTCACATTACCCGATGTCTCACATTACCCCGTTCTCCCCTACTATGTTATGATTGCAATTCAATTTTCAATTACAATTAAATACAATCGTTGCCGAGTCTGCAGTCTGAACACTTTACCTCAGGATGTACATTAACTGAATTAATTGAGAATCTGACCTGAAAATCCGGTAATTTTCATCCACGCAGCTGATTTCTGTAAATTTTAATATAAAACTAAATGTATCTTGCAGCACAGGGTGAAGTCAGTATATAGGCTATATTAATGACGCTTTGATACAAACATAATGTAGCAAATTTAATATAAAACTATGTAAATGGCGCTCTGTGCGACAGGATTCTGAACAGCGTCTTGAGCCATAGCTGGCGCTGCAGACAGACGCCGCCGGTGTGTGTACACTCAGAGAAAATAATGTGTTCGAATTTTAAAGACGTGCCGCTGCGCTTCTCGTCTGGTGTGCGGCGCCCTTAAGCCGAAGGCGCATGTGGAGAAATGTTGTTGAATGTGGATTCAGGTGTTGAATGTGGATTCAGGTGTTGAATGTGGAGAAATGTTGTTGAATGTGGATTCAGGTGTTGAATGTGGAGAAATGTTGTCATATGAGGCGCTAAAACCATTAAAGCTGCAGAGACATTTGAACAAAACTGGGCTGTTTAATATTGTTTTAAACAGTCAAGTTCATATCACTAACTGTATTTGATAAATTACACTTACAGTATAGGCTATGTAAATTGGGGTGAATGAACTTTGTTGAACATTTCAAATCTATACCACGAATGTTATTTCTCGTGCCATTTATACGGCAAACATTTTTTGGCGCGCATATGATACGCAGTTTTCGCGTGCATATGATACGCAGTGTATGGCATGTAATACGCACGCACTCCCCACCGCTAATCCTACGCATATGCTCGCAAAAAACATTTTTGGCGTATAAATGGCACGAGAAATAACATTCGTGTTATAGAGATCGTGTTGCAGTGAATAGAGAGAATCCCCTCTTGTGTGTCTGACCTGTTGTTACAGGTATGTTAGCCTGTTATTGTTACAGGAATGTTACTGAGTAAACCTGCAAAGTCTTTTTGATACAAGGACAGTTTTCATCTATATAGCTGACTCTGCTACAGTGGCATAACAGATTAACAGCAGAGTATATCATGGTACTTTTAGAATTTTCTGTTATTCTGTGTTCATACTATCATATGTGGAAAGGTGGTCCTCGGAATGTTTTTAAACACTCATTGGTGGGCCATGAGTTGCAAAAGGTTGAGAACCCCTGATTTAAACCATGCTAATGCAATTCCACTAATGCCAACATAATTTTCAAGTCTATTTAAAAGAATGTTGTGGTCAATAGTGTCAAATGCAGCACTAAGATCGAGTAACACCAATAGAGAGATACAACCACGATCGGATGATAAGAGCAAATCATTTGTGACTCTAATGAGAGCTGTCTCGGTTATTTTTCGTTAGTTTAGCCACTGTTTCAAATAAATACCTAGGGTTTTGTTTATTTTCTTCTAATAGGGTTGAAAAATAAGCAGATCTAGCAGCTTTTAAGGCCTCTCTGTATGCAATCGAACTCTCTTTCCATGAAATGCGAAATACCTCTAGTTTTGTTTTCTTCCAGTTGCGCTCCATTTTTCTGAATAGTTACAAACTAGCTAGTAGTTACTAAGTCTCTAATGTGGAGTTTATGTTCCAGTTTAAGAACTTACAAATGGCTGGTGCGACCCTACCCAGGCCCACATGCACAGAATTATGTGGGAAAAGTTCACAGATTTCCACAGAATTGCACAACCCATCATTCACAAAGTTCTACATATCCTCCACCCCTTGTGTGTTCACTTATTAAATAGTGTACTTAATTTGATTTTGCTTTCAGCCATCAATAAAACTTACTTACTAAATTACTGTTAGTTGTTTTTAACACATTTTTAACAAGAATTTCCTCCCAAAATCAGCACAGAAAAATGTGGGAAAATTGTACTTCATCTGGTCGTGCTAATGAATCTAACTTAAACCATATTTGGACTGAGAATAACTGTCTTGCTTAATAATTTGTTCCTAATGATATTGCTTATTTAACAGTGTAAATATTATTTTGTATTGTATTTAAAGTGAGTTGTTTTAAAGTGTCAAACACCTATGAATGCTAAAAGCATGTTTTTATGTTAGGAGGAAGAGGGGTGTGAGGTCACTGAAAATAATTTTAATAGAGAAAATGGCCCATCAGTTGAACAGGTGGAGGCATATCTTACAGATGAAAGATATATCTCAGAACAGGTGAGTTGTATACTTAACTTATTGATTATATACAGTAATTGTATTAGTTTTAGTACTTAGTACTTTAGTACACCTAAAACTAGAATTGTACTGATTGGTTAATTTAGTAAGTAACAGGTTACCGTAAAGCTTACCACTGTTTTGAACTATGGTATGTATCATTTCATGAGGTTATTGGCAATACCCAGCCATATTTTAAACAAACCCAGAAATCAAGGGATTCAGCTTGTAACTGTAATTTGACATTCTCTTCTTACCCTCTCAAGGACAAATCTCAAAACCTGAAAATAGCCTCTTACTGGGGATCAACTGAGAAATTAAAGCCAGACAACTTTAGTGATCCAGAGTCCATAGAGATGGACCAACAGGTTCCAAATATTCAGGATCTGGAGTCAGCAAGGGAAAAATATGATCAGAAAGGTCCCAAAGAAGAGACAGAAGAGGCCTCATCTCTGTCACAGCAAACCGACACCCCTGGTGAATCTTCAGAGGAAGAAGAGAATGCAGAAGAGAAATCAGACTCCACTAGCATTCTACCATCATCTGTGCTTGATAAGGCCAGCGCCATTGCTGAACACTTTGTCTGTGCCACACGTCGTAGTAGCATAAGCGTGGATGTTTGCCCATCTCCACGTCTTCCCAGCAGGACTGGAAGCAGTCTAAGTCTGGGAGATTCCCATGATCGTCAACACCGCCTTGCTAGCACCTGCTCACCTGAGTCACATGGCATTCCTTTGACCCAGGAAGCCCTTGCATCAGCAGACTTCATGATCGGGTCATTAGGGGACGACAGACTTTTTGACGCTGATCGAAGCATCGACAGAAGAAGGGATTCCGTGCTATCCCGGCAAGATCAACTACTCATTGACAAGATAAGGAGCTACTATGAGAATGCAGAACACCAGGATGCTACTTTTAGCCTAAAGCGTAGAGAGAGTCTCACTTACATTCCAAGTGGGCTTGTAAGGAATTCAGTTAGTCGTTTCAACAGCATTCCTAATGAAAAAGGCCTTGCCTTAGAGAAGACCACCAATACATCTGGACCTGATGAAGCTATAGAACCTCTTTTTGTTACCTCGGCTCTATCAGAGACCAATTTGAGTGCAAATTCATCCTCTCTGGAACAACCTGTTAGTGATCCCACAGATTTCACTAGGCTTGACTCTGATGGAGATGGTTTCATGAAACCTCAGTCCGTCTATTACCAAACTGAGAGTAATCCGGAAGAGGTTTTCCGTCCCTCCTCTGAGATGATCAAAGTCTGGCAAGAAATGGAAAGAGAGGTCACTAGATGTCAAGGGGACCTCAAAGCTCTGAGGCCCAGAGAAACTCCTTATTATAGAGGAACAAGTCCCAGTCTCCTCAGGAAGAGTCCTAACTTGGGTAAAAAGACACAAGGCAAAGTTGTTGATGGACAGGTTATATCTGAAGATTCAAATCTGAGCACTATCAGAGAGGAGTCCTTCACACCATCACCTTTGAAAGAGAAGGAAAACCGTGCAGCCAGTGAGAATGATGCCACCAGACCCAGGCAATGTGAGGATGAATGTAGACCCCTTACATCTCTAGCCCCCAGAGTTGTCAGGTTGAGAGGAGAAACTGAAGATGAGGGAGATGCAGGAGCACAATCAGCAGAAGATGCGGATTCATCCCAAAACAAAGTTTTTCATCTTGCAAGGAAGTACAGTCAACGCATTAAGTGCACACAACCAGTGCTGAGACAGAGGAGTGAAGAGTCTGGAGATACATGGTCGGCCACGAGGAACCTTCTGTCGGTGGTGGAAGAAAATCCAGAGACCAAAGGTAAGATGGATCTTTTTGACTATAATCAAAAAGTGAATGCATTTGCAACCAATTTTCTTCCATACCACAACATATTACAACAACAGAATAGAACAACAGAACTGAGACTTTTGACTTTTTGCCTTGCTCCTTGTCTTTGTTTGCAGCAATCCTTTTATTAGTGGAGTCTTTTTGTGTATTATTAATGAGTAATTGAATCATTTATTAGGGCTGTGCAATTAATTGAATTTCGATTTCGATTTTTGCTCCCAACGATCACCAAAATAGTATAATCGAGTAAAAACGATTATTTTGCCATGTTCTGTTTTGAAAGAACGCTCTTATTTTGTCTTGTGTTCTGAATGACGCGCGCACGCGCACATCCGCCCCTCCCGATGCCATAAACTCTCTCAGCTTTAATGTTTAAACTGATAAAACTTAAAAAGAAGTGAAAACTATATAAACTTTAGTTACGGTGCAATGCTGGCCCGATTGTACAAGTGACAATTCCATCATGTCCCGACTCCTAAACGCGAATGTGTAGTTTCGACGCTTGCCTTGTCCAGCGCATTTTGAGAGACAGAGAGAGAGAGAAGACGCATCACCGCTGAACACACACACGGTTTGTGAAATTGCGTCTTGGAGAAAGTTTTAAAATGATTGATTTGATTTTATAATCTGTGTGGATTCATTTAGGCTACTCATACAATCTACATGCTAAAGTGAATCAATGTTTGCGGGGGAATTTCCCGCATTATAAGTGGTAGACCTGCGGGAATTATTAAAATACTCATTGAAGTATTATCTGTTATATATTATTTATTTTAATAGTTCTAAAAGTACAATCAATGTTCAAATTTCGATTTTTTAAGAATTGTTGAAAGGTGTCTTTGGTAACACTTTACAATAAGGTTCATTAGTTAACTACCTTTGTTAAGATTAACTAATAATGAACAATACTTCTACAGCATTTATTAATCTTAGTTAATATTAATTTCACCATTTACTAATACGTTATTAAAATGAAAGGTTGTATTTGTTAACATTAATGCACTGTAAACTAACATGAACCAACAATGAACAGCTGTATTTTTATTAACTAACATTAAAAAAGATTAATAAATACTGTAACAAATGTATTTCTCATTGTTAGTTCATGTTAGTTAATACATTAACTAATGTTAACTAATTAACATTATTATAAAGTGTTACCGTGTCTTTTTAATAAATGCAACACGTTCCCAAAGTCATGTGAAATAATCGTGTTACATAATCGTGATTTCAATACTGACCAAAATAATCGTGATTATGATTTTTTCCATAATCGAGCAGCCCTATCATTTATTTTGTTCACTGAATTCATTTAAAAACACTGCTTTCGAGAACGAAAGACCACAAGCAATTTTTTTTATCCGGCTTAGGCTTTTTTTCCTCTGCACCCTGTGGCTTTGTGCAAACTTTCAGAATAGATTCACATACACAGATATGTAAATATGTAAATATGGTCTGCTCCATCGACTGTGCATAACATAACAAATAAAGTAAACCTATGTGCAAAAACAGTATATAATAAACTGACAAATGTAATATTATTTAGCAATATATAAAATGTCCAAAAAATAGAGAATGTTTAAAATGCATGTTAAATTGCAGCAACAATACAAGTGCTATGTGCAACTTAATATACCCGAATAACACTGAGCGAGAGACTTATGAGATGAGTGATACAGGCAAGTCCAAGTTAAGGAGTCTATTAACCTGAGGGAAGAAGCTTCTCCTTAGCCTCTCAGTTTTTGTCCTCAGACTACGGAAGCACTTACCAGATGGAAGCAGGCTAAACAGACAGTTATCAGGGTGTTGGAGTCCTTGATGATTTAACAGCTGTATTCCTGCATCGTTTGAGATAGATGTCATGCAAATCCTGTGATGTCCTCGGCTAAGTGCTCTACTCTCTGCTAGGGGTGCCGATTAGGTATCGGTTCAGTAATAGACCATAACCGATTATAATGTACTGACGCTTTTCTGACGTCATTTGTCGCGCACGTGCTTTGTCGCAGTAGCATACAATGGCAGAGGGAGGTGAGATGCGAGAAAATGAGAAAATTTGAGAAAGTGAGAAAATTTAAAATGCTCCAACTACTTTAAAAGCCTACATCTGGGCACATTTCGGCTTTTATGAACAACCTGGTAAGCACGACCTGCAGAAGACACGCGCTGTGTGTGCTCATGTCATGCACAAATAGAATACAGGAGGTAATACCACAAACTTGATAAACCACATTATCCGTTTTCACCCCGAGCTGTTAACGCCTGGCAGAGTCTGACTGCTTTAGAGTAAGCGGATGAGCTCCAACGTCACCCGAATCCGCAGCCAAAAATAAATCATCCACCCGCAATAATTTGCTCTGATTTAAGTATCCGCACCCGATGGTCAAATTACAATTATTCTGTTGTTACGCGTGATTATAAATGGATGATCGTCACCTTCAACAGCGGATTCGGCGACGGTTGATGCGCACATCTTTAATGGTAACATAATACCAATGAGCGCTGCTTTAAAACAAAATTTATTTTACAGATTTTCCTTTTCTTAATGGTAAAAAAAACAAGCTTTACTCCCTTGAAACTTAAACTGGAATGTCACTGTTTCTGTCACTGCGACTTTCCGAACAGGCGAGCACACGCAAACACACACGCTCACACATCACTTTTGAAGTAAAATTTAAAATTGGGGATGCGGTGCATTGTGATATCGAATTGAACTGAATCGATGACATGATAATTGTAATCGAACCGAACCGTGAGACCAGTGTCGGTTCACACCCCTACTCTCTGCAGAGCTTAAGAGGCCTGATTAGTGCAGTTCCCATACCACATTGAAATACATTTGTACACTTTCTATTGTTGCCGAATAGAAAGTTTTCAGGATTACTGGTGAAAGCCTGAATTTCCTCAGCTGTCGTAGATGGTACATTCATAATACTATCAGGGCCGGCTGCTTTTCCGACATTCACTCGCTTTAGAGTCCTCCGAACCTCGTCCTCAGTGACAGTGATTACATGGTCATCGCTAACATGCCTGCTTCGTTCTGACATGCTGATCGGCAGAATAGCGCTCACACGGTTAGTTTCAAAACGTGCATAGAAATATTCAGCTCGTCAGCAAGCCAAGAGTCTGCTCTCACCACAGAAGAGGGATTGCTTCTAAAGGCACTTATGGTCCTCAGTCCCTGCCACGTACGACGAGTCTTTTAGCTGAAATTGAGACTCCACTCGTTCTCTGTATCTAAGTTTAATGGCTTTTACTGCACGTCGGAGAGCATAGCATGATGCTTTGTAATCTCTCATGTTCCCCAACGAGAGACCTGCGTTATATGCAGCTGTCTGCGCATTCACCACAGCTTGGATAGTTTTATCCACCCACCTTTTCTGAAAAGAGAAGGTCTTTATAGTGATGCTTCCTCAGTAAGCATGCTAACAAAGCTCATTGCTACATCTGTGAACTTGCTGATGTCACCTGGAACATGTCCCAGTCAACGTCATCCTGTAGCGTAGCTTCTGATTGGGCAGACCAGCGTTTCACCACCCTCCTCTCGGAGGGTTCTTGCTTAGATTCCTGTCTGATTATATTCCGGTATGAGGAAAATGGCAGCATAATCTGATTTACCAAAAGCGAGCGAGCTTTGTAGCCATTCCTAAACTGAGAATAGCAATCTAGTTGGGCAGGAGACATGTTGGTAAAATACGGCATAACCTACCTGAGGTTGGCTTTATTGAAGTCCCCTTTCACGACGAAGGGAGCATCTGGATGTTTGTTTATGTAGACACGACTAAGCACATCATAAAGCTTGGACAAAGCCAAACCTGTGTCTGTCTGAGGTGGGATGTGTACAGCAGCAGCAATGATGGATGTGAACTCACGGGGCAAATGAGATGTTCCAGATGAGGTGAACAGGAGCAGTATAGAGTGAAAATGTTCCTGGGATCACACCATTTATTATTAGTCATAAAATAAACTCCTCCACCTTTGGCTTTACTGTCCTCCATTGTTCTAGCCATCCGTAAAACTGAGAAGTTATCGGATGGCGTAACAGCCGTGTCCGTCACCAAAGGCATCAGCCAAGTTTCAGACAGACAGAGTATGTTGCAGTCTCTAATGTCATGTTGAAATCTTATCCTGGCTCTAAGATCATCCAATTTATTCTCAAATCTCAGAGTAACTTAGATGACCATGATGGGTTACAGGATGAAATGTCTCAAAATAGATGGGTATAGTGATATCCAATCTACTTTGTCATAAGTAATCAGTGCAGATGTTGTACATACAAAAAATAACTTTGAGTTCTGCTCGTGTTGGTTTCCAGTTTAAAGTGGTTGACTTCAATAAATATAAATTGGTTGTTGAATAATTTATTAGGTGCAGTGATTCTACTTAATGTTGTTCAGTCTTTAATGTACTGTATAACCAAACATAAAATTATCTTATGTTTTGCTGCTCCACAGATAAACCAGACTTGATGCTGTCCTTGACTGCAAATGATCAGGCTGATTATGATAGAGACCAGAAGTCCCAGCTTGTGACTCCCAGCCCAGACCACACTCCTAATTCTGTCAGTAGCCCAAAGGTCTTGTCCCCACATCTGTCCCATTCCAGGAGTCCTCTTAGTCCTCCACCTGAGAACTTCAACTGGCCAGACGTCCGTGAGCTTCGCTCCAAATATGCACACTTCAGCAGCTCATCTTCTCAGTCACCAGCAGGCCAAAGTCGTTCTGTGGCAGAGAGGATGTTCGACGGCACTTCTAGAAGACGTTCTAGCTGCTCTTCTAGCCGCATACTCGCCTCTAATGGCTCCACAGACTCTTCAATTCACACACTTTATCCGGGAAGGGATACGGGAGAATTGCTGACTCGGAAGCATCGTACTGGCTCTCTGGACCAAAAATTGAGTAGTTTGTACTTGAGTGATCTGCATAGTCTTCAGAGTAAAAATGCCAGCAGTGGCTACTATGTCTCCGCTCAAGCTACCCTTCCAAATGAGAAGAATATAATAGTGGTTGAGAAAGTACCTGAGGATACAACACCAGTAGAGATGGACCTGCCTACCAAAGAGTGCATGAAACAGGAAATGACAACAGATGACGGCTACGTCCAAATTCGTTCTCCAACTTCTCGTGAGAAGATCTCAATCATGGCTGTCATTGACCGCTGTCGGGCGTATCAGGAGTCAGAGGAATACCGTCTTAGGGAAGAGGGAGGATCTAAGACAGAGAGGAGCAAAAAACTTGAGATAGCTCCATCCCCTAGTGATTACTTAGATGATGATGTTAAAAATGCATTGGATTCTGGGAAGAAGGCTGATGCTAGACAACACAGCGTTGTCAAGAACCTCAGAGAAAAATTCCAAAGCATAAGATAAAATCACTCGTTTTATCGTTATGTATTTAATGTTTCCGAAATACTGGAAAGTTGTTGGCTATGAAATACTTTGCTTCATTAATTTCTCTCTTTTTTTAATGTCTTGACCACTGAAGGTATGGTCAGTATATATTATGCTGTAGCCAAATAAATCATTTGGCGAATTTAAACCTCAAACCTAATATTCTTTACGTTTTGTATTCTACTGGTATTTTGGACACTGTTTGATTTATGTTGCCTACTGTTAAACCTATGAGAAACCTATGGTTTTTTATGGTCTGGATGCTAGTCAGCAAGTGTAAATATTGTACATTCTTGTACATGCATTAATTCTGATGTACCATTCGCATATTTGATTGTAGATATGCATGTATGTGTTTGGTAGTCATTTTACATAAATGTAAAGGTAAAATGACATTCTTCTTCATGATTGTTTAAATTTTGGCAAAAGTATTTCAATTCATGTAATATAGTATACTCTGCCAGTATAGACTAGACTTTAGAGTGTAATTCCAGTCTAGACTCTAAATGGAACAGACCACTCAAAAAACTGGGTTTTATTTAACTTTTAACTGAAAGATAAGTTAAAGCTTGTTCGTAGATGGCATGCATGGGCCAAGTGTATATATGTACCTTTGTACCAAAGTGGATTTAGTCCCTTTTTTCTAGGAAACTAGATCCTAATGTTTAAAGACATACTGTAAGAAGTAGTACAGTATGACAATTTTGTCTGAAATTTTAAGCTTACCATACATCATTGTGGTGCATGATAAATCTGCCACTAACATCAGACTTTGGCTGATGCCACAATTTGGTAAACACTGTTGGTTAAACAGCCCATTCTGATAGACTGGTCTTTGTGAAATCTGTCATTTTCTTCATAACTGCTCTTATTAATCATTGTGTGTGTCTCTCTGTTATTTATTAAGATTCTATTGATTCCTCTTGTTAGTCTGACTTAATACAAATGCACCAAAAAAATACAGTTCAAGTGGAAAATTCACTCCATAATAAAACCGAAGGAAATTCAACTTAGCAAAGACTCGGACAGATTTTGTTTATGTCCCATTTTAATGACTCTGATCTGTAGGCCTCAAATGCGAATCTTAGATAGTCAAACCAAGAGCGTATGACTCCTTTCAACACTGTTTCCGAGGTTTAATCAAATCAGAACTTGATAAAGCCTCCATGTCAGTTTATGGTTTGATATTAATACGATGTTCATTCAAATGTGTTTTTCAGATATGAAACTCAAACATTTTTCTTAGTTTTTTCTAAGTTCTACATGCAGCACTTGAATTACTTTTGCCATTCAACATTAGCCATCACTGAGCAACTGTAGCAGAATTTCAGCATTTAAATATGTCTAAACATGTAATGGCACCTCATACTTCGTACAATATTTACAATTTGAATCCCTCACCTAGCCAAAATCATACAACATTCTTTGGATTTACAAATTTAGAAAAATTATAAGAGATTAATAAATGCTGAAGAAGTATTGTTCATTCTTAGTTCATGCTAAGGTAGTTAACTAATGTTAACTAATGAACCTTATTGTAAAGTGTAAATACAGCTGTTCCTTGTTTGTTCATGTTAGTTCACAGTGTATTAACTAATGTCAACAAATACAACCTTTGATTTTAATAACGTATTAGTAAATGTTTAAATTAATATTAAGATTTAATAAATGCTAAAAGTATTGTTCATTCTTAGTTCATGTTAACTAAGATTGTTAACTAATGAACCTTATTGTAAAGTGTTACCATTATAAGAAAGTGTTTTTGAACAAATATTTTAATTATAGAATAATATAAATATTTTTCTAGATAATAGTTCTGAATGTCCTGTTTTATGTTTCACCCTTTCAAAAAATCATTGATGAATCAAATGATTGGGCCTCTAAATATGCACACTAAGGCATTTTACAGTGATGTGATATTCCTGAATCATGAGGGGCAAAGGAATAGTCTTGATCTCAATTTCTCAATCAAGTCCATGTACTTTAACTGTAAGTGAACTCTCACTAAATATCCTGACAAGAAACAATGAGGATGTTTTCATTTTAAAAGGCGATGAAAGTACGCCACACAATGGCTGCATTTTTAACAAAAAATCTATCTGAAATTTGATCAGTTTTAATTTCCAACCTTTCCTCCTAGATATGTTTGACGCCTTTAAATATTATTTAAGAGGATCAGTTCGAAACTAATTAAAATAAATGTATAATATACTTATATTTCCAAATACCTGCAGTTCCTCGATTTTCTGCCACAAGGAAAAGTGCGTAGGCTACGTCTGCTTAGAACCTGAGCACTTTTCCACGTCAAAGACCGTTTTTATCAATATGAACGTTGGCGTGGGTTTTAGCATATGCACACTCTAGTTGAAATCGTTTTATTAATGAGGCCTCTCATTAGCACATGTACATCACGGAGACGTCTGTTTTATGTGCGTTTGCTCATCTGCAATGCGTCTATAGAACGTTTCCTGTCAGATGTCAAATAGATGTTTCGAAAATGTTTTTAAGATGTTTATGATATAAAATGTATGTAAAACTGAGCCGATATCTTAAAGACATCTATCAGATGTTAGTAAACAGCAGATGCTTTCCAGATGAAGTGATCTTTAACAGACATCTTGCAGACATAAGTGTGTTATCTAGTCTTCATTTGATTTTAGTTTGCTTTACAACTCAAAAAATGATAACTGTCTACAATAGACTTAAAAAATAAGGTGGTGACTCTCACATATGTTCAACAGTATATTATTTTCCTAGATCTGAAGGCTATGGAAGCCTCTCAAAATACACACTATGCGGTTATAACTTTTTGGCTATTTTCAAATAAAAGATTTTCTGTATAATTGATGAACTTTTGCTTAAAACAGGGTTCTTGCAGGTTTCAGTTAGTCAAATTTAAGACATTTTTAAGACATTTTAAGACCATAAAGATTGAAATTTAAGACCTACACGACGCATTACCAAATAAATGTTCAAATCAAAGAATTCATTTCAATGAATTCAGTAATTGAAAAAGCATTAATTTAATTTACAAATAAATCACATTAGCAACCTTCCTCCACACCCAACAACGCGTGTCAGGACAGAATCAGATATAATTTTTTTTTATAGAAAATTGTACTTTGCATATTACTAGTATACTGTAAAAAAAAACACATAATTAGTTGATTTTAGTTGATCATAGTTGATAATAACTAGAGATGAAATGGCATGAACATTTAATTTCATGATTATAGTGACAAAAATGATCATGGTTATCACAGAATCCTGTTCAAAAAGTATTAATACTACACAATGAAATCAATTCAAAGTTTTATGTCGAAAACCAGCAAATAGCAAATAAATTTAGCATCAATATGCACTTTTTGTTTACATAAACATTAAAATAATACCATTAAAAATTAACATTTTTAAAGTGTTGTGCATGTTATATACTAACATGTACAAGTTAAAATAAAGCTTTGACAAAAAAGGTTTTATAAAAAGATAAACCTCACATATTTCAGACTTTAAATAATTTTTCATAAAAAGAATGAGTCCAAAAAGATAAATTACTGACATTTACAATGCACTTTAGCTTATCTTTTATTATTAATAGTAAAATTAGGTCCGATTTTCCCGTGGCGTCTGTCGTTGCTATGCAACCATGCCCTGCGCTCTCCACAATGACAAAGAAGTTTTAGTAGCTAATGGATTTTCCACCACAGAAAAACGCTTGCTGTTACAGTAGCTCTGCTACAAGATTTATTTACGGAGAAGAGAAAAACACCCGTAGTGTTTGGGTGCACCCCCATCCTTGATGTTGATTGAGACAGCGCCTGGAAAAAACGAGCGCGTCGCTTCTATTATGAGCACGCTTACCGGGCCGCCGGGCGCCTACATTTGAACGAACTTGAGCGTGCAAAATACGCGATATGTGAACGACCTCCAATCAGGCGGCGAGTGACGTGTTGGAGACCCTGCTCTAGAGCTCCGCTTTGTAGGCTACGACTCGATACTTTTTGCTACTTTATAATAATTTTCTGCGGCCAGCGTTTCTGGAAATAAACGAGGGTAAACACTTTTTAAGACCTGACTAAATGAAATTTAAGACCGCGGATGAAAATATGGCCGTTTTTAAGACTTTTTAAGGCCTTAAATTTAAAGTTCAGAATTTTAGACTTTTTAAGACTTTTTAAGACCCCGCGGGAACCCTGTTAAAAACAATGAAAAAGGCCCTAATTGCTCTGTTTAAAAAAAGGTCACCCCAGATGAATAATTGGAACAATAACAGTTTTCTAGAACTGTTTTTATTTATAACTGTTTTAACAATCCAAATTTGGGTACACACATATATATATATAGTAGAGAGGGAACTTTATGAGCAAACAAAAGTTGTAAAATAAGCTCTTGTTTTTTTTAAGCAAAAGTTAATCGATTTATGAAATAGGAAATCTTTTATTTGAAAAATAGTCATACATTTATAACCCTAATACACAGTCTGCTGTAGTTCACTTTAAATACACAAAATTGCAAAAAGGTATCATGAACATGTTTTCACCTCAAATATATTCTCTGCTCTAAAGTTGTTTGTTCTACTTATTACTACTTATATTACACTTTGGATGGTTCATAAAATGATATCAGTGACATCGGTCAAAATTTAGAATGAATTTGCATTACTCAGTGTTTATAATAAAAGAAAAAGGTACATAACAAAATCAAATTAAAAGTGTTAACAAAAGCTGGATTTGGATTTGAGCAGATCCCAGAATGTTTGATTTTAGTTGATTTAGTATGAATCCTATGAAATGAAACATGGATGTAAAACTCGTCACAAGATAATTGCTGTTGCTATTAGTCTGGAAGTTCTACTAGATTACACATGGCTCACATGCAATAATTCCAAAATAATTATTTCATTTGCATTTGATACAACAAACCATTCATAACACCCAGGTAAAAAAAAAAGCAAACTGTTTAATGGTGAGCTGATAAACCACTAAATAAATCTACTGTATACAATCATTTCTTAGTGCAGATATTTAGAAACATTTTTTCCTAGATTGACTTGATTATACCAGATACCAGGATTGTAGAGCCTTTTTAACGTTAAATGTTAAATAAATAAATAGAAAAAAAATGCTGTAATGGAAGATCACAATTACAGAGACAAAGCAAATACAATTCAGTACTAACATGGTGTCATTTACTTAATAATGCAATGTGTTGATGGGACGCTGATAGACAGAAAGATGTTTTGTACTGTATGTACAGTTGTGTGGTTCACTGCACATTCACACTGTTGTCATCAGAAGATACTGGTTGTCGCAATATTTCTATACCGGCCATTTGCAAACTAAAACGGGGGAAGATGCCCCCCTCCCCCTCCCCGTAAATTTATTCCATGATTTATATACAGGCTTATGAATATTTATATATTTAATTGACTGTATTTTAATTGAAGATATGTCATAATAGCAACACTGAATTTAAATATAATAATTTCACTCATTTAGGCTATGGGTTTTATTGAAAAGCTTCTGACATGTACAAAGTAATTCATGGAATTATTAAATAAAAAACCCATGAATTACAATAAGTATAAATAAATAAATACATAAATAAATAAAATAATGATAGTGACAACATTCCACTTCGGGTGAATTCAGGGGGGCATCTTACCCCAAATGTCTAATTTGAACTCTAACCCAATGGTTTTCAACTGTAACAGTCACAGCACTTTTGACAACACTGTTCCTTAACTTACTAATATGTACAGTTTCCTAAATTGAATATTAGTGTGACATTATTGTTGTGGATCTCATTCAGGATATTTAAACATCATTTTTATGCTTTTAAAACATTCAAAATCACAAATACATAGAATATATGACACTTAAAGAATACACGGCTAATGTAAACGTAGGGGTGATAGCCTGATACATCCAGCGGTTTTCTGTTCTCACCAATGATAGCTCTTTGTCATCCCAAATTAAAAACAATCACTTTGTTGCATACAATCATAAAAGCATATAATAATAGTGGGGCAGGGTGAAGGTAACCCGTTTTTCAAGTTTTTACCTGCAAGTTCACACAGCAACAACACTTCACAGCATCACACATGATTCTATTATAATCTAGCAGTCGCTTACACACGTAAACTTAAACACCCTAAACACTCCAGACATACAGTTTGTTGTGTAGTCGCAAAACTACGGTGACCAGGAGGGGACAAGTTTGGTTCACTTAGGTTTGTCCTGGCCATGAGATATTGATTTGTGGGAACCCTTATGTTGATCCACAACATCTTAACAAGAGTTGATTCAGTGAATGTGACATACATATTCATTTTATTTGTACTCTTATGTCATCCAAAGGCTAGCCTGGTAATACCAAACTCTGCTACTTCGCTTTGCTTCGTAGACAGAGTCTGGAAGGGCATAATTGAAAAGCGTCTTCTTTCTCGCGGGGGGGCGCTTGTCTGAAGTTTAAAATCATTGGTTACTCGTAAGTCAATCACATAACGTTTGGTTATGACATGTGTTATGCGCCGGCTCAGCCGCATCGAACTTCCACTGTAAACACATGTATGATGCGAAAACAAAACCATCGAGCGAAATACCGGAGTGAACATGGCTGTGAACGACTTTTGCAGATTATGTGAAGTAAATCTATGCATCCACGGTACAATCAGCGTCTACGTCACGGCTCTCAGCCCGCCCTCTGTTCGTTGACTGGCCAGCTGTTTTGAGGCCGGAGGAAAACTGGAAGATAGGTCGCTATCTCAGACTGAGTACAGAAGCGAACTGAAATTGAGCGGAAGTACGAAGTCTGACGTAGTCAGGCTATCCAAAAGCGTCATTGTTATAAAAACACCCTTGTATGAAATTGTATTGAAATCAGTTATTAATTTGAACCTTTAACAAAGTACCAGCTGACAGGGTTCCCTGTGTAGTTTACAACATTAGCTGAGAAAGACTATTTTTTTCTTTGAGAAAAAATAGCATGTACTAGCCTACATATCCTTATATATAACCAAATGAATCGATGTTGAAATTTGCATCAATACCACAGTTTTACAAAGTCTGGTTTTCCTTTGAAATTGGGTTACTTTTAAATTGTTGCCGCAGGTTGATTTAAAAAAAAAAAATAATAATACGTTGATTTTCAAAAAAATGATCTCTAGGCTCTCGTGGCTACTACAAAAGTGAACCAAACATATCCCCTCCCAGTCACCGTACTATACATTTATGCCAAAGGTTGATTACTTTTAACAATATTTTTGATACGATTAACAATATTTTAACTTGCTATATCTGGGAATTCAACAGTAGCCATATTCTCAGAAGCAGCAATATTCAATTAATAGCATTATAGCACGATAGCATTGTATCTAAAACAACTGGTAAATCTTTTTTTTTTTCAAGGCAAGCTAATGTCTATGCCCATGTTGAAGGCAAGCACTAGGTATTGTGTATTCATCCTTTTTGTCATGCTGTAGATTTGTAACAGCCAAGTGCATTACATGATTGACAGTGAATTGAATTGGAAAGTGGATTGAATGTTACAATGGTTTTCAAAACAGACGGCAACACAACACCCACGCATTAACTCAATCATGAATGACAACATGGCATACGGACAATCGCTCAAGCAAGCCAATGATTACAATTGTTGAAAAGAACAATGTTTACAACCTACTTTAGCTTGTGAAGTGTGTCCGCAGTCTTAGAGAAAGCATATGACGCATATTTGCACCACAGGTAGTCTTACAATACTTTTACAAATACGCCACAAATATTGCAGTCTCCAAAGAAATGTGCAGTTGTTTACTATGCTTATATGCTTATACTACATATCGCCCTCCCTCGGGCCCTTTGGGACCTCGCTTTGCACTTGCATTGGCATTACTAGACGTGGGGCTGGTAAACTCCTTGGAAGCAGATTTGGTTTTTCCCCTGGGAGAAGGTGCCACAGGGGGCATCTTTAGGATTCCTCCAGGCTCAACAATAGTATTGATCACTAAGGCAAGACAAAACACAATGGATATAGGGAAAGCCCCAGAATGTGTAGCATACAAGGTCAAAGTTAAAGATCTAATGCTAATAAACTCACCCTCAAGTTGTCTCTGGACTCTTCGCAGTTCTTGGAGAATAGATGAGATTTCCTGCTTGCAAAGCAAGGAAAATAGATTACAAAATCTCTGAAATGAAAGTCTGGTCTAAGAAATTGCCTTTAATCAGGACAGAATTTACCTTATTAGATGTCTTAAGGACAGGAACCTCATTTTCAGCGTTGATTTTTGCCTCTATTTCCTCCCAGACTTCAGTCTTGTTATGAAATAGAACTCTAAAAGAAACAATATTTGTGGGACTATACAGACAAAACACCAGAGCACTTTGTTTTAAAGAACATCAAAATGCATTTTGTGCTTTTCAAGTCTATTAGCTTTAAAGATATCTACTGTTAGCAGGGGGTATTAAGGGAATGGAGATTCTCATCCTAGAGAATATGTGAAAATATGTGTAGTCCTCAATATTTAGACTGTATCTGCTAGAGATGTACTTTGTCAACCTTAGGAGGTCACTAGTATATATACAGTGAGGAAAATAAGTATTTGAACACCCTGCTATTTTGCAAGTTCTCCCACTTAGAAATCATGGAGGGGTCTGAAATTGTCATCGTAGGTGCATGTCCACTGTGAGAGACATAATCAAAAAAAAACAATCCAGAAATCACAATGTATCATTTTTTAACTATTTATTTGTATGATACAGCTGCAAATAAGTATTTGAACACCTGTCTATCAGCTAGAATTCTGACCCTCAAAGACCTGTTAGTCTGCCTTTAAAATGTCCACCTCCACTCCATTTATTATCCTAAATTAGATGCACCTGTTTGAGGTCGTTAGCTGCATAAAGACACCTGTCCACCCCATACAATCAGTAAGAATCCAACTACTAACATGGCCAAGACCAAAGAGCTGTCCAAAGACACTAGAGACAAAATTGTACACCTCCACAAGGCTGGAAAGGGCTACGGGGAAATTGCCAAGCAGCTTGGTGAAAAAAGGTCCACTGTTGGAGCAATCATTAGAAAATGGAAGAAGCTAAACATGACTGTCAATCTCCCTCGGACTGGGGCTCCATGCAAGATCTCACCTCGTGGGGTCTCAATGATCCTAAGAAAGGTGAGAAATCAGCCCAGAACTACACGGGAGGAGCTGGTCAATGACCTGAAAAGAGCTGGGACCACCGTTTCCAAGGTTACTGTTGGTAATACACTAAGACGTCATGGTTTGAAATCATGCATGGCACGGAAGGTTCCCCTGCTTAAACCAGCACATGTCAAGGCCCGTCTTAAGTTTGCCAATGACCATTTGGATGATCCAGAGGAGTCATGGGAGAAAGTCACGTGGTCAGATGAGACCAAAATAGAACTTTTTGGTCATAATTCCACTAAACGTGTTTGGAGGAAGAAGAATAATGAGTACCATCCCAAGAACACCATCCCTACTGTGAAGCATGGGGGTGGTAGCATCATGCTTTGGGGGTGTTTTACTGCACATGGGACAGGGCGACTGCACTGTATTAAGGAAAGGATGACCGGGGCCATGTATTGCGAGATTTTGGGGAACAACCTCCTTCCCTCAGTTAGAGCATTGAAGATGGGTCGAGGCTGGGTCTTCCAACATGACAATGACCCGAAGCACACAGCCAGGATAACCAAGGAGTGGCTCTGTAAGAAGCATATCAAGGTTCTGCCGTGGCCTAGCCAGTCTCCAGACCTAAACCCAATAGAGAATCTTTGGAGGGAGCTCAAACTCCGTGTTTCTCAGCGACAGCCCAGAAACCTGACTGATCTAGAGAAGATCTGTGTGGAGGAGTGGGCCAAAATCCCTCCTGCAGTGTGTGCAAACCTGGTGAAAAACTACAGGAAATGTTTGACCTCTGTAATTGCAAACAAAGGCTACTGTACCAAATATTAACATTGATTTTCTCAGGTGTTCAAATACTTATTTGCAGCTGTATCATACAAATAAATAGTTAAAAAATCATACATTGTGATTTCTGGATTTTTTTTTTAGATTATGTCTCTCACAGTGAACATGCACCTACGATGACAATTTCAGACCCCTCCATGATTTCTAAGTGGGAGATCTTGCAAAATAGCAGGGTGTTCAAATACTTATTTTCCTCACTGTAGATATACTAGTGACCTCCTAAGGTTGACAAAGTCAATCTTTAGCTGATACACAAAGTCTAAATATTGAGGACTACACATATTTTCACATATTCTCTAGGATGAGAATCTCCATTCCCTTAATACCCCCTGCTAACAGCTAGCACGTGGTTTATTGTTTATAATGTACCTACAGCCTATTTGACCTTTAAATAGGAATCATACTTCATTTTCTCTGCTAGTTGCTCCGTGTTCTCTCTGATAGCCTGGGAGAGCTGGGAGACTGGGTTCAGCATTAGATTGTCCAGAATTACCTGTGATTAAATTAAGAGTCAAAGGTTAAAATTAAAAATGATGTAATTGAAGTTTATCTATACCGTATCTGAGAGACACTGCCATTGGCTATGAAGGTTGTAAAACCCTAAGCAAATGACTAATGGATCAGTTAATTAGTGTAATGAGCAAAGGATTTGACCAAATTTGACCTCTTCACGGTTCCAGGGACGCCGTCTGGAACTGTCATGGTCGTTCATATTTGAGTCCTGGTCTATTGGACTAGTTGAGCCTGGAGGAACCTTTTGATAGTTCAGACTTGCCTCGGGTATATGCTGTACCAGCTGTAGATTAATCAGGGATGGGAAAGCACTAGTAAGAACACGTGGACATGACAATGGCAGGTAAAATTTGATGTTAACAGACATACATCTCTGAGCTCAGATTACAATGGGGGCTTCAGAGATACAACTCTGGGAAGATATCTGCATGATCATGCTAATTCAATTGTGAATAGCAAAGGGTTCTATGTTCACAGTCAACATAGTTGGACAATCTCCTTAAAGTGAATATAACCTGTTTTGTGAACATACAGCCTTAAGAGTGAGTTTGGAAGTGAAGTTCCATGCATTAGGGATGCATTAGGGAATAAATCAATTAGAGCAGCAGTTTCAACAACAGGTTCCAAAGGTGGACATCAGACAGCTGTTAGTACATTGATTTTGGACAACACTTGGTGATAATGAGTGATGAACTCAGCACCTGAGGTAACAGGAACCTCTGTAATGATGCATATGGTCTCTGCACAAAAGAGAAAATATACAACAAAACGTATGCAAGATTACATAAAAACCTTGTACTTTAATCTTAATCCTCTTTGGGGACACAATATAATTATCAGGAGGTGTACCATGCTACTTCACCATGACTTCTTGGTTACAGAACATGCTTGGTTACCTTTGACTTTAGCATTTTATCTACTATGTTTTCTCCTCATTGTGCTATTGAGGAGATTGCAAACATTTGCAGCATGTTCTGCTTCATACTGAAAAGGTAGTGGAATGGGCCAGTGTATATGATGGGATGCCATTTAACCAAGCAAACAAACTTTAGGCCTACCTCTTCTCTGGTCGAGATAGTGGATGCGGGGGTATTTGGCATGGAGCCTGGGGAAGTGGTAGCTCCTAAGCCTGAGGATGTCTGGGAGTCACCATCCCCTGCTACATCATGGATTTCACGTGCAAGAATAGCAAGATCTTTGGCCAGGTCTTGACTCAGCCTAAAGGATACAAGTATTAATTTTGAAATATATATTTAAAAAAAAATCATCAATCATAAATATTTATGCATGCACACACTACCCAATGCATTACCATATTACACCACAACAACAACAACAAAACAAAAATCAAATAACCTGGCAATCTCTGCACTATGAGTAGACCAATTCTGGAAGTGTTCATTCTGAGTTTCGTCTTCTTCCGTTTCCAAAGAGCCACATTTCAGCCTCATTTGAACAGTCTTCTGTGGTGTCTGTGTCTGAGTTGAAGCTGAGGCATGGGAGCGCTTTTGCTTAGAGTTGGATTTGGTCTCAAACTCCTCCTCTGAGGTAGAGGAATAGTCTGAATCCTTTTGTCTACGGTGGGAACCTCAAGTTTAAAAAAAAAAAAAATTTGGAAGTGAATATTTCTAATCAAAGTATCATGTTTGTAATTTGAAACATCAAATATTGTCAGTAATAATGAAAAATGATTCAAAATGTTGAAAAATGTTATGGCACTCCAGTGGTCTTGTCTATAGAAACTGTATTTATAGATCTAAGAGTATTAAACTGACAGATACTCACCAGCTGTGCTACTGTGTTTAACTTGGTTAGAGCGGGTACGAGTGGAGGAGTGTTTCCCTACTGATGCAGTCCCTTTGCCGGAAGCCTGCCTCACCTCACTTGAAGCCCCTTTCCTCGCACTGCTACTCGCCTCTGTAGGATGGTTAGAAATGCCATGCTTGCTTGAGGTGGATTCATTGTCACTTGGAACAGTGAAGGATCTAGTTCGTTTCCGAGGCATAGCAAGAATGTCCAGCCTTGAGAGTTTCTTGCCTTCAGCAGGAGTCTTACTGTGGTCGGAGCTCTGAGATGCACGGTCCGTCTCTGCACCCTCATTGTCTGAGGTCTCACCTAGTCGAGCTCGGCGGAGCATCGAGGCACGGGTTGGTCTTGGGGCTGAAAGGCTATTGGATCGGGTGAGCACCTGAGGGCTTCCTTTGGTCACCTTACTGGGGTCCTCCTTCTGCAGGGGTGCAGTGAGTTTTTTGTGGCTGTTGGGCCGTGAACTTGACTCATGGTCAGAAGCAGCAGCTTCATGCCACAGCTGTTGACCATGCGGATTATCCGAAAGGTCTAAAGAACCACGGTTACCAGCACTGCGACGGAGCTGGAGACGACGACTCATTTCAGCTTTACTAGTATTATCTGCAGAGGCATGATTTCTGCGTTTTTCTGATAGTCGTTCACGTGCTGTAGGTTGCCGTGCTTTGTCTTTTGCAGTTAAACTGGAAGATGATTTCTCCTTACGCTGGTCACTTGCAGATGTACGCTTCTTAGGTGCAGTGACAGGAGCATTTTTACTGCTGACCATGCTTACAGTACTGGCAGTATCAACATCTGAATCACCAGACAGGGAGTCCTCTTGTGCAGGAGAGCTTCCTGTTTTTGAGCGTTGACTAGATTCAGGTAACTTCTCTTCTGGTGATGCCAATGATTTCTCTGTTTCCTTAGAAAAGGGAAATGTGTCTTGGACAGTTTCCTCTGTATCCAAGCATCTCAAAGCAGGATGACTAGAGATATGTGGTAGTTTCTTGACTTGAATGTTGTCACTTGGCCTATCTTTGGTAAAACTCTCCTGTCGAACAAATGCGGTTGAGGTTTCTTTGGTGGGCACCACATCCCTGTTATGTGCCTGAAGGTTCGGGGCTGACGAGTTTGGCTTCACTGGACGCCTAGACTCATGGCCAGTCAAATGTCGTATCAAGACAGTAGTTGGAGGTATTTTGGCAGAGCAGTCTCTCTCTGGCTGTGAAAGAATTGGACTTTTGGATGCATCTGACTTGGATGAACCATCTTCAGAACCAATATAAAATGAGGTGGGTTTGGGAGTGGGTGGTGGCTTCTCTCTTAACTCTCTAGAATGGTTTACATTTTCAGAAGGTGAGGGTATAGAAGTTCGTCTCTTTTCTTGGCTCCTTCCACTCCTATCAAGGATGGAGCTGTCATCTGAACGGCTGGTGTCACTCAGACTGTCTGGGTCCACATCGTCTTGGACACATAGCCTCTGATTACAGTCCTGCTGCTGTGGTGCTCTAGAACCTTTCTCCGGTGGTTCATGGTCCACGTTAGTTTCATGCCGGATCAAGATACTAGGGGTTGTGTTCTCCAGTTTTTCTCCTGGTGGAACTTGAGGAAGTAGTCGTCTGGTCCTGAAACCTTGACTGCCATCTGATTCAGAGATATCCAAGCTTTGACTTAATGTCACTCTATCATCTTCGAAATCAAAAGAGTGAAAATAGTTATTTTGTTGGCTATTCATAATGAAATCAAAATTTGTATTGCCAACTTGTTCAAACACAACTAGTGATTTTCAATGAAAATACCTCTGTCTGCAGGCCCATTTTTGGGTGGAATTCCCATAGATCCTTGTGTAGATCCAGGATCACTATAAGCGTCTGCTAGGCTGGCCCAGCGTGAGACCCATTTAGGCTCTCCTACACCAGGATGTGCCTAAATCACAGAGGGCAACAACTATCAATCATAATTGCATTAATTGTTCACTATTCACTGACACTGTTAGGGCGACATTTAGTAATGAAGGAGAGTACTGTTGTCAAAGCAGTACATAATTGCAATACCTGCAGTGATTTGACTTGGTCCCCACCATGGCCCTGTGATGATGTCGACATTATATCAGCTGCCATACCATGGCTATGACTAAAGAATAGTTGCTCATCTTTGCCATCATCAATCACAGGCCTATAAACTCCAAGAGTCTGACCACTGTATTCTGGTGCATCTAAAACACCAAACACCTGTGAAATGAGAACAAATATGATTTACTATGTTTCTCAAACACTACTCAAACATTTTCAGATCACATTGGTCAAACTATATTATTTTTATATTTATATTTCGGACAACTCAAACATTGAACTCAAATGCTTTGAAAGTACCAATCACTTACTTATAGTATCTGTACAGTACACTGGGATAGGATAATTTTACACCAATTGTAATATAGAATCTACATATCTCTTTCTCAAGAAAAAGAAAAAAAGGCTTTGTCACCTGGTCAATCATACTTCTAGCTTCCTCCACTTCCTTATCTTGTGACTCTGTCTCAATTGTGTAGGTACCAGCATCACTCAGACTGTCCTCCTCCTCAGTTCGTGTCACCCTTGAGCCCTTAGTTTCAACACCACTAGCTAATAGTGGTGAAAACAGGGGCACAGATGACCCAGCTGAGCAGACTGAGGAGGCACTAGAAACTGGAACCCTTCCAGGGGCTTCCGAAGGGACGGAGACAGGGGAGGATATTGGGAGAAGAGACTGGGATAATGCAGGTAGTTGAGAAGGAGAAGATGGGTACAACAGAGATGAGGGTCCAGAGGGCTCTGCTGGGGAGGGTAAAAGAGTGTGTGATGGGGACATCATCACAGGTGGGGCAGACAAGGGAGGTGGGGAAGATTTTCCTGTATCCTTCAAGAACTCTGCAGTAAATTCCTGAGCAAGATTGGACTTCTTGCCCACACTCCCAAAAGGCTTAATGATGATAGCTGGTGAAGAGCGAGAAGAGGTCCCTAATAAAGATGTGCTGGTCCCATTGTCTTCTGTCTTCTCTCTCTTCAGTGAGCTTGATCGCTGTGAACCTCCATGGCTTGAACCTTTCAGTGGAACAGTGATTTGCTGTGTTGGAGGAACATGCCCATGCACAGAGGCTGGCCTTTCCCCATGAGCCAGGCCTTTGCGTCTCTCTAGTTTGGCCTTCAATGCAGAGTATGAGTCAGCATGCGCAGAGTTGTGGGTAAAGGACTGTGACCGCTTCTTTCTGGGATTATCATCAAAGAACTCAATAATGAAGGCTTGCTGGGTGTGAGGCTCAGGGGGAATGGGCTTAACCTCTGTCTGGTGAAGGGAGGAGGCTTCTTGTACAGGATGAGCCTCACTTTCATCAAGAACACCTTGATGGGGTTTGTGTGGTGAGACTGACTGAGGATGATGAGTTTTTTGCATTGAGACAGACGGCTGGGACAGAACTGATTCTGATGGTTCAGATGGCTTAGATTGCGCTGACTGGTGTGACTGTACTGATGATTGTGATTGCATGGAATGATGTGACTTGCTGCGTTTTCCATTCAGCACAGGGTCTTCTGAATCACTCTGGGTTCCATCATCATGATGGTGTCCTATTAGGATTGCAAATATAGTGTATATTATGGCTGTCAATCTAATTCTAAAAAAATCAGTTAATCATTCCTCATAGCCTGTATGTCAATTCTATAATAATTTGTTTTACTAAAATCGTGACAATCAAAGCTTGAAGTTTGTTTTTACAAAGACTACAGCCAGCTTGCCTTGTCTAGACCTACTAAGAGCAGGCACAGCCACAGAAAGAGTAACAAGGTATTCACATAGGATGCCTGTATGTATGTATATGTATATATATATATATATATATATATATATATATATATATATATATATATATATATATATATATATATATATATATACAGTGAGGAAAATAAGTATTTGAACACCCTGCTATTTTGCAAGTTCTCCCACTTAGAAATCATGGAGGGGTCTGAAATTGTCATCGTAGGTGCATGTCCACTGTGAGAGACATAATCTAAAAAAAAAAAAAATCCAGAAATCACAATGTATGATTTTTTAACTATTTATTTGTATGATACAGCTGCAAATAAGTATTTGAACACCTGAGAAAATCAATGTTAATATTTGGTACAGTAGCCTTTATTTGCAATTACAGAGGTAAAATGTTTCCTGTAGTTTTTCACCAGGTTTGCACACACTGCAGGAGGGATTTTGGCCCACTCCTCCACACAGATCTTCTCTAGATCAGTCAGGTTTCTGGGCTGTCGCTGAGAAACACAGAGTTTGAGCTCCCTCCAAAGATTCTCTATTGGGTTTAGGTCTGGAGACTGGCTAGGCCACGCCAGAACCTTGATATGCTTCTTACAGAGCCACTCCTTGGTTATCCTGGCTGTGTGCTTCGGGTCATTGTCATGTTGGAAGACCCAGCCTCGACCCATCTTCAATGCTCTAACTGAGGGAAGGAGGTTGTTCCCCAAAATCTCGCAATACATGGCCCCGGTCATCCTCTCCTTAATACAGTGCAGTCGCCCTGTCCCATGAGCAGAAAAACACCCCCAAAGCATGATACTACCACCCCCATGCTTCACAGTAGGGATGGTGTTCTTGGGATGGTACTCATCATTCTTCTTCCTCCAAACACGTTTAGTGGAATTATGACCAAAAAGTTCTATTTTGGTCTCATCTGACCACATGACTTTCTCCCATGACTCCTCTGGATCATCCAAATGGTCATTGGCAAACTTAAGACGGGCCTTGACATGTGCTGGTTTAAGCAGGGGAACCTTCCGTGCCATGCATGATTTCAAACCATGACGTCTTAGTGTATTACCAACAGTAACCTTGGAAACGGTGGTCCCAGCTCTTTTCAGGTCATTGACCAGCTCCTCCCGTGTAGTTCTGGGCTGATTTCTCACCTTTCTTAGGATCATTGAGACCCCACGAGGTGAGATCTTGCATGGAGCCCCAGTCCGAGGGAGATTGACAGTCATGTTTAGCTTCTTCCATTTTCTAATGATTGCTCCAACAGTGGACCTTTTTTCACCAAGCTGCTTGGCAATTTCCCCGTAGCCCTTTCCAGCCTTGTGGAGGTGTACAATTTTGTCTCTAGTGTCTTTGGACAGCTCTTTGGTCTTGGCCATGTTAGTAGTTGGATTCTTACTGATTGTATGGGGTGGACAGGTGTCTTTATGCAGCTAACGACCTCAAACAGGTGCATCTAATTTAGGATAATAAATGGAGTGGAGGTGGACATTTTAAAGGCAGACTAACAGGTCTTTGAGGGTCAGAATTCTAGCTGATAGACAGGTGTTCAAATACTTATTTGCAGCTGTATCATACAAATAAATAGTTAAAAAATCATATATTGTGATTTCTGGATTTTTTTTTTTAGATTATGTCTCTCACAGTGGACATGCACCTACGATGACAATTTCAGACCCCTCCATGATTTCCAAGTGGGAGAACTTGCAAAATAGCAGGGTGTTCAAATACTTATTTTCCTCACTGTATATATATATATTAGAACATTTTGTATCAGTGTGAGTCTAACAGAAGGAAGTGCAAGATGTCTCTTACCTTTGAGTGTCCGAATATGCATTGCTAAGTCACTCTTAGTGCTGTACACATCCTCGCAGGGTGGCCGCCTGCACATCATGCTGACATCACTCTGCACAAGCCAGTCTGCCACCTTGCTCTCAGCTGACAGAACCTCAGTGGGTGTGGCTGCCAGAGAATTACTGGGCTGTAGCTGCTTGCTACGCTGACGAGAGGAGAACTTGGTCACGTGATCCTTGATTTTAATCTTGCCTGGCATGCAGTCATCAAACTCGATAGTAAAAGAAGCATGACTTTGGACAACTGGAGGTGTAGAAATCAGAGAAACATTGGTGTCTTTGGTTGGGATGTCAATCAAATCCGTCGTTGGGGACTTGGGTTGCATATGGAACTCCTTTGTTGGAATTTCAAAATAGCTGGGCTCTCGATGGTACAGGTAGGTTGACTTGGGCTGGCCGTCACGGATCTCTTGAACAGAGACGTTAAATTCATCCTCAGCTATCTCCTTTGTGATCTCTGTCAACAGACACCCACACCAAACTATGAATATGGTAATAAGACAAATGTCCATATTAAAAACTCATGAAAGTGGCCGTAAGGGAGGACAAGTGCTTACCTGAATGATTATCACCTGACCTTTGTACTTCATTGTGTGCTCCCTTGTTCCCAGAGTCCTCCTCACCCCACCATGATGGTTGTCCATACAATGGTGTTGGCCGGGGTACAGGGGACTCTGAAGAGGAACACATGTAAACACAGAAAGAGAAAGAGAGATGATGAGTTGGTTATTGTTACATCCCAGGGTGTTCTAATATCATTTGTTGTGAGAAAATATTCGTATTCCCTGTGTTGTGCTCTGTTTCTCTCCCTCACTCTCACTCAAGTTAACTACCATCAGCTGGAACTCATTGTGAGCATGCCTGAGACTGAGCAGAGGAGTATAAATGGTGCACTCACAGAAGCCAGTGCTGTAGAACATTCTAGTGATGGGAAGTTCGGATCATTTTACTGACTCTCTTGTTCGATCTCGTTCATCAAAATGAATGAATCTTTTTTCAAGTCATTTCATTCATTTAAGAGGCTTTGAATGTTATGCTTTTAACTGGCAATTTCCCCGAACACATACACCTACGCAATCTTGATCATATTCTGAATTAAGAAATCATTCTAACGCAGTCAAAAATAATTTACAGGGAACATAAATAATTACTTTACCTTCCGAGTCTTTCGTTCATTTGTCACGTGACAAACGTAATGAATGGATCGTTCATGAACGACTCATGACTAGAACATTCACCCCAGCCTTAGACTGGAAATTGTCTGTGTGTGTGTGCACGCACGCTGAATGAGCACTAGTGCTTACCTTTGAATTAGGAGTGGGACCTATGCTCATTTGCTGTGTGGCAACAACAGTTACCAGTTTATCCTTGTGAGGGTAACTGGAAGGTATTGTAACATTCTAGTGTTGACTTTTTACCTGTGGGTAACTAAAAGGTATTGTGAAAGCAGGGGCCCGTTCTTCGTACGTTGCTTAAAACATCCGAGATCAAATTACACATCCAAGATCAAATTACACATCCAAGATGATATCATCATGCTAATCATGATCTGGCTAATTAGGTTCTTCGAACACACCTGCCGGATATGATTAGTATAGCTGGATTGAGTTATCTGAGATAATTGCGCGTTCATGTGCTGGTTTAAAAGGGGATATGTATCGATAGTAGAAACATTGATCAGTAACGCTGCTATTGGCTGCTCAGCGTGGCCAAAGAGCTGGCTCAGTTTTTCTCCTCAGGAGAGCAAAAACTAATAGTCGAATTTATTCGGAATTTTAATGTTTAATCAAAACTCCAGGGAACACCTCAAAGTCTGCAAAAGCCAGGAGAGAGCAAAAAGTAGCAGACAATTTAAATCCGTTAGAAGTGGCCATGTTAGATGTTTTTATCACTTATTAGCCTATATTTTTGTATTTTAATAATTGCATAATTACTTTGTTCATTGTAATGTCAGAGTCACCACACTAGAACATGGGAACAAATAAAAGTGAAGTACAAAAATATTCTACATAATGGTAATTTTTTGTTATATTATAGTCTCTTTTATAAAAGGCACTGTTAAATAAATGGTTGTTTGTTTATAAAAGCAACCAAGAAAAAGGCTGAGAAAAAAAGAAAAGATCTTAGTAGCCTACACTGTAAAATATTTTTTTGCTGCATTAAATTAAGGCCGTATAGTCATTTCAACTGTTAAATCTTGAGTAATGATGAATTGCTTTGACTTGTGAAAGTGAAAACTGATAAACTTATGTTAATGTAAAAATATTTTGCCATGAGTTATTGATCACATTTTTCCCGAGTGTAGTTCATTGTAATGACATTGTGTTTTCCTCTTTTGTGCACTTTTACATAATACACCAACACTTGTATCTGTTCCCAAGAAAGTGGTGGCTGAAATATGTGCAGTAAGTGGACATTTTCTAACTTTCCAAAGGAAAGAAAGTATAAGACTTTGTAATGTCCATTTGTTTCCATTGCACTGGACAGTGACTAAACCCTCTCAGATAACTGTCATATGGAGGAACTAGCCTACCTGCAAGTGCATAAATAACTTTACTTAATTTATACTTGTATGCTTTATGGCTGCAATATAAGTTGCAGTTCTGTCAGGACCACTACCGTCAAATACGATTAACAATTAGCATACAGTTTGGATTGGCGGTATGGGTCCGTTCTAGGCGAGAACTCCCTGCGCATCCATGCAGCCTAGCATGGATAAGAGCAGGGAGAGCAGCAATAACCCCCCTTGGGGTAAACAGAACAGAACCAACATGAAAGTTTGCAAATATATTTAATTCAAGATTTTAAAGTACAACATAATCGAGAATTTATTCTGATTCAAGGGGAATCAGAATGCCAAATCCTGACTGGGCAAGAGGAGGAGCTGGGGATGGAGGAGGGAAATTAGCTCCTGAGAAACGCAATAGCTGCTGATAATACTGAAGGAGCTTATATATGTATACAGTGTCGGCGTCGTATTCCTATAAGTAGATGTGGATCAGCTGAGGGTCAGCTGATGCGAGCTTGACTAACGTGACCTGCCAAAACTAACACTATGCTATGCACTTTTCCTTTTTATTCGTTGCATATTTTCAAATGCACATAACTATAGAACCCATTCTAAATGCGCATGTGAACGCCATCAGCGTTTCTCACAGGTTCGCGTTTAAAGTCTATGTAGTGGGAATGGTGTCGTCTTAGCGGCCCCTAATTTAATAACAAATTATCGTTGCGACGGAAGCAAATCAATCAAAACTAACTTTAGATGGAAAATAACTTAACTCTGCTATAAAGCCAAAACAATATCTGTTACCTTAAATGATCCGCTTATCTCTGTAAAGCTGCTTTGAAACAATCTACGTTGTTAAAAGCGCTATATAAATGAAGATGACTTGACTTGACATGAGGCATGTGTCTAATATCTCTTGTTGCAGGCACTTGACCACTGGCTTTTTTCTTTCTTTTTTTGGAAATGTTGTGTAATATGGCACATGCAACAATGTCACAGGCCCTGTCAGGTGTGCAACCCCTCAGACTTTTCAGACACTGAAATCTTCCCTTTAGTTAGCCAAAGTTCATTTCATTGTGTGCCCTTGTCCTGGCTAGAGCTGCATTGTAACTGGTTTGGGTCAGGGAATGGGGTCATAAAACACCTGTCTGCAGGCAGGAGCATGTCATAATCACCTATGAAAAAATGCAGTTCTGTTAGGATCAGCATAAGTGTATGTAATACAGTGAGCTTGATATTTAATTGTGGAACTTTCCTTACCACTTTCAAATAATGTGCATAAATGTGAATCTCTGAAAATTCTTAAGTCATGCACAGATCCTGTCCATTTTGCTTTCACATTTGTGATATGGAAGATTTTAGTCAACTGCCTTTTTTTTTATTTGATATAATATTACTAATCTGGAATATTAAGAATCACAATAGTAACTGGGCTGCACATTTACTTTGTGAACCCCCTTTCTGTTCACATAATCCTCTTCACTGAGGCCTTGATGGCAGTCTATGGTCTAGCCCAGGGGTACTCAAGTTCAGATGCCAAGGGGGCCAGATTTAAACCATATTGAAAGTGAAGGGCCACAAATTACAACTTGCATCGTAAAAAAAATATTTATGACAATATTTACAGTTTTTATTTATATAGAAATTCAGTTTGCTAGGTAAGTCTTGCTAGTCTTTGTTCTATTTAAAGTAATACTGAACATAAAATAAAAATTTAAATCTGGATAATAATTTTCTTGCGATATTAATGCAAAAAAAGAGAGTTCATACTCGGTATTAAAAAACCTTGCTAGGTAAGTCTTGCTAGTCTTTGTCCTATTTAAAGTAGGCTAATACTGAACATGAAAAAAAAAAAATATGGAACAAAACGTGGATTAACAGTTTTCTAGCAATATTAATGATTAATATTAAGCAAAAAAAAAGAGTTCATACACAGAGTATTAAAAACCTCCTTGCAAGGTAAGTCTTGCTAGTCTTTGTCCAATTTAAAATAACACTGAACATGAAAATAAAAATGTACAATTCTGGAACAAAAAGGTTGATTAACATGAAGTAGATTAAAAAAGTATACTCAGAGTATTAAAAAATGTATGAAGAAAATCATTGAGCAAATAGGCTATTATATTTTGCTACTGTTTATAACCCATTGACAATTTGAAAATACGTTTTGTTTTTCATGCTGTTAAGAGGATCATCGGCCAATTACACACTGCAGTAGAGATGCGCGGATCAGCTCTATCGTCACCCGAATCAGCTGAATGTTATTTTTTATTATTACATAGTTTGGTTGAATTGACCGTTCGCAAAGACCCGCCCCCCTTAGTTACTGTCGCTATGTCCGACAAGCTACGCCGTTCTTGAAAAATACATTGCAGAGCAGAGAGGAGACTGACAACACGCTGACAGACAGGACAGACCAGGTTACTTTTCGGTTATGTTTGATATTAAACATATTAAACAAAGTCTCACCTTTCAAATTTGGTAATTTTTTAAAAGAAATTTAAACAATAAATACCGTTTTGTGGCTCTTTAATGTGTCGTGACAGATCGCTGTAGAGCATCAGTTAAAGCTGCTCGTGAACCGATCATCTTTTCCTTCTAGTTCATTTATAGCCTCAAATAAACATGAACAAACATAAGAAGGAATGTTGTTTTAACCACGGAAAGACGTCAGTACACTCCGTTTTTCAAGTTCAAATCCTCCCATGTTAATCTACTAACTCTCCTGACTGCTTTGTCGGACAAAATGGCGGATGGCGAAGTATGATTGGTCAGATCACCTGTCAATCAAGCTCCCTGCGAAGGGTCAATTCCAATGTAGAAAGCAGTCTGTTATTTCTTGATACACTGTAAACCCAAATGCTCAAAACAATTAAAATTATTGAGTAGCATAAACTTAATTTTCTGAAACAGTTCTACTAACCTAAATATTTTGAGTTTATGTGACTTTTTTATAGTTTTGAGTGAGTTAAACGGATTATTTTTAATTAACTTAAACAATTTGCTTATTAAGTAAGTGCCACTTAGGTGTATAATTTAACTGTACTTATTTCTTGTTGTTTCAACATTATGTGTGTGCTTGCATGTGTGTGTTTTTGTGTGTGTAACCAATTGTTTGATATTTTTAATTAAAATATATGTATTTAAATAAGTTAATATTTAAAAAAATACTTAATTTTCCAAATAATGGTTGGGTCTTCATAAATTCAGCTGTAAAAGATTTTAGCAAGAAAAATATTCAATTCACTCTAAGCACTAATTGTACATATATTTACAGCTGGTTTAATGTAAGCACAAAGAATATTAAGGAATCACTGCTTAAGATAAAAACGTAAGCAATTAAAAATGTTTGATTAAAAAGTTATGACTCGGTTGACTTAAGGATCATCATTTTATTGGCTTGCGAGGCTCACGTGCCCCAAGGTCAACGTGAGACGACGTTGTGGGAACGCGCAACACGAACACGTGGATAGTTTTTAAGCTAGGTTGGCGCCACAAGTGACTGCAGTGAGGAGGATGTAAGCTTCAAGCTGTCGGCAGTTATCAGCAACTTCGGTGTCACGGTAAGTGTTAAATATGTTTTTAAACAGGGGTTTATCTAGTGAACAGTTGCATGAAGACAAAACTTTAAACAGCGTTCGTCAGTTAACTTACGTATATTACATTCAAAAGTCATGGATGTCTAGCAAGGAATAACTGATGAAATAGGCCTAATAAAAACAATGAACGACGAAGCATATGTTACACATCAGCTAACTTTTATCATTTTTTAAACGGACCATAGTCTATAATTCCGCGTGTACTAGAGATGCGCGGATGGGCTATTATTTCATCCGCAACCGCATCACAAAACTCATCATCCGTCCGCCATCCATCCGCACCACGTTTTGGACCATTTTTCAAAACCGCACCCGCCCGCCATCCGCTGAATCAATGTACAGTGACGTGCGGTCTGGGTAGGCAAACTAGGCACTGCCTACCCTGCCAAAATTCAAAAATAAAATTGTTTATTAAATAATAAACTTGTATTTGTATTTTTACTGTTTATTCTTGTGATTTATATATGCAATATGTGTGTTATTCCAATTATTTAGACGTTATGATGACAAATGTAGCAGTTACGCATAATCAAATAAAAAACAAATCGTAGAATAAGCAGTGCTTTTACTGTCCATTCATTGCAGACGGCAAGCGAAAAACCCATGTTGCGCATGCGCACTTCGATCCTGTATTCTTTAACATGTACGTCAAAAAGCACAACTCTGCTGTGCCTTTGGACGTAAATATGGTATGCCCGTAACATCTCCGTAACATATCAGACATGGACCAATTAAAATCGAGATATTACTGGACATTTGCGCAGCTAACGTCATTAACGTTACACCACAGCTAGCCTACATGCCTAATCCCCGCGCCAAATTCAAAGCCAAAATGACAGCACCGGAGTTAAAAGGCCGTCATCACAGAGTTAAATGTTTTAAATTGATAGCCAGAGACTTTGCAAACTGAAGGCCCGTAAAGACTAGTTTTACAAAGCTGTGATCGACGTCTTCACGAGGAAAGGGCGGCGGATGAATTTTATGTAGGCTACAAATAATCTACCAAATGGTGAGTCAAAAACTATTTTAAATATGGTTGAATTAATGCAAGCCATTTACCTTCATATTCAATTGAGCAGTGTGTGATTTTACTTTTACTTTTGGCCGCTGTGCAACAATAAGGATTAATAATGGTTGCATTCTAATGCTGGAGTGGACATAAACTACTGTTACCGGTGTGTGCCTGTGCCGCGCTTGTGTGTGTGCGTGTGCGACGTGCATGTATTTATGTGTGTGTGTGTATGTGTGTGTGTGTGAGAGAGAGAGAGAGAGAGAGACTGAGAAAATACACGCGATATACATCCTGATTTGTACATTTATTGATATGCCGCGCTTGTGCGTAATGTTTACTGTTATTATGTATTATTAGCCTAAACAATAAATCAGGTAATCTGGCTTTCATAACTCAGTGCCTAGCCTCTTTAAGACATCACCGCACGTCACTGTCAATGTATACATATATTTTTCATTTGATTGGTTAGTTTGATTGGTTCAACCGCCCGCCACCCGTCCTAATTTAATTCAAATATTATTTTTCGTCACGTCATCCGCCCAATCCGGTGGAGTCCGTGGCTGTAACCGCCAACCGCGCATCTCCGTGTACGATTTAGCCTAACGTTACATGTGTTTTAAAGACATTAACGTTAGGCGCTGAGATTATGTCCATGCGTGACACGCAATTAAAAAAGCATCCATTGCTAATTTTGGCTGGTGTGCACAAAACTAGATAACTAATATACTTTTCCCGTGTTGGCGTGCCAATGATACGCAAATTAGGGAACTGGAGAGCATGTTCCATTGCCTGTATTTTTGCTAAATATAAAGCCGTTGTGTGTTAAAGTATTGACTTATGACGTCTGTTTCTAAATATAAAACAGCGCTGAGATGTCTATATGAAGAGGTCCACATTTATAATTTTCCTGCTTAATCTTTAAACAGCCTTGTCTATTATATAGTACTCCCCTCTATGTTTGGTGTAACGTTAACATTAACAGACATTTTTCTATCTGTACACATGAAAAAACACATTATAACGAGAACAGTGTTAGTTGTATTCTCTGGTCATGATCATGTAACCTGTTAGTTGACTTAATTAAACTATTGTGATGGAGCTATACACTTTCTAACATTAATTTTGTTTTTCTTTCAGGTTGTTGGCTACAGTATGATTTGGCAATGTAAGTTGTGCTCAGCTTCTTTTACTGACAGATTGCAAATTTTTAAGCACTACAGACTGCAGCACAGTCACTTTTCCAGTGTAAGCCCCCTTCCATGCATCTATAATGATTGCATGTGTACATTTAAGACACTTAATAGTCTTAGAACTCATTTGTCAAGATATCATACTCGCCAATTTGGCAGTAGTGCAGAACACTCTCAGCAGGCTCTGTTATTTAAATGCCCTTTATGCCCATTTCAGCAGCAATTTTCTGAATCTGTTCTTTTCTGCCATCTTAGAAGGCATTTAAGAAATCATGAAACAGTGGCTTGCCCATATAAGGATTGTAGCTTTACCACAAATGTGTACTCTTCATTCAATTCTCATAAAAGTAGATCACACCAAGCAAGTGTTTCGTCAGACTTTCAAAATGACATTGTCAGTGAAGTTGGTCAAGCCAGTATTCCTGCAGTTGATGGTGATTTGTATGAAGAACCTCCAGGCACAGATGAGGATCCAGATGATGGTCAGTGTGACACTGACGAACTAAAAAAACATCTCAGAATAAATTTATCTTCGTTATTTTTGAAGATGCAGACAATCCTACATGTCTCAAACACAGCTACCCAAGAAATAGTGGAACATTTAAATCAGGTCTGCTTCTTATCTCAGCCTTTGATCAAGGAGGCAATTAGAGAGATATTGCAGAAAAATGGTTGCAATGTGGCAGAATCTGCACTGGATGAAGTTGTAGGTGCTGTAATGGATTCCAATGTTATATTTACTAGTACTTCTAAAGGTGCAGAGTTATCCACATCCAAGCGCAGAAAAGTCTTTTTCGAGCACAACTATCCGTGTGTAATGCCAGTCGAGTATCAGCTGGAGCTACGTGGACATACCATAATGTATGTTCCTATCCTTCAAATGATTCAGGAGTTGTTTAAAAACACAGACATTCTAAAAATGATTACTGATCCAAATACCAATTCTGGTCAATATGCCTCATGCTACAATGGCTCATATTTCCTTGAAAATGAATTATTTTCAACAGGTGATCTCATTCTACCACTCCAGCTTTATATTGATGACCTTGAAATTGTCAACCCACTTGGCACATCACGTAAAATTCACAAACTTTGTGCTGTATACTGGGCACTTGCCAATATGTCACCAAAATACAGGTCAGCATTACACAATATACAGCTAGCAATGCTTGCAAAAGTGACAGACCTCCAGAGGCATGGGTATGCAGCTGTACTTGCTCCACTATTACGTGATGTTCATATTCTTGAACAGGATGGTGTCTTTATTGAAAGACTTGGTCGCAATGTCAAAGGCACCATCTTTTGTGTGTCTGCTGACAATCTAGCTGTCCATGGATTAGGTGGCTTTGTGGAGTCATTTAAAGCAGGCTATGTTTGCAGATTCTGCTTGGCCACAAGAGAACAGTTTCCAGCAACTGAAGCCAGGCAGTTTTCTCAAAGAACCAAAGACAGCCATGACCTTCATGTACAAAACATTCAGGAAAGTGACACGTCCTCCAGCCACTTTGGTGTTAAAGCTAGTTGTGTCTTGCGTGACTCCCTGGATTACTTTCATCCAATCACAGGATTTCCTCCAGATGTCCTTCATGATCTTCTAGAAGGCATAGTTCCTGTGGAGCTTTCTCTCTGCATTAAGACCTTGATCCAGATGAAGTACTTCACTTTAGAGTATTTGAACCAAAAGATTGCATCTTTCCCATATCAACATGCTGATAAAGTGGATAGGCCTCAACCAATTCCCAAAACATTTTTGTCTCGAGGAACGATAGGAGGGAATGGACATGAAAATGCTACTCTGCTCCGACTGCTTCCATTGCTTGTAGGCAATGTTGTACCAGAAGGTAATGGTGCATGGACAGTTTTGATGGAACTGAAAGAGTTAGTGCAGTTAGCATTATGCCCATCATTTACTGATGAAACCTTAGACTATTTTCAGTCCAAAATCAGCGATCATAAGCAAGTACTGCTGAAGACATTCCCAGAGTTTAGCCTTCGTCCTAAACATCACTACGTGGAGCATTACCCCACCATGATCAAGTGCTATGGGCCCCTGGTGCATGTTTGGACAATGCGATTTGAGGCCAAACACCGTTTTTTTAAACGAGTGGTGCATGATGCTCAAAACTTCAAAAATATTTTGAAGACTTTGGCAGTCAGACACCAACACATGATGGCATACCATCTTGCTGCCCCATCATTTTTCAAGCCAGAAACACAAGCATCCAGGGTTGACTCTGTTCTGATTTCAGCTCTACCAGAAGTAGCTCAGCTACACATTAGAAGACTAACAACTAGTGACACAATATACCAGACATCAAAGGTTACCATTGATGGCACAGACTATGTCTGTGAAATGTTTTTGTCTGTCGGAGACAGTGGTGGACTACCTAAGTTCTGCAGAGTAGAGCACATCTACCTTGTCAATAGCACTGTTTCATTCCTATGTTCTAATTATGATTGCTGGTATTTAGAACATCTTGGATCCTATGAGCTGTCACCTTCCCAGACAAGTCTGTCAATCCACCTGAAGTCTGATCTCAACGATTCAGTCCCACTCTCTGCATACGAGGTAGAAGGCTCGCTTCTGTTAACACCCAAGAGATTCATACAAATAAAACAGAACTGAGTCTAGCCAGTGGTGAGTAGTTTTTTTAATTAATTCCTATATTTTTGTTACCGTTTATTTAGCAGCATATAATCTGTGTATCTTAATAACCATTTATGCATGCCAATCTTTTGCTTTCTATTAGCATAATGGCAGATCTATCCCCACAACCCATGGTCCTTCGTGTTGTTGAACCAGACCGGGCTAGAAAATTAAAAGTCTGTTCACGACCAGCGTCTGTTGATGCACTGATTGCTGTTATAAAAGAACAGCTGGAAATAGACCTTGACTTCAGTTTAAAATATGAAGACCCCGACTTTGATGGAAAACTTACATCCCTCACTGACATTGAGTTGCCACAGAAAGCTGTTGTGCATGTGTCTTTTGAGCAAGATCACAGCTCTGTTGCCTCAATGGAAACAGTCTCAAGCATATCATCCTCAGAACGTGGGAGAAGATGGCCTTCAGTTCTTTTTCCAATTCCAACATTTTCTTTGGATGTTGAATTGAAACTTCGGGAAGGTAATGCCGAATTTGAGAAGAACAAGAAGTATCTTCAGTTAACAAGAGACGTAAAACATGACATTTTAGAAAAGCTAGCATCTGAGATGTATGGCTACAAGGCTTATCCCAGTGACAAGGAGATAGCAATGGTAGCTGAGGCTCTTGTCTTAAAATATCCTTGCTTGAAGGAAGCAGGATCTGAAACTGGCTGGAATGGATGGAAGAACAGCCTCAAGTTTAAGATGGGCAACTATAGGAGCAAGATGAGAAGGGCTGGATGTCCAGAGATCACAGTGAATGCTGGAAAAAGAAGTAGAATGAATCCTGACAATGACTCTTCACATTCAAATATTAAAAGGCCCAAACGAGCAGAGGTAAACTTTCTGCCCAACATTCCCCAAGGAGAAAATCCCTCAACCCTTGAACAGCTGAGGCAGAAAGTCGTTGATGAAATGAAGAAAGCTGAGAAGAACTTACCGCTTATAAAAAAGATGATGCAAACCACATTTGCCCTGCGTCGACAAACCATAGTGAAGACATGCCCACCAGTGAAAGCTCATGGAACTCTGGCCTGCACTCAAAATGGAATCTGAGGTAATGTAGTAGCACTTTTTCCTGTTATTTCTTTTTTTGACAACATATACCACATTCAGGGGCTGTTTTCTGCCTTATGGAAGGGTAGTAGATTTACCAGATTTCACATAGTTAATATGTCTGTATTGTCTGTCTGTCTTTGTTTTAAAATGTAGGTGTATGCAGAGTTCCAACGGATTACAAACCAGAACCTGCCCAACACATTCTACTCTGAGCTTGACCGACATCTTCCTAGACTGATGACCCTGTTCAGACAGAAGGCAGGCAGAACCGGGAAGACATCAGATGCTTTGACTGAAATCCTAAAAATCCATGATGCACAGGTACAAATATTGTTATACCTATTTTATAGGTCTAATTCTTAATTAAAAGAGGAACATTGAAAAACATTTGAAAAGTTTGAGGATTCAAATGAGCTTTGAATACAACAGCTTGTCCACTTTTTTGGTATTTGTCTGATGTTTGTATATCTGATTGTATTGTTTAACATTAAATAAGTTATTTACAATTCTGTTTTTATCGTTATAGGAGTTTCATGACATACACACCAAGCGTGTTACTGTTCTTCATGCCCTTCCTGTGTATCTACGTGAGGATGTCTCAGAGTTTTTCAAGACCTGCATAGTGATTTTTTTTTTTTTTTTTTTTATCTCACGACCATATTAAGTAAACGGTTCATATGAATACAGAGATGCTTACACGCTTACCCTTGCTCAGTCTTTCAAATCACATAGTTTGTGTGATTTGAAGAGATTTGAAGCGATTGTTTTCTTTGACCTCACTGTAAAAAAAAAAAAAACTTTGGTACTAGATTGCTTTAACCTTTTCACACGCGAGTTTAAAATATTCTATCTTACCCCAAAGGGTGAGGTTTTTTTTTAGGCGACCGTTATTTTAGAATGTTTCGCATTACTGTTTCCATGGCGACGCGTCATGTGACACCGCAGCCACAACAGCACTGTAAGACACATGGATCGCTTTTATTTAGTTTTTCCTTTTTTATTATTAATATTCACAAGCATGCTCACTATATTATGTAAATAAAAATAAATCTGATATTCCGATTTCGAAATATGTGCAAGTAAATATATTTAAAAGTCCAAACACTTTTATTATGACCACGTTAGTTAATCTATACCGGGTGATGGGTGCCGCCATGTTTGTTCGCGCTGAATCCGAGCTGTGGGATTTACAACACCCAAATTCATCCTCTCCTCCCGAAAGCCATTAAATTAAGTCTCTGGTGAGCTGGGAGACGAGGAGAGTGAACTTTATAGTTACCTACATAATCTGTATAAGATATCAATAAAATATGTTGTCAGAATATATTTGTAGGAACATTATTGCTGCTTCCATAGACATCAGTGTGTATTTTACAAACTATAAATGTATGGTTTTGCTAGTACTTGTGTATTTAAATGTCTAAACCTAAAATAAGCATTATATGGTTGAAAACACTGAATAGTTGTGATAATGACAAGCACTCAGTGCGTCCGATCTGGCTCAGCGCCAGCCAAAGCGCCAAAACCGATTTGAATTCAGCAGCTGATGACGTGATGCGGAGAACGTTCGAATCACACCGGTGTGATCGTACGCTTCAGGGACCAGCCAAGACAAATCACAACGGTTTGATCGTACTTGCTAAAGGGTTAAACAAAATGAAGCGTTTTTATAGTTTTTTTTTTTTAGCATAGTATCAATTTCTTGTTTACTGGTAGCTGGGTCCTGTAGAACACTGATGATCTGTTTAAAATCTTCATACTGTAGTTTGTTCACACAACTTTCTGTCAGTTGGTCTAAAGCAATATTGTTTGTTAAATCTCATGACTAACTAAATGCCTTTATCTTTGCTCTAAACCTGCTGTAAATATTTTTGACAAAAATCTTAATAAAAAAATCTTTAATCCTTTTATATCTATTTTATTTTACAGGACACATCTGATGAGCCAGAGCTTTTAGATGTTTCAGTGGCCCTCCTCACAGTCGTCAAAGATAATGACACAAGTCCAGTTCACTTCCAGCCTGTGAAAATCTCTGTTGTCATTGAAAGCGAGATTGTGGGCAACCTCCCCAGATTTGCTGATGCCTTCCTGGTAATGTTTGGACTGATTTATGCACTACACCTCAGCTATCCCAGGGGACTGACCAACACTTTTGAATTCGTTCAGAAAATTTTACTTGGTCTTAACGATGGTAAACTGTCTCCCAAGTTACAGAGTCTCAAAAATGACTTGATGCGCATGTAGAAATGTATCAGAATAATTACTAAGGCCTGGCAGTTCCTCTGTAGTTCAATGTAGGTAATTTCTGTGAAAATAATGGTTAAACTGTTTCTGCACCAGTTGTTTTGTTTTTTTCACACAATATGCAGTGTGCCTTTTGTATTTATTAAGGTTATTTGGTATTAATACAGCTCTTGTTCTTGAGAGTTAAGTACAGCTGGGTAGTACTTGATACATGTACATGTATTTTAGTTTTAAATGGTACATGTTGTTGTAAAGTTTCATGCGGGTTCATAAATTTGTAATTTTAGAGGTGCTATTTTAATCTGGTGTTCAGGTTTTAGCCTAGTGCATCTCTGGATTGTTTTATGTTTCTGTCTTTTAAATTAACACTGCAGTGTTAAATAAAAGATAGCAAGAATTCATTGTAACTCACTGTAAATTAAACTCTTGAAGTTGTTTGAACTCAAAATATTTGAGGCAACGAGTTACCACAAAAATTTTAAGTTTTGAGGCATACGATTTTGAGTCTTGTGTGTCAAATGTTTTGAGTTATCTGTACTTGTAAAACAAATCACAAAGACTAATAAATATTGAGTTGATGCTACTTAAAAATGGTTCTTTGTGTACTTATTTTTTTTTGTAATGTAAAAGGACATTTTTGAGTCACTATAACTGAACATATTTAAGTTGATTTAATAACAAGTTTTAATTTAACAGTAATTAAAATGTTTATGTAGCATGTAATCCAAATATTTAACCTTTGGGAAATATTTTTTTTTAAGTTCATGAACTTAAAAAAATTGAGGCAACGAGTTACATCAATTTTTTTGAGTTCTGCTTACTAATTTGGTTTTACAGTGTAACAGACCGCTGCGAAGTATGGTGTGTTCACACCAAACGCGAATTTAATTATTTGCGCGAGTAGATTACATACAAAGTCAATGCAAAGACGCGCATAGACGCGAATTCCTTCCGGGCGGCGCGAATGAAGCGAATTGGGCGACGCGTTTGCTGCGAACGCCCGATAATCGCCTCAATCGCGTCTTCCGCGCAAGTTGAAATATTTCAACTCGAGCGGAAAATTCGCGTGAAGACGGTTAAATTCACCGAGTTGAGTGCGCCTCTTGATGGTGCTGTGAACCCAGACACGTCGGCGTTTGGCTTTCTTCCGTATTTGGGACTTCCACAACAAGTACAAAGCAGCAATATCCTTTATTTCAGACATGATGGAAAAATTATGGCAGAAATAAATTGTGTTGTTGTTGTTGATGATGATGTCACACTCCTTTTCGCGGGATGTTTTTATTCGCGAGTGATGAATGGATTCAAAATGTTCAAGCGACTAACTAGACGCGATAAACGCGAATCTGACGCTCTATTCGCGTTTGGTGTGAACGCACCACACACCGTTGCCATGAAAAACAGTTATTTAATAACAGTTATTTATATAATACAGACTATTTTCTTTAGCGGAAGAAGTACAATCGTTTTTAAATCAATAAACTCCTTTTTAAATCAATATTTTGTGTCAAATTATTTATTTTTTGTAGGTAGCCATGTAATAAGCGGGATAATGTATAGCGAGGCGGTTGTTATAGCGAATAACAACCCCTTCAGGCTGATTCAAGACCCCTCCGCTTCGCGTCGAGGTCCCGTTCAGCCTGTCGGGGTTGTTATTCGCTATAACAGCCGCCTCGCTATACATTATCCTAATCCTTACTTAATCGACCAACGGATTATCGACCGTCCGCAATATACTTAGATACAAATCACACCGTCTAATATTCGCGCAACTTTTGAGCTCAAATTCTAAAAAAAAAAGTGCGTTCATCTTTTGCATGACACGACACGGGCCATAAAATTAATGCCGATGGGCCGCCTGTTGAGTATCTGTGGTCTAGTCTATGGTACCAATCACCAGAGGTGGGAGACTCGAGTCATATGACTTGACTCGAGTCGCAATTTTCTGGACTTGAGACTTACTTGACTAGATCTCTGAAAAGACTCGACTTGACTTTAGACTTGCTCCTTGTGACTTTAGACTTGACTCGGCCTATTTACTTGAAATGACTTGTGGAAAATAATTTATTTCAATTATTGTGAATTATTTTTTATTTTTTTACGGAAACTCGTTTTCCCTCCTCTGTGGCTGTCAATCACTCTCCATTCAGTATTCAAACAGCGCGCGCGCCTCTTCCGGTTGGATGCACGGTAAAACTCTCTCCATTCTCCAATATGATATATTCACATTATAATGCATGATCTGTAGATAAAAGGCTGTGGATTTGCATAAAATGACTTTATTTTGTTGGAGTTTGTTGCTGTTTTTAAATGACTCACTACCGTGTGCTTGTTAGATCACGCACATCACAAGGACTATGAATCGGCATCAAACGCACAATAACTGGAATTTAAAACTGTGAAACAAATGATCAATAAACTGTTGGACAGATATACACTAGGATTTGTGCGCTCGACATTTCTTCGCTTTGTGCAGTGAACTTTTAAATGCGCACTTGTGCAGCGCAGCGCTGAACACTGTGACTCCATGTTGCTTTGAGCACATCATTCTGCATGCGCGCTTTGTGCGTTCTGTTTTGAAGCGTTTCATTATCATAGTTTTGCGCACTGAAAGATTATTAAAAGCTTATATTTTTTTTATACCTAGCCTGCTCAATACATTTAAAATAAGCATAATTTAATTGTATATTATTTCTGTGTAGTGTAGGCTATATAAATACACTTCTGAATTCTTGACATTAATATATAAATATAAAATTGTGAAATGTATGACTGCCTGATTGAATTTTATAAGAGTACTAATAGTAATTTGTTTTTATTAACATGTTTAGATTTTATAAAATTACTGTGCAGATTTTTTCAAGAATTACTTTTTCCTGCTGATTTATACACATTAAGTTTAATAAAAATGCATAATACATTTATGTAATATTTAAAGGTGTTAACTGTAATCTTACACTGCAAAATAATAACTTAAAAAGGATTAAATTCATCACAATTATGTAAGTATCTGGAAATTTGACATCACAGCAAAATAACTATGTATGGCTAGCACAAGATGGGAAAAGTTTTATTAATTCTTGTTTACTTGTGTTCATTTAATTTATTTTTATTTTAGAGCATTTAAAGTGCTTCTTAATGATATTTTATTTATTACACACAAGTTAGTTTATTTATTTTTGTAACCCATCAGCCCTCTGTGTCTAAATAAGTAATAAAAGTCCCAGAGTTAAAAAAAATGTGTAAAACGAGCCTGTGTGTGACTTGGTATGACTTGATGACTAAGTTGCGACTTGACTTGGCTTGACTTGACAAAGAGTATGACTTGACTTGACTTGACTTGACTTGACCCTTACAACAGAATGACTTGACTTGACTTTGACTTGCAATGTTAAGCAGGGCCGGATCTACCATACGGGCAATCTGGGCACGTGCCCAGGGGCCCTCCGTGGTCGGAGGTTTTTTTTTTTTTTTTTTGTGCGCCACGTACGCTGCTACATAAAAATAGTATGGCTTGGCCTCGATCTTGATAATTATCCAATCAGAATAAAAAAAGTGTATATTACATTATATGATCTCTTATTCATGCAAATGCTATTAAACAACTAGCGACAAGACAAAAGTGTGACTGTGACACACACACACATATGGCGCTTTTCCACTGCATGGTACGGCTCGGTTCGGCTCGGTACGGTTCGACTCGGCACGGAACGGTTCGGCTCGCTTCGCTTTTCCACTGCGTGGTACGACTCGACTCGGTACGGCACGGTTCGGTTCGCTTTAGCTCGGTTGCTTTTCCACTGCAGTTAGTACCGCTTCAAAGTGGGTGGGACTGATCGTTATAGTTGCCGTCTCTACTGCCATGATATCATCATATTAAATGCGAATTTTTCATTCCGTGTTTCCCCATCCACTCCTCGGCAACCAACGAGAGGAACGTCTGCACCTCGTCCACTGACCACGATTCAGCCATTTCTTTTTTTGAAGTTTATACTCTTTTTTTTTTTTTCCTCTTTTTTTTTAAAGCAAATTACTTTTAAAACAGGCGCTACAGCGCTGGCTGTTGTCTACTGGCTATTTAAATCTAGCGGGTTTAGTGTCTCGTGTCGTAAATACAATGACGCTGGTAGTGATGATTCTGTCTGACCAATCAGTGATCTGCAGTGTTTTCACGTCACATTTTAGTATCGGTACGGTACGCTTGGAACCTCAACAGAGGTGGTACCATTTAAAGCGAGCCGAAGCGAGCCGTACCGTACCGTACCATGCAGTGGAAATGCGCCAAAAGTGAGCCGTACTGAACCGAGCCGTACCGTACCATGCAGTGGAAAAGCGCCAAAGCATGCCGTACCGAACCGAGCCGTACCGTACCATGCAGTGGAAAAGCGCCAATACATTACATACATAAAAACGCGCGCGCGCGCCAGTATCGTGCGCACAGACAGCACGCCAGAATACAGTTATCTTTCGAGCTTGAACTTACAATAACACACACAATTATGCCAAAATGTCCGTTCTGTCGAGTATCTTCATAACATAAGAGCTGTCTTAAGATGAATGTGAAGAGTTAAGAGAATGAGGCGCGTGTGAGATCAGCGTCCCTGTCAGCTGCGGCTCGTCTCAAAGAGACAGCAGCAAATTAAGCTTTCTGTCAGTACAGTTAAAGGAGAACTTGGTAACTTTTTTAACTTAATAAAACTGTCTAGAAATCGTTTGGATGGTTAAACAACCTGTTCTGGTGATATTGGTGACTTTCCCCGCTCCCCCCAGCGTTCCCAGGCGGAAAACCAACCTTGCAACTTGGGGACTACCGTCCCGGCAAGATAGAAATTGGAAGTCTCGTGAGAAGCGAGAAAACACGAATTGCTTCATGGCAATTCGACATAAACACACATGCATGTATGATGCATTACCAGATTACCCACCTCGGTAGATATAGCTCCACACGATACAGTTGGCTTGCTCCGATCATAACAAACGCACATGAGCAGCGGTAGAGAGGGGGAGGAGGCCGCCGCAAGTGAGTTTTTTACGACCGTGTTGTGAAATATACGCCCCCCCACAGCTGTAGGGGGAGCTCGTGGGGAAAATGAGCTTCAGTGCCCAGGGGCCCCTGGGGGTACTAATCCAGCCTTGATGTTAAGACTTGGACTTGACTTGAGACTTGCATTTAGTGACTTACTCCCACCTCTGCCAATCACGTTAGTGAAGCCTGAGTGACATATACTGTAATCGGCATGGTCATGATTGCATGATCTTCATAAAAATTATGATAGCCTAAAAAAAAAAAAAAAAAAAAACCTGCTTTAAAAAGTGGCTTGGCAATGCCACAAAAAAACCTAAAACTGTTTTTTTAAACCTAAAAGCGCCAGGTAAACTCCGAATGACACGACAGACAGCACTTTCCATCAAGTTCTCCGCATCTCCAATAGTGTTAAAGAAAGAGCCACTCGCAAATAATCTTAGGGCAATGCAAACAGTTTGTGCTTAAAGCCCGACTCCGACAAGTCGAAAATAAATGTGCGTTTCCAACAAATTAATAATGTAAACGACAATCTCACGAGTCACGAGAAAAAATATATGTAACAGACTTTGCTTTGATAAATATTCTAATTAGTTTTTGAACACATTTTTTATATTTCTGTGAGTTTAAATGGCTTTAAGAAATGCATTATCTGTTTTACTAAGGAGGGACTTTTATTTTGACGGGTATTGTAGTTTACGGGGAAGGAAAGGGAGAGCACGCAGTTCAAGTTCATCAGAGTTGTTTCGCAGCTATAATGTTTGCAACTTTGTTAAGCACCCCCCGAAAAGGCATAAGGTCTGTATATATTTGGTAACTGTTTGTTGTAATGACTGTTTTGTGTAATTCGCTGTATGTTAATGTTAATGTTAATGATAGAGTTTTGAACTAGTCGGTAATTCGCGCTTCTTGTACTTTGTTTGTTTAGCTCTTACGGTGATTTTTGGAGTCTTACGGTGATTTATGGAGTGAAAACGGACTCAATAAACTTCATTAACATCAGTAAAGTTTTGGCCATCATTCGGGCGGGGTCCACTACAGTAAGAGCTTCACCTTCGCTGGTTTACATCCCAGCTGCACGTGCTTGTTCATGGGAGCAACGTGACGATCATTAACGGATTGCAACACGATGGAATCAGCGTGATGGTCTAAAGAGCTGGAACGCCATAAAAGTGAGTTGACTATGGAAATTGATACTGACGATCCAGAATCTGAAAGCCTGCAGCAGATGGAATCAGAAGGTGAAAAGGATGGAAAAGGAGCAGTTAAATGTAAAGATAAAAATACTGAACTTCAGTGTCATGTACAAGACAGTGCAGAACTCCCTCGACGTTCAGAACGTCCACATATTCCTACTGAGAGAATGCTTGCTTACCAGAAAGATGAGTGCTGTAAGAAAGAAAGAAGGTTAACGGCTTTGTATGACCAATGGAAATTAGATGCTCGTAAAGCAAGACATGACTTAAAATCAGACATCTCTGATAAGCAGCTTGCTGACATTGCTGACACTCTTGATGATAAAAAGAACTGTATCATAAAAATCTTCAGTGAAATAAGGGAACATATCACACCCGCTGCTGATTTAAGACGTAAAATTGATGCATGTGAAGCCGTGACCAATGACATTGTCAAAATTGTGCTGGAAAGGTTGACAACAGTAGATGGCGAGTTTGATGCAGAACAGGAAAAGGGCCGACTACATGAACTTTTAGCTCATAGTTATGCTCGTTCCATATATGGTTCCAGTGCTTCGCAAACAGTCAGCAACCATTCTAGATCTTCTTGTACATCAAGCAAGCAAGCAGATGCGGTGGCAGAGCTGGCTGCGAAAGAGGCTGAATACAAGATATTGCAAAGGGAAAGACAAAAAAAGGAAAAAATAAGAACTCTGGAAGAGCAGATCAGACAAGAGCTAGAAACACAAAGGTTTGAATTAGAACAGCTGCAGATAGAAAAGGATTTAGAGGTTGCTCGGGCCAGAGTAAAATCATATGATGAAGGAATAAAGCAAGAGACAAAGAGTCAGTCTATACAGAATGAACATGAAAGTCGGAAAAACAAAATCTTCCCAACAACACAGCAGCAATACAATGTTGTCCAGCCAACATCTCTTAGTGAAGTGTCTCATCTTGCTCAGGCAGTTCAGGACAGCATAGCCATCAACAGGTTACCCATACCCGAGCCTTCAGTGTTCAATGGAGACCCAATTCAGTTTGTGGACTGGAAAGTTGGGCTGCAGCTATCGATTCTTTTTGTAATCGATTAATCTAGCACTTAATCGATCGATTAATCGAGTAATCGGATAAAAAATTGTGTGTTTTTAAACAACTAAAACAAATAATGCATAACGAAAATGAGGTATTTATTCCAACTCCAACATTTGGCTCCAAAACTAAGCCTATTTATTGCAATTTTTACCCATTTAGTGTTTATAAGTGCCAGTGCCAACAATTATATAACAATACAGTTAAGTCAACTTACTGTAAAACATGTATAACATGTAAAACTATGAATACAAACTTAAATAGTAAAGGGCATTTGGCCTTAGTTTTTGTCTTCTTAATACAACATTACAAAAAAAGGATTGCAGCACCTTCTGCAAATTACCCACCGGAGAGCAAAAATAAATGAAATGAATATAAAATATCAAGCCAAACAGGTACACAATGTATACAATGTATAAAAAAAAAAGGGGCTTTGAAAAGGGGAATGTTTTATTGCAAATATGCATTTTGTTAAATAGAAAAAAAACAGCATTTTGTTTTTCACTTAGGCTAGTTTAAGTATATTAGAACGTTTTGTAGTATTATATTTTTTTGTTAATTGAAAATGTTCTATGCTCAATTACTTTGGTAGCCGATTATGTCTTCCCCAAAAGTACGAGTGGATTTGGAGAAGCAGGCTGGGGAGTTTCATTTTTTGTTGTTGTCTGTAACTTTGGCAGACGTGACAGAGCCTACAAACAAGGTCTCGCAAAGACTGCAATACAATATTTGTTCCTCCATCACGTCCCGGTGTATACAGTGAATGCATGCTGAAATTATTGTTGTAAATATTGTTTAAGCATATGTGATGCATTGCCGCAATTGGTCTGACTGGCGCGTGAGAGAGACGAGGGTGCGTGTGTGTGTGTGTGTGTGTGTGTGTGTGAAGGGGTTCTTTTTTTAGGCTATACTCTCTTGCAATTGAAGTGAATACGTTTAAAAACATCAAAGCTAAACATCATATCTAGTCAACCCGCATCACGACATCACTACAAATACAGTATGGGATTAAAATCAGCGAACATCAATGTATAGGCTTAGGCACGGGCGGAAATATTGGCGCTGGATAAAAAAAAAAAATGCGGGGGACAGAATCGTTACCTTGTTTCAGCGACGCTGAAAGGAAGCGATCCCAAACTTCAGACATTCTCTGCCGTTTATGGACATCTTTACTCTCCGCCATCGCGCCAACTAAATTCAAAATGCATCACGCGCTATGGTGTGCTTCCTGAACACTGAACAACGGTCCGTGTGAAATCAGATCCCTGCGCGTATAGTGCGCGTTATAGGAATTTAACGAGGCTTCGAGGCAGAGTTTTTGCCTCGAGGAATTTTTGTAATCGAGTAACTCGATGAATCGTTGCAGCCCTACTGGAAAGCTTCATTTATGTCACTTATAGATAGAAAAGGCATCTCTGCAGCTGATAAACTCTATTATCTGAAAAAGTATGTCAGTGGCTCAGCACACAAGTATCTTGAAGGCACCTTTTATCGTAATGATGAAGAAGCGTACAAAGATGCTTGGAACAAGCTTAACCAAAGATACGGGCAGCCATTTGTCATTCAAAGAGCATTCCGTGAAAAGCTATCAAAGTGGCCAAGAATACCATCCAAAGACGAGAAGGCCTGAGAACATTTTCAGACTTCTTAAATGCCTGCCTGCAAGCCATACCTCATGTTAAAGGCCTGGAAATATTAAACGACTGTGAGAAGAATCAAAAGCTGGTACAGAAACTTCCTGACTGGGCAGCCTCCAGGTGGAACCGCCAAGTCACAACATCACTTATGGACGGCAAGGAATTTCCAAGCTTTCAAGACTTTGTAAAATTCATGTCAACTGAAGCAGAAATAGTGTGTAATCCTATCACTTCTCTACATGCTCTTCATTCACGTGAGTCACCTCATGAGAGAAGAATCTCAAATGAAACCAAAAGAAACAAGGCAATTGTCTTCAAAACACAAACAACAGTAAACAGTGACAAACAGACAATGGCTAAAGGACAGTTAAAAACACCATGCATGTTGTGTCAAGATGACAGCCATCAACTCTGTAAGTGCACAGAATTCATGGTAAAGTCTCTGAAAAACAGAAGGTCCTATGTCAAAGACAACAAACTCTGTTTTGGGTGTATGAAACCAGATCACTGTGCTAAGGATTGTCGGCGTCGCCACACATGTGATGTATGCAAACTGCGACATCCCACATGTCTTCATGATTACAATTATGAGAATAATGGAAACAGAAAGCAATCAACGGTAAGCAATGAGTGTGCACGTGAGAGTGAGATTACAGATGCCATGTCGCTTAATATCACAAGAGAAGGTCGTTCAGTCATTACATCCATGATTGTCCCTGTATGGGTGTCGTCCATCAAAAATCCATCCAATGAACAGCTTGTCTATGCTTTGTTAGACACTCAGAGTGACACCACTTTCATTGACGAAGAAGTGAGTAATGCACTGCAAGTGGATACTCAGCCAATAAAACTCAAACTTACCACCATGATGGGAGACAATATGGTAATTAAAAGTAAAAGAGTGTCTGATCTTCGTGTGAGAGGGTACAATTCATCAGTACATATCAATCTGCCTCCAGTATACACCAAGGAGTGTATTCCTGTCAATCGTGATCACATACCAACGCAGGAAACGGCAAAGAACTGGAGTCACTTGAAGGTAATCACAGACGAAATGTCACCTTTTCTCAGCTGTGAAGTAGGTTTACTTATTGGCTACAACTGCCAGAGTGTTAGCTCCCAGGCAAGTCATACTAGGTAAAGATGATGAACCTTATGCTATTCTAACTGACTTAGGATGGAGTGTTGTGGGCTGCTCCACACCAGGTATCAACGGATCAACATCAGTCAGTCTTTGTCACAGAATAGCCACAAAGGAGATTCCAGCTTTGACACCTATGGATGCCATCCGTGTACTCGAGTCGGACTTTAAGGATGTCACAGCAGATGAAAAGACAATTTCTCAGGATGATATTGTGTTCCTAGACAAACTCAAAGAAGGTATAAAGAAAAATGCTCAAGGACATAATGAAATGCCTCTTCCGTTCAAACAACGACCATACTTAACAGAGAGCTTGCCAAGGTCAGACTCAATCATTTGAACAAGAAATTCTGTAGAAACGAGAAATATAAGACAGACTACATTACTTACATGAATGACATCTTTGAAAGAGGTGATGTAGAAACAGTGAATGATGATGGAACTGATGGCGAAAAGTGGTACATACCTCATCATGGCATCTACCATCCAAAAAAGCCAGACAAGCTACGTGTCGTTTTTGATTGTTCTGCAAAATTCAAAGGCACAAGTCTCAATGAACATTTGTTACCAGGACCAGACATGATAAACAATTTCACCGGAGTCCTTGTTAGGTTCAGAAGGCATCCTATAGCTATAATATGTGACATCGAAAAAATGTTTCACCAGTTTCATGTCCAGGAAAATGACCGAGATTACCTGCGCTTCTTATGGTGGAAAAACGGAGACACAAATTCAATGCTTCAAGATTACCGAATGAAAGTGCATCTTTTCGGTGCGGTTTCTTCGCCTGGTTGCGCAAACTATGGTCTAAGATATCTAGCCAGTGAGCATAGTCAATCACATTCATTAGCCACTCAGTTCATCTTAAGAGACTTCTATGTTGATGATGGAGTCACAAGTGTAGAGACCGTGGAAAAGGCCATTCAGCTGGCAAAGGAAGCACGGGAGTTGTGCACAAAGGGAGGTCTTCGACTTCACAAGTTTGTGTCAAATGACAACACTGTTCTGCAGAGCATACCAGCATCAGAACGTGCTGTAAACTTTGAAACAAAGGATCTTACCTTCAATGACATGCCACTTGAAAGAGCGCTGGGAATTCATTGGAACATACAGAGTGATAGCTTCCAATTCCATATCCCACTAAAAGGTCAACCTACAACACGTCGTGGCATATTGTCAACGGTTGCCTCTATATATGATCCTTTGGGCTTTGTAGCTCCCTATGTTCTCAATGGTAAGAGGATCCTACAAGAAATGTGTCGCCAGGGTACAGGCTGGGATGATCCACTTTCCCTTGCTCTTAGCCCATGGTGGGAGAAATGGCAGAATGACTTTGTCAATCTGGAAAAGGTGGACATACCACGATGCTATGTGCCTGCTGATTTCGGTAAAATTGTAAAAACGGAAATACATCATTTCTCTGATGCAAGTACCTTTGGTTATGGTCAGTGTTCTTATCTGAGAGTAATCAATGAGAAGGATGAGATTCATTGCACTTTCCTCATTGGCAAAGCCCGGGTTACTCCTGTTAAGATTACTACAATTCCAAGGTTAGAGTTGACGGCAGCAGTGGTATCAGTCAAAATGAGCAATATGCTCAGAGAAGAGCTTGACCTCACCAATGTCAATGAATTCTTTTTGACTGACTCAAAGGTGGTCTTGGGTTACATCAATAACGACGCCCGTCGTTTTCATACGTTTGTATCCAACAGAGTCAAAAAAATACGCCAAAGCACAGCACCCAAACAATGGCTGTACATCCCAACGGATGATAACCCAGCAGACAATGCTTCAAGAGGAAGAACAATAAATGAATTGCTCTCATCCAACTGGTTCTCGGGTCCTTCATTCCTGTGGAAGAAAGAAATAGAGACCTCAAATGTTGTACCGGAGCTTCCAATAGGAGATCCAGAAGTTAAAAAGATTCAGACGTTTCAAACAGAAACCACAGAAAGTAAAGATCTTGTAGACCATTTGTCAAAGTTCTCATCTTGGTCTAATGCTGTCAAAGCCATTGCACGCCTTGTGAGACGGATTAAGAAGGATAAAACTAATTCGCCAGCTTCTGTAGGTGAACAGGAACATGCAAAAGGCCTGATTCTAAAAGAAGTTCAAAAACAAGTATATCAGAAAGAAATGGATGTCCTGAGTCAAGGAAAACAACTTCCAGGTTATAATAAACTTCATCACCTGGACGCCTTCATAGATACGGATGGTATGATCAAGGTGGGAGGAAGACTTAGCCACTCATCATGCACTCACTCGTTCAAGCACCCACTGATCCTTCCTAAAGATCATCATGTTACAAAGTTGATTATTGCACACTATCATGAAAGTGTAAAGCATCAAGGAAAGGGTTTCACAATTAATGCAATCAGATCTTCCGGCTATTGGATACCTGGAATAAACAGAGCTGTCACATCTTACATTCGCAACTGTGTACCTTGTAGAAGGTTGAGAAAACCTGTGGAAGGCCAGCGGATGAGTGATCTTCCCACAGAACGTGTAGAGCCTTCCCCACCGTTTGTGTATTGTGGTATGGATTGCTTTGGTCCATTCATGACTAAAGAAGGAAGAAAACAGCACAAAAGGTATGGTCTGCTTCTAACTTGCTTTTGTTCAAGAGCCATTCATATAGAAATGTTCCATGCTGGTGGAACGCTCTCCCCACCCTCATCCGGAATGCAGAATCCCTGACAACCTTCAAAAAACATCTGAAAACCCATCTCTTCCGTGAGCACTTAACCACATGGTTAATCTAGTCCTGGTTTGTAAGTCGCTTTGGATAAAAGCGTCTGCTAAATGACTAAATGTAAATGTTAGAAGATATGTCCACAGACGCTTTCATCAACAGTTTACAATGTTTTATTGCAATTCGAGGCACAGTACGGCAGATCAGATGTGACCAAGGTACCAATTTTGTTGAACGAACTGAACTCGGCATTACAGCAACTTGACCCAGAAAGGCTCACCGCTTTCCTTGCAGATAAACAGTGTGATTTTGTAATGAATCCCCCTCATTCCAGTCATGCAGGTGGTGTATGGGAGCGTCAAATCAAAACTGTACGGAGTGTTCTTAATGCTACAGTTTCTCTCTCTCAGGCAGGCTCAACGATGCTTCACTGTGCACTTTATTTTATGAAGCCATGGCAATAGTCAACAGTCGCCCACTTACAGTGGATAACCTGAATGACCCCAAGAGCTTAGAACCGCTCACACCTAACCATCTGATTACCATGAAAGCCACCACAGTCCTACCACCACCAGGAAAGTTCATAAGAGAAGACCTCTACGGGAGAAAGAGATGGAGACGGGTGCAGTACCTTACTGAACAGTTTTGGAGTAGATGGAAAAAAGAGTATCTACACAACATTATGGCTAGACAATGCTGGCATGCTCCAAAAAGGAATTTTCAGATTGGTGATGTGGTCATGGATACAGATGAGAACCTTCCAAGAAATGAGTGGAGACTAGGACGGATCATAGACACTGTAACTAGCCAAGATGGACTAGTAAGGAAGGTCACAATAGCACTTGGTGACAAAAAACTAAACAAGAAAGGAGAACAGTTAAACAAGGTCTCAGTTGTAGAGAGACCAGCTCAGAAGTTGGTCTTATTATTGGAAGCAGAGTGAACAAATCTTCAAAAGGACTTTGCTTTACACACATACACACACAATGGTTATTATAAGTTAAAATTACTTATGTTTGAAAATTATGCATGTTGAAATAACATTTATAATTTGGTGGGAGTGTAACAGACTTTGCTTTGATAAATATTCTAATTAGTTTTTGAACACATTTTTTATATTTCTGTGAGTTTAAATGGGTTTAAGAAATGCATTAGTCTTACTAAGGAGGGACTTTTATTTTGACGGGTATTGTAGTCTACGGGGAAGGAAAGGGAGAGCACGCAGTTCAAGTTCATCACAAGCGGCAACCTCCCCGTCTTTCTCTTGAAACCAACACGGAAGTGAGTTAAACTGCAATTCGTTGACTGGCCGCTTGAGGCTGATGTCAGAAGTGAGTCAAATCTGTATCTCCCCCATGTTAAAATACCAAATTTTACAGCAGAAAAAAACGTGTTTACAGCCTGGTGTCTGTATGTTTTTTTGGTCTATACAGCTAATTTTGCCCTTCATGACAACTGTGAGGGGGGTGAATTTTTTTATAACTCATCCGTTTAGTTGATTAATATTTAAAGTTCTGCATAATTAAGGGTGTGGCCACTTGAGTGACAGGTGGGTTGTCGCTGATGTCAATGCTAGCCGCGGCCCGCTTGTCTGTTGTTACTAGCCGTCACTTCACCTCAGCAAATGTTAGCTGGGTCATTCCAGAATTGGGGGTACATTTCGAGTCTCCAAGATAAACCTTCTTTTATTTAAAAAAAGAAGAAGCTTTTTTGAATCAGTTTTCTATAATAATACAAATTATATTACACTATCACAAAAAATAATGCTTTACGTATATTTAGGATTTTTTTTTAATGGGAAATATTAACTAAATGACTCCCACACCACGTATTATTGACTGTCTCCGCCTCCTGATTCTTAAATTCAACTTGAATTATTACTAAATAATTAAGTCTAATTTTCAAATATTTTTTCTGTTTACTCTATTAAGTTATATAAACAATTGCATATTATATATATTTTCTGTATTATTTGTAATTTAATTAATAAAAAAATAGATTTTGTGTCTGTCCCTACGTTCTGGTCAACTCTGTTACCTCTGTTAAAATTTAAAAAAAAACCTCCAAAGCATTTGTAGAAAAAGCATGTGACTTGCACCAAGTGATGTCACTTGCTCTGGCGGGAAACTCTGGAAAGCAGTGAGGTATGTCATTATTCTCATCTCATTAATTTGTACAAAATGTTTAGGATACATCAATAGTAGATTAATTATTTGTCAAATCTGTTATTGTGATAATGCAGTGAATCTCTCATTCACTTTTTAAAAAACGATAATATGGTGAAAACCCATACAATTCTGTTTTTAGACATGCCATGTGGTATCTGGTTTGAGGTTAGCATTTTGAGCTTAAGCACAAAATGGTGGAAAATGTCAACTCTGTTATCGTCAACTCTGTTAGTGGTTTAAAAAGTTGAACCCTAACAGAGTTGACAATGATTAACAGAGTTAAATGTACCCAATCTCATTTAAGCATTTTGCATTATTTTACATTGATTATGGATTCTAGGTCAATTTACTGTAAATTATACATTTGTTATATATCATTCCAGGTTCATTTCTTTTATTTTGAAGTTTAGTCATAGTCATGGTTCCTGTTTGTCTTGTGATTCCCGTTATCCTGTCATGAGATCTTGTCATGTGCTTCCTTTTGGTTCATGTCTTGTATTCTTATTGTTTTTTGTTTGTTCAGTTGTTTTCTCATTGGTTCATTGTCTGATTGTATACAGGTGTTTCTTGTTAGTCATTTGTCTTTAGGCTTGCTCGACTTTAACCGGCGCTGCACAGACGGTGAATGACATCAAAGTACCGCAAGAGCAATTAGAGAGCAGACAGCTCTTATGCTTTTCAGTCACTCTCGCGGTACTTTGATGTCATAAACCGATGTCATAAACCGGCTGTGCAGCGCCGGTTCAAGTTAGTGATGGGCGATACTGCAAATTTCGGTGTCGACCAAGTAAAAACAGGACCAGTATTGCCGATACCAATACCGATACCAATACTTTTTTATTTTAAAAGCATGCACTTGGGTGAATGCAGGTGAATGCATCATTAATATACTAAATCTGAATAAGTTTTCATGACTACTAGGCCTAAATATTTTGTGATTCGTGCTCTCAACTCACCTGTAATTAGTCAGTGACTTTTACAAAACTACCCTAATTATAGTACTAGCCTACTACTAGCCTACTGTTCAAAAGTTTGGGGTCTGTAAGATTTTTAATTCTCTTCTGCAGTTATTTGATCAAAAATACAGTAAAACTGTAATATTACAGTTTAACATAGGCTATCTGTTTTCTATGTCATAGTAAACTGTAATTTATGTGATCAAAGCTGAATTTTCGGCATCATTACTCCAGTCATGATGATATTTCATTTTAATATGCTGATTTGCTGCTCTTATTATTAGCAATGTTGAAAACGGTTTCATATTTTTGTGGAAACCATGATACATTTTATGCAGAATTATTTGATGAACAAAGTTGAAAGAACAGCATTTATATGAAGTAGATTATTTTTTAACAGTGTAAAACCCTTGACTGTCACTTTTGATCAATTAAATGCATCGACCCTTGTTGAATAAAAATATTAATTTAATTTAAAAAATCTTTCTGACGTCAACATTTTGAACCATTATGTACACTTTTGGTTTGTTTATTGCGAAATAACTCCCGATTGTTTCTCTGTCATCTAAGCAAGGCTTCGTTTCCCAAACGCACTGTGCCTGTGAGCTCAGAGAAGCACCAGCATCGAACGCTCTCTGTGATTGATTGGTTTCGTCTTGTATCCAGATGACTAGGAGAAAAGGTTCTATCCTACACAATTATCCGCTAACATTCGCTTATTTTTCCACTTAGAAGCTTATTTTACGCACTGAATTGTGCGCTAAATTAATAAAAAATTACTGGTAAAAAACACACATTTGGATTGATATTTTTATGTGAGGATCGATCCTTTTCGATACCACGTCAGTATCGAAGTATCGAAACTTCAGGATCGATCCGCCCATCACTATTAATGAATAGATGCTCAGCTGCTCATATGCGGTGATGCGTGTTCCAGTAGCGTCGTCATAGCTGGCTATAACATTACATATAGCCTATAACACGCTCTTACATGTTTTTTTTTGTTGTTTTTTTAGGGTTTTTTTAGCATTTTTGGGAGGAGTACAATTTACATATGTGGTTTCAACAACCAGATGCATTTACACTTGTCCAGCTTCGTCTGGAATGCCGCCCAGACCTAGGGCTGTGCCGGTAAACTTGACAACCGCACCACCGCGGTTGTAAAGCGCCACCGCGGTGGCTGAGGAGTACCGGCGGTGGTTTGCAAAAAAAAAAAGTTTGTATGTGAATGCTCTTTTACATTAATATTATGACACACAAAGCTTTGTTTACAAAATAAATAATAGGTTAGCAATTAAATGTTATATTGCAGGCGCAGCCATGGAAAAGTTTGAATTCATGACGAATGAGAGAGTTGTGCGTGAGTCCATAAATTTAAACTTTGTCGGCTTTGAATTCTGGTTTGCGATCTTCACCCGATAATCAGCGAATTTAAAAATATTCCATTAGTTATTCCATATAGAAAGTTGAATGGTCTACTTTTAAACAAAACAATTAAAAACGAAAATAAACCGACTAGCATATGTTTATGTATTCCGTATAGTGTGCAATTCTCTCTATAGGCGCGTTCACTGCGAAGATGACGAGTGAGCATCGTCAACTTCATCTTTGCAGCCCAACACTGACACAAAAAAAACCACTTTATTAATAAACAATTCAAATGTCTCCTTGCTATATTTGACACGTTCATAATCATTACTTTTGCCGGTTTGTGACAGCTGTTGTGTGCGTTATTGGCAGCGTCACCCACATGAACGCGTCAACCGCATCAGCACCAGAACATGGAGATTTTATTTTAGAGAATGATCGCACAACAGACATTAGAACATAATCGAATATTCAAAAATCGTGACTCATCCCTGCATGGAATCTCTTTTTTCTTTTCCCATACCTTCACTCGCTTCTCACCCATTTCCAAAGGGGATTATAAACGTTTCTTCCTTTGTTCGCTTTTAGGTCGATTATTTTCGTATTCTTTACTGTGGTAAAGTAGAAAAAACGCTGTAGGACAGATATAGCCTACATTTTTTACATGTACGTCAAATTCTTTTTAACACAGTTTGTGCTTGTTATTAGACATATTGGTATAGGCGTGTCAAGTTCATTTGTAAAGCGCGTTTCACACGCGCGGGTGATTTTAGTTTGGCTTTCTCTGGCAGCGCGCAAACATAGCTTAAATGTCTTGCCCATGTGGAAGATAAAATTCGCTCTTCATATCTTTTACAAGTAGAAAACATGAAGATATCAGAAAAGAGATTGATGGTCTCTTTCCTGCTCGTGTCCCACATCCCTCTCAAAGCGCAGAGCGGTAGGCTGTATCACGCGTCTTTGTGTGGAAATATTAAACAAAAGTTTTTTTTTTCTTAAATAGATTAAGATTTTTCTTAAATAGAATAGATTTATTATATTATGTAAGTTACCAGTATTTACTGATATTTATTGCAATGCTTTAGACTTAGAGGCTTTATTGTGTTGTTTCTTTGTTTTTATTTATTTATTTCAAAACAACCCCCCAAACACCGCAACACCGCCGGTATTTGGGTCCATTACCACCGCGGTGGTAAAAAACTGCCACCGTCACAGCCCTACCCAGACCTCCTCCTGAAGTGGTTTGAGCGATCGGATTCCGTCTTGAATGCATTTCGGAGGGCATTTACACCAGGGGTCCGTTCTTCGTACGTCGCTAACTCACTTAGCTGGATTTGATTGTTGGCGATTTGGCATGATCTTGGATTGTTTGGTTCTTCAACGCTCATCCTGGACTTGCTGTCATAGCAACAGGTGCGCAATCTTAAACCTGCTCGGGAGCAGGCTTATTTCATGTTAACAGGATTAGATCCCGGCTTCATAAGCGGAGCTGATACGGGAAGTCCAGCGCAGCGCGATAGTGCACTTTCTGAGATATATATTTTTTCTCGTGACTCGTGAGATTGTCGTTTTTTGTCGCTTTTAGGTTTAAAAAACAGTTTTAGTTTTTTTTGTGGCATTTCCAAGCCACGTAAGACCCAATGTTGTAAAGCAATTTTTTTTTTTTTTAGGCTATCATAATTTTTTATGAAGATCATACAATCATGACCATGCCGATTACAGATATGTCACTCAGGCTTCACTAACGTGATTGGTACCATAGACTGCCATCAAGGCCTCAATGAAGGGAATTATGTGAACAGAAAGGGGGATTATGTGAACAGAAAGGGGGTTCACAATGTAATGTGCAGCCCAGTTACTATTGTGATTCTTAATATTCCAGATTAGTAATATTATATCAAATAAAAAAAAAGGCAGTTGACTAACATCTTCCATATCACAAATGTGAAAGCAAAATGGCCAGGATCTGTGCATGACTTAAGAATGTTCAGAGATTCACATTTATGCACATTATTTGAAAGTGGTAAGAAAAGTTCCACAATTAAATATCAAGCTCACTGTATTACATACACTTATGCTGATCCTAACAGAACTGCATTTTTTCATAGGTGATTAGGACATGTTCCTGCCTGCAGACAGGTGTTTTATGACCCCATTCCCTGACCCAAACCAGTTACAATGCAGCTCTAGCCAGGACAAGGGCACACAATGAAATGAACTTTGGCTAAAGGGAAGATTTCAGTGTCTGAAAAGTCTGAGGGTTGCACACCTGACAGGGCCTGTGACATTGTTGCATGTGCCATATTACACAACATCGCCAAAAAAACAAACACTTTTCATTAAATGTTTAATAAAAGACAAATATGCTTAGTTCCTTGAGTTTTATTTCAATTGTTCTTTGTAAAGAAAAGCCAGTGGTCAAGTGCCTGCAACAAGAGATATTAGACACATGCCTCATGCAACAAATAAAAAGGAAAAGTTGGTTATACACTGCCCACCTGTAGGCCTATGTCTCCTCTGTCTGTGCAGACTCTTCTGTAGGCCTTTGTAGATGTGGAATCCTGCAACTTATATTGCAGCCATAAAGCATACAAGTATAAATTAAGTAAAGTTATTTATGCACTTGCAGGTAGGCTAGTTCCTCCATATGACAGTTATCTGAGAGGGTTTATTCACTGTACAGTGCAATGGAAACAAATGGACATTACAAAGTCTTATACTTTCTTTCCTTTGGAAAGTTAGAAAATGTCCACTTACTGCACATATTTCAGCCACCACTTTCTTGTGAAACCAAATAGATGGCAGCTTTTGACAAGTGTTGGTGTATTATGTAAAAGTGCACAAAAGAGGAAAACACAATGTCATTACAATGAACTACACTCGGGAAAAATGTGATCAATAACTCATGGCAAAATATTTTTACATTAACATAAGTTTATCAGTTTTCACTTTCACAAGTCAAAGCAATTCATCATTACTCAAGATTTAACAGTTGAAATGACTATACGGCCTTAATTTAATGCAGCAAAAATTATTTTACAGTGTAGGCTACTAAGATCTTTTCTATTTTTTTCTCAGCCTTTTTCTTGGTTGCTTTTATAAACAGAACACCATTTATTTAACAGTGCCTTTTATAAAAGAGACTATAATATAACTAAAAATTACCATTATGTAGAATATTTTTGTACTTCACTTTTATTTGTTCCCATGTTCTAGTGTGGTGACTGACATTACAATGCACAAAGTAATATGCAATTATTAAAATACAAATATATAGGCTAATAAGTGATAAAAACATCTAACATGGCCACTTCTAACGGATTTAAATTGTCTGCTACTTTTTGCCAGCCCTCTCTCCTGGCTTTTGCAGACTTTGAGGTGTTCCCTGGCGTTTTGATTCAACATTAAAATTCCGAATAAACTTCGACTATTAGTTCTTGCTCTGCTGAGGAGAAAAACTGAGCGCGCTCTTTGGCCACGCTGAACAGCCAATAGCAGCGTTGCTGATCAATGTTTCTACTATCGATACATATCCCCTTTTAACCAGCGCATGAACGCGCAATTATCTCAGATAACTCAATCCAGCGATACTAATCATATCCGGCAAGTGTGTTCGAAGAACCGAGGTAGCCGGATCATGATTCGCACGATGATATCATCTTGGATGTGTCATTTGATCTCGGATGTAATAAGCAACGTACGAAGAACGGGCCCCTGGTCTTTTCATGATCGGATAGCTATCCCATCTGAGAAAACGCATGAACTGGCCAGGTGTAAACAGCCCCCATGACAAAAACATACGCACGAAAGCCGAAAACAAACGCTGGTTGGCCTCTCACTTCCAAATTTGAGGAAGTGGTGGGGGAAGTGACGTATGCCGTAAAGCAGTCGAATTTTGTAGTTCTTTTTGTGCTCAGGGGCCTCATTTATAAAACTTTGCGTAGGATTTGCGTCAGAAGTGGCGTACGGATGAAACATAGGACGTGCGTACGCACAGAAATATTCGGATTTATAAAACCGTGCGCACGCACATCCTACGCAGTTTTCCCTTAATAAATCACAATCAATTCTAAATGTAGCACAGCTTTTGCGGCTTCATGTCAAGCCAATAGTTGCCCATAAATAGTCCGTGAAACGCCCACAAGTTAATATTCATCGATTGCAAAATCATGGCAAACACAGAGAGGAAAACCAAGAAACGTAACTTCACTCACGTCATCATTACGCCTTGTGACGGCATCATGGCATTTTATTACCATCCATTTGATTGCATCTGACAAGCTACAGATGTGTTATGAGGATGAATTGCATAACATGCCAATATTATTGCAGAACATATTTCATTCATTTTGCAAATATGTGTTAATTTGCATTTCTGTTGTAATCTTCGTTTGCTTTTGTTTGTTTTACACTGCAGATCGATCAAACGGGTGTTCGTGTCGGCTGTTAATTGTAAGACTTGCTAAGTCTTCATGTTATTTATGAGAGGCGGTATTGCCATTTCTTTTACAGTTTCTACAGTTTCACACACTTTCACGTGTTTCTTCATTCTGCCGACGGTCTCGCCATTTCTCGTTTCACCCGTTTTTGTGCGTTTTTTCAAGGCTCAGACCTTGCGTGAAGGACCGCACATTTTCCTGTCAAGTTTGCTTTTTATAAATACCAATTATTGCGTAGAGAGCGGGGTACGCCTTCATTTGTGCGTACGCAACGTTTATAAATGAGGCCACTGGTCACTACCCAAACCCCGAAGTTACGTAGTGCCAGTAAAAACGATACAGACCCCGTCAGGCTCTGGCAGACGTGTCATTCAACCTACTGTAAGTCAATGTACCATCACAAGGGTCTTGTAAATATATTATGAAGGTTGAAAAGATACATAGTGTTGCTTTAACTATGGGTGGTCAACTCTGTTTTTAATGTCAACTCTGTTATGATCAATGTCAACTCTGTTTGTTTAAGGTTTTACTTAAAAAAATATCATCATATGTGTTTTATTGTTAACAAATTTATCAGAATCTTATTAGCATAACTAGTATTCTTACTGCATGGAGTTTTAAATGATTTCATTCATTTTTAAAGCCATGCTTAGAGAAAATGCACACAATCTTGGCAACTTTTCAGTTAAATGTGTTGATATTTTTACTCCAAAACAAAAAGTCTCTCTCTTATTATGCTTAAAGTTGCATTAATGGATGAAAAGACAAAAGTTCTATTAGGGATGAAAGGTTTTAAAATTGTGTTACGTTTGTTAACTGTATATATTTGACCCAATTTGTCTATAACAGAGTTGACAGATTTTTCTGTTAGTACATCGATGTTCAGTATTAATATTTTAAATCTTACAAGTTTAAGATCAGCAAATATTGAAAATGATGAATTTAAAGTTCATTCTATGAAAATAAAAATGTTTAACAGAAAAAAATAAATCCTATTTTTTGTTTTCTTCCTCTACTTGAAATGTACCCGCAATTCTGGAATGACCCAGCTGCTGAACTTGCCATCTCTGCAGTGTTTGTGCTTTTTTTTCGGGATTATTTCATACTATTGAATACACCCATTAAGTAACGTTAACTTCGCCCACGGTTTAGGATTGTTGTCGTCGAGTATCGTTTCTAGAGAACAACCAGCGCTGTATTTCAGTTTTCCTCTGTGAACATGCACTAATGGATGTCTGACAATTTCGTTGCTTTTTGGAGTTTTCAGATTTAAAAACGTCAATAAAGGCTCGTTCGTTCTGCTCTCACGGAACAGAGATTATAATATGCTTATGTACCGTCAGATGAAATCATACAGGCGTCGGCGCTTTCTCCGTCCATGAATGAGCGCGGATTTTCTAGCGCATTTACTTTAACTTCATAGGCAATATATCACAAGCCCGTAGGCAGGGGGGGTTCGGGTGGTTCGAACGAACCCCCCCTCTCACTGCCAAAGGTCCAGAATTTAGGTCGTTTTTTTTTTTTTTTTTTTCATGTGATTATTGTCATCATTGTTTTAATCAATGCTTGTGACAAATATTCTAGGTTGCTATTTCAAATTTGATTATTGTAGCTGGACGTGTGTGTGCCGCGCGTGCAGTTCAGAGAGAGTTCTCGCAATGCGAAAGCGGCAAAAAGAAGAAACACAAGCTCTATTACCGTGCGTGGACGCGGACGGTAATGCATCGCGCATAACTCAGCTTGTTTGCCAACTGCCAATAAAAACTAACGAACGTCGTTGTCATCAGGGGCTGGCGGGCTGTTGTATGTTTCACCGGCGTCGTAGCGAGCTTACTGGCTAACCGGCTGAAGTTAATATCAAAGTTTTTTATACGGAACACTAACAGTAAACCTCACCGACCGGAGAGAGATTCAGAAGCAGCGTCAGACGAACCGCGGACAATGTAATGATATGATGTAATGATGTTTACACCAAATTCCAATTTTACCTATGTAGGTTGGCTAACTTAAAAATAGTCAGATAATGGTTGCCTCTTTTTAGTTGCCGCTGGAGAACAATTAAATACAAAATAGGTTAGGCTCTACTGGGTGATTTTTTTTTTTTTTTTTTTTTTTTTTTACTGAGTAACTATCATTGTTTTCCCAGATAGTGTATAGATTTTTAGGCATTCTATTATCTAAAACAGCCTGAAAAATAGTGCATTTAGCTGACGTAAATGGGAAAAAAATCTCCCCAGGGGGAGTATGCCCCCGGACCCCCCTAGTTTTGGGATAAGCCACCAAAGCAATTTGACAACAATGGTATCTAAACGAGCACGCTTTTTGATGCACCTAAAATATTTGAACCTCATAATTAAATACAAAAGGAGGAGAAAAACTGAAAAAAGGTCCACTTTTTGACAAAAAAGAACCCCCCCTTTCAATTGGCTGGCTACGGACCTGTATCTATAACCCATTTGAGAGGCGGCCAAAATCAGAATTTAAAATGGACTGAATAAGCTCTCTACGAACTTGACGAGCGATGCCGCGCTGACGGACCATAAAGAGTGACTGACGTGCACATAAATCACTGTCACACACACACTCTCAGAGTAATATTAAGTTACTGCATAATACATTTTCAACTAACGTTAGCAGAATAGTACAGAATAACAATACACAGTCTCACTTGTAGCCGTGTCTTTTAAATATTATAATATAATATTTCGAAGGGCAAAAACAGGAACTTTTAATTGGCTTTACATCATCAGCTAACTCGATCACGTCGAGCCATAGATATAAACAGTGTTTATAGATATATCATAGATATAAAACAGTGTTTATATCTATGACGTCGAGCTAGGTGATTTCGGCTCCTCAGCTCCACTCACATAGGCCTGTTTGCCTATTTTCTGTTATCCGGGAGTGACGCGAGGCCAAGATGTTCCGGAGAATTCGGTTCCCCTGTTTCCCCTCAGCGCGCCGCGCGTGCTAAGACGAAAATCATGACCTCATAATTCCGCGCAAGCTTCGTTCAGCGGATATATTGTGCATTTGTGTGTTTTTACTATTTACTCTCCATCTCAGTTATATACATTTACCTACTCTTCATCAAAGTAATGTACAGTTTACGTTGTTTGTTAGATAATTTGCAGTTACATGTAGGTTTTAAAGTATAGAATGTATTGTTTTCAGATGTTTTAATGTACATCGTATTTGCTAATTCCAAGTTCTTTTTATTATTATTATTATTATTACTGTGTGTGTTTTAATGTAGCCTACATCGTGTGTGTGTGTGTGTGTGTCGTTTTGTCAGTTTTGCTGCACACATAAACTATATTGCACTGCACAATAAGTACTGTGTTGTTATTTTCATTTACGATATTTTATGATAGATGATCAATAGCATCATGCCCCACAACCCACCCACCCCACCCCACCCCTATTTATTACCTTTTGAGTATTTATGAACTGCATTTATATATATATATCTTCCACTGAGAACACAGGGGGGAACAGTATAACCTGGAGGCCCAGAAAAAGTGCCGCAGTCTAATCCTGTTAACATGAAATAAGCCTGCTCCCGAGCAGGTTTAAAGGGATAGTTCGCCCAAAAATGATATTTAAGCCATGATTTACTCACCCTCAAGCCGTTCGAGATGCATATGTCATATAACCTAACCCTAACACATTTTCAGTTATTTTAGAAAATGTCTTAGATCTTTCAGTGGTTATAATGTGAAATATAGCTGCGAGCAGCGATTACGGCCCAAGCCGGTGGCACCGCAACCCCGGTGCCTTTAGTTACCTAAAGGCACCGGGGTGGCGGTACCGCCGGCTTTGGCCCTCCATCGCTGCTCGCAGCTATATTTTTATATATATATATATATATATATATTTATATATATATATATATATATATATTTATATATATATATATATATATATATATATATATATATATATATATATATATATATATATATATAGAAGACAGAAAATATTACTTGTCTTATTTATATATATATATATATATATATATATATATATATATATATTTATATATATATATATATATATATATATATATATATATATTTATATATTTATATATATATATATATATATATATATATATATATATATATATATATATATATATATAGAAGACAGAAAATATTACTTGTCTTACTTTATTCTGATTTTATGATACACTCAAAATATTCCACAACATTGATTAACGTTGATTAACCCGTTGATTAACCGGTGGTAAAATATTCTCACCGTCACATACCTAGTATATTTTTATATAGATACAATAGGCCTACCTGATTTTGAACACAAGAGGGCAGTATAGCCCTATGTATGACTTGACTTTTATGGGACTAAAGAGTACAATTGCTATTTTTAAACGTATAAGTAATTCTTAAATTGAAAAAAAAAAAGAATAAAATGGGTTTAGTTGTGATATTTGTATACTTTTATATAGAAATAAATGGTGTATAATTACATTTTTAGAAGATGAGGCTTTTAGCGTTTCCTTTTTGTGCATTACTTTAATCCCTCACTATATCAAAACTGTTTGAAATATTTAAAATCCGTTCACAATTTAGCATCTTTAATGTATTTCATCGTGTTGAAAAAGTTTGGTGTGAAAAAAATAAACCAGTTAGGAGGAGTAGCTAAAAACTCAGAGTCTGAAATATCCCAAAAATCCACATTCAGACCTAAATATCTGACTTCCTGTTGGTCGGAGCAAATTACTTTAAATTAGAAAGTTGTCCAGCTCGATGAGACCAATGTACATACTGATTTTTGTTACTATATATACAACTAACCCCCCCACTTTTGTCAAAGGCATTTTGAAAGTGACACACTTCCTGCTGCCAGTTGGTGGTGCTATAACTTTGACTCACAATAGTTACATCCATCTGATCGGCCTCTTACCACGAACACACTGGTGAAGTTTCATCAAGATCAGTTAATGTATGCAGAAGTTATACCGCTTCGTGTTTCTCTTTTCTCGCCATAAATTTGTTTCCTCGCCACGGCCAAACCGTTCGAGATATCAAAAATCCTTCCGCAATTTAGCATCCTCAATGTCTTGACTTCATGCACACCGAGTTTGGTGGGGATTGGATGAATTCTCTAGGAGGAGTACTTCGCATTCCACAGCAAGCGTTTTCCAAACAACCCATAATAGCTGACTTCCTGTTGGGCTGGCGTAAAACTTGACCGGGGAAAAGTTGTTTGGCCCGATGAGATCTATATGTGTACCGAGTTTCATATTAATTCATGCAAGCATTTTCAAGCATGTGAAGAGTCTCAAAAGCATCCGAAAAGAATATTGAAGTTTGATGCGTTGCCACGGCAACAGTATCTAAGATATCAATAATCCTTTCACAGGCCTACATCTGCCGTGTGTCTACATTATACACATAAAGTTTGAAGCAAATCGGGTAAAAATAAGAGGGTGATTTCAAAGCATTTTGAAAGTGACACACTTCCTGTTGCCAGTTGGTGGCGCTATAACTTTGACTCACAATAGTCACATCCATCTGATCGGCCTCTTACAACGAACACACTGCTGAAGTTTCATCAAGATCAGTTAATGTATGCTGAAGTTATAACACACTTCCTGTGTCTATTTTCTCGCCATAAATTCGTTTCCTCGCCACGGCCAAACCGTTCGAGATATCAAAAATCTGTCCGCAATTTAGCATCCTCAATGTCTTGACTTCATGCACACCGAGTTTGGAGGTGAATGGATGAATTTCTTAGGAGGAGTACATCAAATTCCACAGCATGCGTTTTCCAAACAACCCATAATAGCGGACTTCCTGTTGGGCTGGCGTAAAACTTAGAGCACGAAAGTTGTTCGGCCCGATAAGATCTATATGTGTACCGAGTTTCATATTAATTCATGCAAACGTGTTTGGTATATGGACCAAGTTTTCGGACCGCACTCGGACCCCATTCAAGGGGGCGCTGTCGAGCCCCCCTGCCACGCCCGGGTACCATCTTCAGCCCGGCCCTAATGGCCGCATCTTCTGACCCGTGTGCAAAGTTTCATGAGTTTTTGAGCACGTTAAAGGCCCCAAAAGCCCCCGAAACCTTGAAGAACAATAATAATAATAATAATAATAATAATAATAATCCTAACGAAAACAATAGGGCCTTCGCCCTTTCAGGGCTTGGGCCCTAAATATAGCTGCGAGCAGCGATTACGGGCCCAAGCCGGTGGCACCGCAACCCCGGTGCCTTTAGTTACCTAAAGGCACCGGGGTGGCGGTACCGCCGGCTTTGGCCCTCCATCGCTGCTCGCAGCTATATTTATATATATATATATATATATATATATATATATATATATATATATATATATATATAAATACATACACACACATACATATATATATATATATATATATATATATATATATATATATATATATATATATATATAAATACATACACACACATACATACACATATATATATATATATATATTACCGTTCAAAAGTTTGGGGTCAGTAAGATTTTTAATGTTTTTAGGTGAAGTCTCTTCTGCTCACCAAGGCTGCATTTATTTGATTAAAAATACAAACAAAAACTGTAATATTGTGAAATATTACTTCAATTTAAAACAGCTGTTTTAAATTTTAAAATATTTCACATAGTAATTAATTTCTGTGATCAAAGTTGAATTTTCAGCATCATTACTCCAGTCTTCAGTGTCACATGATCCTTCAGAAATCATTCTAATATGATGATTGATGCTCAATAAATATTCATTATTATTTTCAATGTTGAAAACAGTTGTGTACAGATTTTTTTTTTTCAAAATGCTTTGATGAATGTAAAGTTCAAAAGAACAGCATTTATTTCAAATATAATTTTTTTAACATTATAAATGTCTTTACTGTAACTGTTGATCAGTTTAACTCATCCTTCATAAATAAAAGTATTGATTTATTTTATTTATTTCCCCCAAAAATAAAATTTAAATTATTACTAACCCCAAACTTTTGAGCGGTAGTGTTATGTTACAAAAGCTTTAGATTTCAGATAAATGCTGTTCTTTTGAACTTTCTATTCATCAAAGACTGTACACAACTGTTTTCAACATTTAAAATAATAATGAATGTTTCTTGAGCATCAATCATCATATTAGAATAATTTCTGAAGGATCATGTGACAGTGACTCCGCTTTGATCACAGGAATAAATAACAGTTTAAAATATATTAAAATAGAAAGCAGCTGTTTTAAATTGGAATAATATTTTACAATATTACTGTTTTTGTTTGTATTTTTAATCAAATAAATGCAGCCTTGGTGAGCAGAAGAAACTTCTGTTATGTGCGCGCCACAGACTGCACGCACGTCCGCTTAGAGTTCCGCCTTTTGTGTTCCGTCAATATTACGTTATTAGAAAAATATTTTTTTAGAGAATCGATTTTTTTACATTTGTGAATCGATTCAGAATCGTCCACGTCCGCATCGCGATGCATCTAAGAATACATTTTTTCTCCCACCCCTAGATTTCATACAACAGGTTAATAAACAGTTACAATTAAGACACTTACATTTTAGATGCAGTATTGACTGTTTTTGTTCTGTTTCAGCAGCAAAAATAGTTAAAGATCACAGCAGAACCATCACGCATCACGTGTTTTCTCATAACTGAACGATTCAGCATTTTTAAGGAATCGGTTGACTCAAAGTTTGAATGATCAATCCATAAACATCTGTCTTAATCATGATCGACTCATTCGAACAAATCGTTTGAACGAATGAATCAATGACTCGCTTATTAAGATGGATGCCTGGTGACACCTAATGGCGGTTTAGTGTTGTTTAAAAGCATCATTCTTTCCAACGTGTGTGTGATTTGTGTGTGCAACATTATCAATGTCAGTGTGGAAGTCTGTATTTTTCTTTCACTTTTATATTAGCAATTTAAAAGCACCCGCTTGTGTCACACATCGAATAAC